>CM057848.1:110177220-110195803 GCA_030068395.1 Apalone spinifera
GCCTAGTTTACATGCCTCTGTCGGCAGAGGCATGTAGTCTAGACATACCCTATGGCCATGAAACGCTATCCCTACTAGCAGATGGCAGGACAGACTGGCATGGAGGAATACCAGCACCAAGCCAAGCTGCAGAGACAAGCAGGGCAGCAGCCCAGTTAGAGCAAGCGGCGTGCAAGGGCTGCTTACTGTCTGAGTTCAGGAAGAGAAAAGCTCTCTGGCGAGGATCCTCCTCTTCCTCATCCATCTTCATGTACTTGTAGAAGCCAAATCTGGGGGGGAGGGGAAAGAGAAGCAAACAACAGCGTCTCTGAGATGCACACACACCGCTGCCCTGATGCCGACCCAGCCTATGGCAAACCTCCCCAAGCCAAGCCAAACAAGGTGCCTCTTTTGGTCCCTATCGTCAGACCCAGCAGGGCCAGAGCTGAGATCCTCTGGGGTGTTTCACGCTGGGGTGTGATGTTATTGGATTGTATTATGAACATACAAGGTGTGTTACATACAGGGCTCTACTGAAACTACTAGCACATGTTTGCAACACATCTTGTACAAAGTGTGCTAAGTGAGATGCTTAGAAATAGATTATGTTTATGCCATTTGTAGGCATGTATCATTTTTGTATTTGAAGTTATAAGTATCGTCTCTGTGCTTATATCTTCTATATATTTAGGAGAGTTTGTGGATTTTTTTTGTGCAAAATATAGTTATACTTCACGATTACCTACAGATGCTAAATTTTGCATAAACAATCCTGCCACTGAAATTAGCTGAATGCACTACTTTTTACACCAGAATATTCTGGATGAAAGGTTTAAATAATTATTTTTGTTTTTCATCGGAAAAAATATTGATTTTTATTATTAGAGCTCATAAAAATATTTGCTAACAAATTAAAATCGAGTCGCCTATTCAACTGTCATTTTAGTGCAAAGAAAATTTTCACTGTTACAAATCACAAAATAATCAAAAGCTTCAGCGGGTAGCCAAGTTAGTTTGTACAGGATAAACTTAAAAAAACAAAAACTGGTCTGGTAGCACTTTATAGACTAACAAAACATATACCGTAGACTTCCGATAATCCGGAACCTATGGGACTTACGTGGTGCCGGATTATCAGATATGCCAGACTATCAGGAGGTACTATAAACAGGTTCCATATATACTGTATACATTATATACTGTATATAAAGTGTTCTTAACCCTTTTTATTGTACATACTGTATACAGTATACTGTAATGTTTTAGTTTTTTTAAGCCTTTTTTACCCTTTTTGCTCAGTTCAGCTGCTGCCACTGTTACTTTGTGACTCATTTTTTGCCAAGGCTCACTCACTAGGCTCTTGCCATTTTGATGCCAGACTATCAGGAGTGCTGGACTATTGGATGCTGGACTATTGGAGTTTTACTGTAGATGGTATCATGAGCTGTCGTGGGCAGAGCCCACTCCGAAGGCTCATGATACCATCTATATGTTTTGTTAGTCTATAAAGTGCTACCAGATCAGTTTTTGTTTTTTTAAGTTTAAAATAATTCACATTAGTTACGGAAGGAGTAATGGAAGCTTTACAAGTTTCTGATTCGAATATACTGTGTATGGTAATTATTCAATAAAATGAATAATGTTTGAAGTTGAAATCCTACAAATTTAAAACTGTTCTTTTACTTCCCTTTTGCAAGCACGTTAATAAAAAATTCTCTTACATATATTTAATTTATTGAACTTTCCTATAAGTGTCATCTATTCCAGTGTTTCTCAACCAGTGGTACAAGTAACCTTAGGGGTACTCGAGAGTCGTCAACACAACTGAAATTCGGAGAAAACTGAATTTTTGTTTTAAGTTTTACAGCATTTTATTATTTTTGTACTTTTTACACCCAAAAATTTCAACACCCGCCCAGCTACAATTAAGTTGTTTAAACAAATGTGTTGCAATGGTAGAAAATATTTGTGTGTGTCTGAAAACTGTAGGTAGTGGGGGTACTTATAATTTTTTTTTGAAAAAGGGGTACTTTATAAAAAAAGGTTGAGAAACACTCATCTATTCTATGCAAAATGACTGCCTGGTCAATGATGGGCCTCACCTGCTAGTTTCAACTGTTTGTTTTGGGGCAACACCAAAAGGCGGGGTGGCCAGCCTATTGTGAAAGGACACTAGTCAAGTGGATAGCAGTACTTGGCTGACAATGGGCCTTGCAAGGTGACAATCCACATCTGATCAGCTTTCTTGTGAATGTTTAGACCAGCAGGGGAACAATGGCATCTCACTGCTAAGAACTGAGTCATGGAAGGTCAGATGACTTGCCCATGTGATCAACTCCATCTTGTAGCTGTACTTTTCTACAGCAAGAACAACGGGATCCCCTCCACATGACAAAGGATATGCTCCTCCATTTTGTTTTCAAACCTGCTTCTCACCTCTGGAGGATCTTTACTAAAAAACTGAAGCTCTGAACAAAGGACTGAATGACCCACCCTAATGGTGGATGTACTTCTGAGACCTGACTTCAGCAACCCATCACTGCTACAAGCCTCAACCAAGAACTTTGCCATTGTTGTATATATCTGATTCCTTTAACCATTTTAACTCTCACTTTCTCTTTTCTTTCTTTCTTTCTTTCTTTCTTTCTTTCTTTCTTTCTTTCTTTCTTTCTTTCTTTCTTTCTTTCTTTCTTTCAAGAACAAGCTTTTAGATCCTAAAAGATTGGCAACCATGTGTTTTTTGGGTAAGATCTGAGTTATAAATTGACCTGGGAATGTGGCTGGTCCTTTGAGATCAGAAGAACCTTTTTATTTGGTGAGACCAGTTTTCATAACCTCCGTCTGTGCAAGGAGTGGTGCTGGTGGTGGCAGAGAAGATCTGGAGCGCTTAAAGGAATTGCTTGTATGACTTCTTGTGAGCCAGTGTAGTGAACAGAAGTGCCCTTTGAGACTGGCTTGGTGTGCTTTACAGTGGAGGACCTCAGTCTGGGGCTGTACGTAGCCCTGTCTCTATGCAATTTGCCTTCAACTGATGCTGTCAGAAGTGTCCCCCAGAAGTGTTCCCCCTCTTATTACATGGTGCCTGGGGCAAGGCCCTATCTGCTCATCCACTGCTGTGAGCCTAGAGCAGTGGGCTGCTTGGCTGCTGGGTGGCCCCCATGTTTTTCTTCTGAATCTCTCGCTGCAAACAGGTAGACAGAGGAAACATGCTTCCCAGCTCCTGGCAAGTCACCCTGTGGGGATGCTCTCCAGGGAGGGTCAGAGTTGATGCAAAGCGGGCGTCTGCCTCAGCATCCGTTCGCTGGGATGGTCTGAGCCAGCGCAGAGGGAGGGGAGGCTGCTGACTGGAAAGAGGCCTAGCCTGGGATACAGAGCTTGAGGGATGGGCTTGGTGGTCCAGTCTGGTTTCCTAGGAAACAGGGTCTGAGTCTCAACCACCGCCCCTCTGTGGGTAACCCAGGCTCCTCAGTGCCCTGGCTGGGCCCGTGGCAGAGCTGGGCCAAGGCACAGTGCATGGCTCTGCCCTGTCCTGTCTCTGCGGCTGTCCCTGCCCTGGTGCTAAGGAGCCCTATGTCTAGCAGCTCTCTGGCTTGTCACGGAGCCCCCAGCTCCCATAGCAGCTGTCACAGCACAGGGCGCCCGCTGAACCTTCCCCCACCCCCGCCACTCACTTCTCCAGGTAGATGGGGGACTCTCTGTAGAAGCACTTGTTCTCCGTCTCCATGTGGGTGAGGCGGGTGAAGTCGTTGGGGTACACAAATGAGAGGTAGACCTGGGGAGCCGAGCAAAGGAGTCACCGAGAGCACGTGTGCACCCCAGGGGCGGGAGGAGCGAGGGAGGGGTCTAGGTGTGGGCACACCCGGTGAGGGCTCTGAGGTCATGCGGCCGTTGGCACAAGCTCCTTGGACCGGGGCCTTTCCTGGCAGAGAAGCCTGACGCTCATCAGCCCACGGCGTCTGCCAGGCTAGCACTCAGCCGGCTCCTTTGAAGGGCAGGGGAGGGGACTGGAAGGAGATGACCCGGTTCATGTTAGCATCGTGGCTCCCTGGCGCTGCTGCTGCCTGTGCCAGAGGCTGCAGGAACAGGACCTTGGTGGGCACTGCACCAGAGGAGCAGCCGGCAATCTGAGCCGGCTGGTGCACTGGGAGGTCTGGCAGGGGCCTGGCCCCCCCCCCCGGGGACAGGTGAGAGACAGGTATTTATGGGCAAGGCTGGGGGGCTGTAAACGAGTCTTTATAAAGGGACCCTACTGGATGTTGCTTTCCCCTGTGTGATAGGGAGCCCCCTGCGCCCCGTTTTACTCTCTGTCCCCAGAAGCGCTGACAGATTGGGCACAGAGAGAGCAACGGCCCCTTTCTACCAGCCGCCTTGGCAGCTGAGCGAGCCTCTCCGTGGCTGTGTGGGCGAGGAGAGGGAGGACTGGCTGCAGGGGACATGGGGGGGGGGATGTCAAGTCCCAGCTGGTGGGTGGGCGAGCCGAGGGGGTGGTGCTCCCGCAGCGCTCTGCGAGCACACAGAGCCCTGCGCCTGCGGGGAGGGGCTCCCGCACTGCAGCAGAGCACCAGGCGCGTGTCACGACTGCCGAGCCAGCAGGGGCAGAACAGGATCACGAGGGCCCTGGTGACGTGGCTGCTCCCGACACCCACAAGTCCCCGGGGGCTGCAGCACTGCCAACCCATGACTGGCAGCCACTGCCTTGCTCGGGGCTGAAGGGCAAAGACCAGAGGAGCTGTGCCCGCGGCCTGGCCCAGAGCCCCAGAAGCCAGTGGGAAGCTTTCCACTGACTCTGGCAGGCCCTGCAGACACAGGGGTTTTGTGCCCAAGACCCAGCAGCTCCCATGGGACAAGGGGGAGGCAGGGGAGCAGAGACACGGCCGAGCGCTCCCTGCCAGAGCCAGCCGGACACTTACGAACTGCAGGCCCTGGTAGCGGGCGATAGGGAAGTCCTTCACCACGTAGGTGGGGCTGTAGGCACAGGGCACCAGCACATTCTCCACGCGGGACGCCTCAATCTGGGGAGCTGGGCAAGAGGAAGTCAGGGCTTCATCTGTGTGGCCTGGGAAGCCCTCAGCCACCCCAATCCAAGGCCCCTAGCACCTTAACCCAATTGGGCTGCCCAGCCCACACCCTCCCCCATAATCCAGACCAGTCCCTATAGGCCTGCCCAATTCAGCCTGATATCTATAGCCCAGCCACACTGGGTGACTGCCCATCCCATCCCCTATAGGCTAATCCAGCCCACACTTTCTCCTATAGCCCATTGCGGTCTAGGCATCTGCCCATCCCTCCCATCTCCTACAGCCCAGCCCAACCTGGGTGACCATCCAGCCTGGCCCAGCCCCAATAGGCCAGCACAGGTGGCTCCTCCCCAGGGCATGGAGCTGGAGGGGCACAGGCAAGGGATCCCTGGGTACCTGTGGTAGCTGATCCTATCCAGCCTCATCTCCTCAGCTCCTCTGCACAGACTAACAGCCCCTCCCCCGAGAGGGACAAATCCCTGGCCCTTCCACTCACCCTACCCCCCACAAGCAAGGCCTCTCCTGGGAGGCTCCTGCCCCACTTACTGAGGAAGAAGGTGTCCCTGGGGTCAGGTCTGAGCATGTCGGCTCCATGCTCGTCTCTCTGTGCCTCCCACAGGTAGCTCCCGGCATAGCTGGCGAGGGACTGGGGGATGTGGGCCACATGGTTCATCTTCAGAGAGGACTCGTCTGAAGGAGAAAATGAGGAGAAAGGCCACAGTGCCCTTGGGACTCGGCTCAGCTCCTGGTGAACATACCCAGGACTCCTGCTGGCCATGCTCTGGGGGCAGGAGTAGCCTGACAAGAGAGCACTTAACGACCACGTCTTCTCCTGGATGGTGGGGCCAGACAGATGCTCCATTTGGACCTTCCCTAACCACAGCTTTAGCGCCAAGCCCAATCCCCACCCCACCCTGATCCCCTGGACTCCAAACTATGCTCCATGTCCCCTGACACACAATGTAACCCCTCAAACCTCACCCCGTCCTGATCCCCCTGCCTTGAATTCTGTCCCATCCCAATCTCCTGTGACTGCAGTTCCACTGCCCCTCAAATCCCGCCCCATCCTACCCCTCACATCAAACACTGTCACACCCCATCCTTCCTCCCCAAATTCCGCCCCATCCCAATACCCTCGCATCCCAATACCCTTGCATCAACCACCTCACTCCAAATCCCACACCAATACCCCCATCCCAAACTCCACCCCATCATGGTTCTCTAGCATCAAACTCAGCCACATCTCACCCCAAACTACACACTGATTCCCACTCCGTAAACCCTGCCCCATCCCAGTCCCTCTGACTCACAGCTTCTGCAGGGCCCTAAGTCACTCCCTGACTAAACCACAGTGGGTCTCTGCCCAGACCAGGGAGCCGTGAGCGCAGACCTGGCCTGCATGCAGCTCTTGCTCTCTCACAGCTGCCTCTTGTTACCCTCCAAACAATAAGAACTGGGCCCAACCTAGGAGCTCACACTGCTGAAGCACCCGGAGTCAAATGGAACCCCATGGCCTCCCACCCCACGGCATGGCCCACATGGGAGAGGCAGGCAGCTAGAGGAACAATGGCAATGCCAGGCCTCGGGAGGAGGGGGGGCTGGGTCCAGAGGCCCTCACCCAGCCCCTGCCACCTGGCACTCAGTGCTGTAGGTGGGCGAGGTGTCTGGAGCAGCACAAGTCCCAGGAGCATGGAACGTGTGGTGAAAACATGGAGGGAAGGCCAGGTGGCCAGCATAGGTGCTTCATGGCGACGTGCTACTGGGTTTTAGAGGACCGGGTGCATGTCCGGGGGAGAGAGATGGGCCACTTCATAGCAAAAGAGGGAGAGCCAGAAATCCACCAGAGCGTCTCTGAGCAGATGCCATGTGTCTCCCTGCTTGCTCCGCTAGAGCCACAGAGAGTCCAGATGACTTTCTAACCGGTGTCATTCTTTCCCGATCTGCCCCACAGCATCATGCCTGCTCCATGACACCCTACAGTGCCTGCCCTGATCCATCTCTTAGCACCCCACCTGCCCTGACACTCCCCATTGCCCCAGCCTGGGTCTGCCCCACAGCACCACGACTGCCAAGAGCCATCCCTCACCTCTATGCCGGCCCTGATTTCAACAAACCACCAGTGTCGTCGAAGAGTATCATGGAAAGCAGAACATTTCAGGGCAAGTTTTTGAGGAAAATGTGGGAGGGTTGGAAAAAAGGCCTTTTGTCGACGAGAAAACCATGTAATGCAGAAAACTCCCACCGGCTCCCAAGCGTGCAGATATCCCCAGTCCTCAACATTCAGATGCACTAATGCCGCACATGTGTGCTTCCACTGCCATGCGTAAGCTGGCAAGCCTATGTGCACAATCTCAGGTGCTCCCACTGGCATCCCTATCTCACTGGTCCCACGCCTACACACACATAAGTACACAGTCCGATGCAGGATTGCCCCCGTTACACGCGGGATGGCCATTTACACAGCCCGGTGCTTGTCTACGATGGCGCACATGCTCTCCCTAGCTATCCCACCCACAGCCACCACACACATCAGCCTCTCCCTGACGACGGCATTCATGCACACGCTCCTACAGCCACGCAGCCTGCCGTTCCCACAGCATGCACGCCTGCGGGCACACGCTGCCCATGTCCCCAGCCCAAGAATCTGGCTGCGGAGGGATAAGCCGAGCTGGGGGAGAGCAGTGCCCTGGGAAATGGCTTTACCTGTGTAGAGAGAGATGGAGTTGGAGTCGATCACCTCAAACTTCAAGCTGGGCAGGAACACGCGCCACTGGAAGAGAGGGAGAGAGAGGAGAGTGAGAATCGCAGTGGGGTGTGCATATCACGCTGGCCTCCCAGCCAAAGCAGTCTGGCATACCAGCAGGAAGCAAGAGGCTGCCCCGGCATCCCTAGGGCCACATGCGCCCGCTCGACACATCTTCTCTCTGTGGCTTCTTTCTTGGCTGCTGGGACTGTCAGGGAGAAGAGACTGCCCAAGGGAAACTGAGTCCACAGCACGCTGCCCATGCCCATGCGACATTTCCCCTCTCTGGGTAACAGGAAGCAGCTATGCCCAGAACTCTGCTTCTGGGTAGCATGCCCCTAGGCCTCTGCTCCGTCTGTGTGGGGAGCAGGAAGGTGCCACTCCAAGGTGGAACACCAGATTGTGCAGTGCTGATGCCCTCCAATTTCAATTGCAGCCTGATTTTGGTTGAGGAGGGCCACTTTAACTATGATTCTAGGTGCTATTTATACAAATAGCTGGGATGATGTTTTCCAATATCCTTTACTTTGCATTTATCAACGTTGAATTTCACCTGCCATTTTGTTGCCCACTCACCCAGTTCTGAGAGATCCTTTCGAAGCCCTTCACTGTCTGCTTTGAACTTCACTATCTTGAGCAGTTTTGTATAATTTGTCATCTCACTGTTTACCCCTTTCTCCAGATCACTTACGAATACATTGAATAGGACTGGTCCCAGTATGGACCCCTGCGGGACACCACTAGTTATCTCCCTTCATTCTGAAAACTGACCATTTTATTCCTACCCTTTGTTTCCTATCTTTTAACCAGTTATCAAACCATAAAAGGAGCTTCCCTTTTATCTCATGACAGTTTACTTAAGAGCCTTTGGTGATGACCTTGTCAAAGACTTCTGGAAAGTATACTATATCCACTGGATCCCCCTTGTCCACATGCTTGTTGACTCCCTCAAATAATTCTAGTAAATTGGTGAGAAATGATTTTCCTTTCCAAAAACCATGTTGACTTTTCCTCAACAGGTTATGCTCATCTATGTGTGTGACCATTTTGTTCTTTACTATAGTTTCAATCAGTTTGCCCCATACTGAAGTTAGACCTACTGGCCTGTAACTGCCAGCATCACCTCTAGATCTCTTTGGGTGCGTCTACACTGCAGGGCTTAACTCGAAATAAACTACACAAATTGAGCTACATGAATTGCGTATCTTATTTCGAAATAGCTTATTTCCAAGTAGGGAGCGTCTACACAGCACTTATTTTGAAATAGAGCACTCTTCCTCTGACTTCCCTTACTCCTCATACAATGAGTTGGAGGAAGAAGTTGGAAGAAGTAGTCCTCCATCTTGACAGTATTTTGACACATTTCGAAATAACTGCCTGCTGTGTAGACATGGACTACATTTCGGAATAGTGCTAGTTATTTTGACATACTGTTACAGTGCAGATGTAGCCTTTCTAAAAAATGGTGTCACATTAGATATCCTTCTGTCATTTGGTAAAGAATCTGATTTAAAGCATAGATTACAAACCACAGTTGTAGTTCTGCAATTTCATATGTGAGTTTTTCAGAACACTTGGGTGAATGCCATCTGGTCCTGGTGATTTATTACTGTTTAGTTTATCACTTTGTTCCAAAACCTCCTCTGACACCTCAATGTGGGACAGTTCCTAAAATGTGTCACTTAAAAAGAATGGCTCAGATTTGGGAATCTCCCTCATGTCATCAGTTGTGAAGATCGATGGAAAGAATTCATTTTGTTTCTCCATAATGATCTCATCACCCTTGATTGCATCTTGATCATCTAGTGGCTCCACTGGTTGTTTAGCAGAGTTCCTGCTTCTGATATACTTAAAAAAAATTGCTAATACTTTTTGAGTTTTTGGTAAGCTGGTCTTCAAAATCTTTGTAGGCCTTCCTAATTATATTTTTACACTTTACTTGCCAGAGTTTAGGCTCTTTTCTATCGTCCTCACTAGGATCTAACTTCCACTTTTTAAACAATGCCTTTTTATCTCTCACTGCTTCTTTTACTTGATTGTTAAGCCACGGTGGCACTTTTTTGGTTCTCTTACTACATTTTTAAATTTGGGGTATACATTTAAGTTAAGCCTCTATTATGGCATCTTTAAAACGTTTCCATACAGCTTGCAGGGATTTTACTTTTGGCCCTGTACCTTTTAACTTGCTTAACTAACCTCCTCATTTTTGTGTAGTTCCCCTTTCTGAAATTAAATGCCACAGTGTTGGGCTGCTGTGGTACTTTTCCTGCCACAGGGATGTTAAATTTAATTACATTATGGTCACTATTTCCAAATGGTCCAGCTATGTCTACCTCTTGGACCAGATCTTGTGCTCCACTTAGGACTAAATAAAAAATTGCCTCTCCTCTTGAGGGTTCTAGAACCAGATGCTCCAAGAAGCAGTCATTTAAGGTGTCAAAAAAAGTTCTCTCTGCATCTCGTCCTGGGGTGACGTGTATCCAGTCAATATGGGGAAGCTTGAAATCCCGCCAGTATTATTGAGGTTTTTATTTTTGTTGCCTCTCTACTCTCCCTGAGCATTTCACAGTAACTATCATCATCCTGGTCAGGTGATCGATAATATACCCCTACTGCTATATTCTTATTATCAGAGCATGGAATTACTACCCATATTGATTCTGTGGAACAGCTTGGTTCATTTCAGATTCTTCATTTGATTCTATGCTTTCTTTCACATATAGTGCCACTCATCCGCCCCCAAAACCTGTTTTGTCTTTCCAATATAATTTGTACCCTGGTATTACTGTGTCTCACTGATTATCCTCATTCCACCAAGTTTCTGTGATGTCTATTATATGAAAATCCTCATTCAATACAAGGCACTCTCGTTCACTCATCTAATTATTTAGACTTCTACCATTTGTGTATAAGCACTTTAAAAACTTGTCTCTATGTAGCTATCTGCCATTACATGACATGATTGAATGGACATTTGACTGTTTCTCATCAGATGTTACTTGTATTTTATCATGTTCCATCCTCTCCTCTTTACTAGGACATACAGAATTTCTATTAATAGACCCTCCCCAGGGGATATCTCTGTCTATTGCATGTGCTTCCTGTATTTGTTGGCATTACCTCACAGCCCTTAGTTTAAAAACTGTTCTACGACCTTTTTAATTTTGAGTGCCAGCAATCTGGTTCCATTCTGGTTTAGGTGGAGCCCATCCTTCCTGTATAGACTCTCCCTTTCCCAAAAGTTTCTCCAATTCTTAATAAATCTAAACCCCTCCTCCCTACACTGTCGTTTCATCCATGCCTTGAGGCCCTGCAGTTCTGTGCATGGAACTGGAAGCATTTCATAGAACACTACCATGGAGGTCCTGGATTTCAATGTCTTACCTAGCCGCCTAAATTTAGCCGTCAGGATCTCTCACCTAGCTTCCCCTATGGCATTGGTACCTACTTGTACCATGACCACCGGCTCCTCCTCAGCATTACACAAAAGTCTATCTAGATGTCTCAAGAAATCTGCAACCTTCACCCCAGGCAGGCAAGTCACCATACGGTTTTCCTGGTCATCACAAACCCAGCTGTCTACGTTTGTAATAATGGAATCTCCTATTATTAAGATCTGTCTCTTCCTAATGACTGGAGTTCCGTTCCCCGGAGAGATATCCTCAGTGCGAGAGGACACTACAACATCCTCTGGAAGAAGGGTCTCAACTATGGGATGGTTTCCCTCTGCTCCAGTTGGATGCTCTCCTTCCCTGAGCCTTTCACCCTCCTTAACAATACAGGGGCTGTCTGACCAGAGGTGGGACCATTCTACAGTGTCTCAGAAAGTCTCACTTATGTACCCCTCTGCCTCCCTTAGCTCCTCCAGTTCAGCCACCCTGGTCTCCAAAGCCCGTACATGGTTTCAGAAGGCCAGGAGCTCCTTGCACAGAATGCACATATACGCCACCTGTCCACAGGCATACATACAACACTGGGTGCAGTAAACTGGATAGCCCCCACTCTGCTGCTAGGCTTCTGTCTGCATTCTCTTTTCACTCCTAGAGCTTATTCCTTTCTTGATTTTTTTTTTGTTTTTTAGATCAGGTGGTTTTGGTTTTAGTTTAAAGAACATCAAGTGTTAAATGTATCTATCCCCCTTCAAACTCTGCCTCGACGCTCCCTCCCAAAACTCCCCTGTTAGCCCACCCTTTGTTTCCTAGCTTTTGAATGGAGTACCTACCAATGCTTTCGAAATCATCTAATGATCTTTAAAAGTCTCAGAGGGGTAGCCGTGTTAGTCTGTAACTTAAAAAAACAAAAAGTGGTCCTCTAGCGCCTTAGGGACTAACAAATATATATAGATAGTATCATGAGCTTTCGTGGGCACAACCCACTTCTTCAGATGAGTGTTGTGCCAACGAAAGCTCATGATAATATATATTTGTTAGTCTCTAATGATCTTTAGTTTACTTTAATGACAAGACTTTTGTTATCTTAATCACCCTGCCACAAAGGATCTGCTGCTCCCAGCTTCCAAATTCATCACAGATCACACTCAAGCTGTTAAGAGCTCTATCTGGGGATAGCGTTAGTAGATTCCTGGTTCAAAATTCAGCGGAGGAGGGGGCTACAGTCTCCCTAGTCCTCCAAAATGGTGCCCCTGGGGATACACCAGTGTAAATCCAGAGTGACTCCAGATAGGAGTGCGGGCTTTGTCTGCAAGGGGGATGGGGTGAATGGGGCAGTGAGTTTGCACTGCTGTAGCCATACATGCATTGCCCCAAGACTGGGTGTGTACAGGTGGGATTTACTGATAATTCATTAAGGCATTTGTGCACACCCTGCTTTGCACTAGCTCAGTGTGTCTGCACTAGCACTTTGCACCAATGCGGCCACATCAACACAACTCCAGTAGTGCTAGTCTCTGTAGTCTAGACAAACCCTTACACACCACCATGCCAGAAGCCTGTGACTAAAGCCAATGGGAATCCCTTCAGTAAAGGAGGGCAGAATGGGGATTTTCCATTTTTAGGGTTAGGAAATGGCTGTGGTATTGAGACTCAGAACCAGTTCTGATTGAACAGGCTTGCGAGACAGCTGTGTTCTGAGTGACAAAGGCAGTTTGAATCCACACACTGTATCATGTGCATCTCTCTAGAACACACACACACTCTCCCCTGTGCTGCCAATCTATCTAGACTGAGTGATGGCTGAGCAGAGAGACCCACCTTGTGTGGGTCTCTCTGCCCCCCAGGGGAGCTGGTGGGTCCATCTCACACCCAAAGAGGTGCAGCACCCAGTGTGAAGCGAGATTATTTTCACATTCCTTACAAGCGCTTTCAGGAGTGCAAGTTTGCTGCTTTTGCCAGGGATTTCATGGCAGCAACTAGTTCAGCGGTTCCCAGCTGCTGGTCTGTGGCCTGGTGGTGGGCCACGAACTGCTGGCTGCTGGGCTGCGGCAGTTCTGGGGGCTTGGGCTGGGATACACCACCCAGCGTCTCCCCTCCCACCACGGCTGTTGGGAGAGGTGTGTCCTGCCCTGCCTCTCAGCCAACCAGTGCCGGGCAGGGGTGGGGTCTCCTCTCGGACATGGAAGAGCGGTTCGCTGCGTGGCGGGAGGGCCACGTGGAGCCCGACATGGCAGCTTTTGAGCAACCATGACCTGGGCAGCAGCACTCAGCTGGAAGGTCAGCACAGGGCTATGTGAGGAGGGTGGGGGAGTAGGGCTGGAAATGGGGGGCCCTGGGGATGGGGCTAATATTTGGGACTGGGGGCTGGCATTGGGAAGGTTCGGGAGGGGTGCAGTGGGGTTCTGGAAACAGGAGGCTGGCACTGGGGGGGGTTCAGGGGCAGGGGGCTGGCACTGAGGCATTTGCGATAGGGGGCTGGCCCTGGGGGACTTGGGTGCAGGGGACTCTGGGGTAAATGGCTGGTGCTGGGGAGTAGTGGAGAGGGGCTCTAAGGGCTAGGGCTGGCACTGGGGGACTCTGGGGCCAGGGTGTACCCTAGCCCGAGCCCCCAGAACCACCACGAACAGCTGGCTTCAACTGCAGCAGCCGCCTGCCACGTTGCAACTGATGGAGCTGAAGCTGGTTTTTCACAGCGGCTCTGGAGCCTGGGGCTTTTGGCGGACTGGTAACATTTTATTTGTGCATTTGCATATTTGTTATTTGCATAATGAATGCACAAATATGCAAATAAAATAGTCCCAGTCCGCCAAAAGTTTGTGAATAGGTTTCCCGGTCTGTGATATAAAAAAGGTTGGAAACCACTGAACTAGTTGAACGAGGAGGGGAGGGGGCAGGGGAGCGTTTGCTGTGAAAAGCTCGCCTCCCACTTCAGAGAAGGGATGAAATGAGTCTCTTTAAAAAGGCTAATACTATTTCCTATCCAGTGGCTCACAGAGCTAGAACGACCTCCCTGAAAGAAGCAGGGCTCCGTGGAGAGGGATCAAAACGAGACTGTTCAGAGTCACTAGGAAATGAGAAACATTATCTCAAGGAGAAAGAGCTGCCCTCCTGAAATGAGCACCCGCCCTATTGGAGGGAAGGCTTTCTCGAGCACCATGAGAGAGCTAGCTCGACATGATTGCCTTTTCCTTCTTAGTATTTTTCCCAGTACTGCCCAAGAAAGTAACAACATCATTTCTCAGGGCCATTCCCCTGCCAGCCTCTACCATTCGCCAAGCATGAACACCCCTTGTCCCTGCAAAATGGTGGATACCAGGCCATTTTAACGAATAGGGGCCTTGAGCTATAGATGTCAGAGTAATTCCTGGTCTACGGTGAGCTGGTCCCGCAGCACCAGCAGGGGGAGCACGAGATGCTAGTGCATGGAGGTGCTACCTGAATGGATCGTGTGTCATTGCTCAGCTCTTTAAGGAGCAGGGTGGATCTGAGACCAGTAGCACAGAGGCATTGCTCAGGGCACCCCTCACAATGTTACACGTCAGTTTTGAAGTCAGCCACGCAGTATTCTGTGCTTAAACTATTAAAATCAAAATGAGACAGAACCCCCCCTGAGCAGCTGGGAATACGCCATTTACACCAGACAAATCTTACTGAAGTTGCCAACCCGGGACCTGATCCAACATGGGAAGTCAGCAAGCTTTGGCTCAAGCCCTAAGACATTCCATTCAAGCCTGGCATTTAAACCCACGTCGTTATGTTGACCCAAAGACCTAGGTCGATGCTCCTATTGTATTGCCATTTGAAAGTGGCCCACTTCCGTTGAATATACACCTCTTTGACTTCAGTTTTGCAAGTTTGCATCCATGCAGCCTTGTGAACTAGTTTAACTAAAGCCATTGTAAATATCATACCTAATGCTAAATAGGTGCAACCAGCCCCTATTGGTACTCCTCTGGGATCACTGTTCCTGCCTTACCCATGAGCCTCCACAGGGCGGTGCTGCCCCCCATTCCACTGGGCTGTCATGGTGCTTGGGCTGTTTGTGGGTGGTGCAGGAACCCGAGCTTTGCGGGGGAGCAGGGGCCGTCCCTGGGAGTGGGAGACCAGAGGAAGTGCCTAATACAGTTGAAATCTTGGTCTACGAAGAGTTGCCCTGAAAGGTATGGACCAGCCCCTAAATTCCCAGAGATATAATGGGGAACCGCCAAAGGAAAAATACATTGCGGTTCCTCCCTTCTTGTGATCTCTTCAAAGGGATTTTTCTCCTTTCAAAGAAAATATCTCCCCACCCTCACTTGTTTTTCCTCTTTGAAATTCAGGTCTTGCTTGCACTGAAGACTTTGGCAACTGAGGAACTAGGGAGACAGTGCCCTTGGGAGAGCCAAAGTTGAGCAATTAGGAGGAGAAAGGAGAGGGGATTGCCAGACTGTCTAGATTGAACTTTGTGGTGTTTCGTCTGCATCCATTTAACTCCTGTGCAAATAAACACTGTGGAGAAAGGAAGCCTTTGTTAAAGAGCCAATGTCCAACCGCATCCACATGCTCTGAGCATCCCAAGAGGTCGCCTGGAAAAGGTCAGGTTGGATACCCCAGACGTTACGAAGGCACACAAGCATGAAAAAGCACTCTTCCTAGTCATCTTCCCATGTCGCAGAGACGTGGACTCTTCCTAGTTATCTTCCCATGTCACAGTGATGTGGCAAAGGACACATGCCCCGTTTTAAAACCCCCTTGCTTTTAATACTCCTCTGCTAGGCAGTCTCTTGTTCTCTCCCGCCCTTGTAGAACAGCCTTGTAGAACGAGCAAAGGCCACAGCCGGCCCTGTCTCCCCTCATAAATGCCAGGTGCTGAGGGAGGCATGAGGGGGCCCTGTGGCTGAGGGAGGCAGGTTTGAGGAGCAGTGACTCCAGCATGGAGCTTTATGAGGGCGGGGCAGGAGAATCCAGTCTCTACAGGTGGGTCCCTAGCCCAGCACATCACTCCCGTGTGCCCAATGCCAGGTTCTACAGCTAAGAGGGCCACTCAGCCTCCCAGGGACATGCCCAAAGCTTTTGCCTGCCCTCCCGGCTGGGACCCTGCCCAGGCCAGGGGGAGCTTGCGACAGGAGAGGCCTCCGGGGGGACTCCACCATGGCAATGCTCCGCAGGTGGCTTGACATCAGATGCCACTCGGCTGGGCTGCAGCACGTACCACAGACACCGCTGCGCTGCTCAGCGCTGGCTTCCCCTGGCAGGGTGGGGTGAGGGGATGCTGGCTAGCTGGGCGGCCATCTGTTCCCACCTTTCAGGGCAACTCTTCGTAGACCAAGATTTCAACTGTATTAGCCACTTCCTCTGGTCTCCCACTCCCAGGTACGGCCCCTGCTCCCCCGCAAAGCTCGGGTTCCTGCACCACCCACAAACAGCCCAAGCACCATGACAGCCCAGTGGAATGGGGGGCAGCACCCCCCTGTGGAGGCTCATGGGTAAGGCAGGGACAGTGATCCCAGAGGAGCACCAAGGCCTGAGCAGCCCCCACAGCTAGGGATATGCCTGCCTGCCTTGTTCCCAGTCCTAGTGCATGTCACTGCCTAGCTGATGCCTGGCCTGCCTTCTCCAGAGCTCTGAGAACCTCAGGAGAGTGCGTGGCCCCGCAAAGCCAGCCCAAAAGGTGGCTGTGCCCACAGCGGGGTTTCCCCATCCACTGGCCCAGGTAGGTGCCCAGGGAATGCCTGCTCTAGGAATGACGGATGTGCTCCAGGAACAGAAGGAGGCAGCCCAGTGAGGGATGGTTGGCAGATTGATTGCCAAGTCCTGGAGGCGGGACCATTGTTCCTGCCAATCTTTTCCAGGTGTGGGATAAATTTTGCATGTGCAAATGTGCACCACCAACAGAAACACAAAACCTAGCCATGGCCTCTTTGCTAATCAGCTGGGCGGCATGTGAATTTCTCCTGAGCAGCAGCACAAGAACGTAGCTTGCAGAGAACACTGGCTGGGACCCCTCTCCCAGGGATGCTCCACTGGCGTTCGTTAGGAGCGAAGCATCGAGATTACAACACCACAGCCTGGTGACGAGGCTGTTAGCGCCAACAGGCCATCAGACACCCAGTATGTGAAGAAACTGCCCAGCGCCAGGCTGGGAACATGCACTCCCCTGACTGGCGCGCTGCATACTCCTAGCATGGGCAGCGGGAGCAGACACCCCTTTGGGGATGGCCCTTCAACACACCTAGGGAGGCTCAGGCGGAGGGTCTGCCCCTTAGAGGCTATAGATGCTGAGAACCCATGACGGCCCATCCCTGCCAGTCAAGGCAAGACTGTCCCCCTCCAGCAATCCCATCAGTGCTCCATCGAGCCAAGTGTGCCCCGGCTCAGGTGGAGGAGTCTTGCCCTGTGAGACCATGGCATTGTCCTTGGGTATCTGCACTAGCCCGCTCTTGGGCCTGGTACTCATGGCAGTTTTACCCACATCCCCGCTGAAGGCCTGACCTGCCCCACTCTGACTGACGCCGGTGGCAGCCTCCCAAGGTAGCAAGGTTTTCTGGCTTCATTGTTGAGAAGAGAGGATGGACTCTGTGGACTGTGACTCCCTGTCAGGCAGGGCCAGGCCAGCCCTCCCATGCACTCCAGCAAAGCCCCTCTGCAGCAGTGGGGATGGGAATGGGATGAGGTGAGAGCTGGGAATTTGGAGGAGAGATGGGGCAGGGACGGAGGTCCCAGAAGGACACATTGGGCTCCAGCAGTCCCCTCCTGGCTCCACCTGGGGACGCAGAGACTGAACCAGCTCGAGATCTTGGCAAGGCTGAGCAGCTGCTGATCCTACGGACATTAGCTGGAGACGCAGGTGCTCAGTGCAGCTGGGCACCTAGAAGACTTGGCCCTGAGGCTCTGCAGCGTCTCATCCCAGCAGAAGGTGGGGGCATTACAGGCCAGCCACGTACCACGTCCAACACGGGGGCCCTGCCCTGAACACACTACATGCACAGAGGGTGACAGCAAATAGGTGAGGCTTATTCCTAGGGAAAGCTCTAGGGAGGGCAGAGATGAGGGGGCAGGTCAGGGATCTGCAGAGGGGATACAGACACATGTACACGGGATGGGGGCGTACTCCAGGGATGCAGGGAAGAGACAGTGGGAGATGGGGCTCAGCTGGGAAAAGTGTGCAAAGAGTGGGCCCGGCAAGCTGGGCTCAACTGGGCACAGTGTGTGTGGGGGGCCCAGCTCTGGGCCCCAGAAGGAGCGTGGTCTCAGGCAGAAGAGGGCCAGCGCAGGTAGCGCTCAGCGCCACCTGGACTGTGGCACACCCGCCCCCCCGGACTGCTGAGCCACATGGAGCACGATGCTGCGCTCCCACAGCAATTTAAAGGGCATGGGGTTCTGGTCACTGCTGTTTCCATAGTAGCAGCGGTGGCAGCCAGGAGCCAGGCCTCTCTGAATTGCTGGGCCCTGGGGCAACTGCTCCTTTGCCC
>CM057848.1:110202867-110218555 GCA_030068395.1 Apalone spinifera
CTCTTCCCCCCGCGGTGGAGGAGGCAAGGGCAAAAGGCAAGAGGAAGTGGTTCTGTGCAGCCCCCCAGCCCGGCTGTTGAGGGGGGAGAGGGACAGGGGTGACGGAGATGCTCACCATCCTTGAAGGGATGGAGGTACCCAAAGATCCGCAGCCCGTAGTTCTTCCACTTGGGCGATACAGCCAGCTTCTTCACCGTGGTGCGGGTCTGCCCAGGCCAGCACGAGAGGGAGAGAGCACAGGGACGGGTCACACCCAGGCCTGGCCCTGGGCCATGTCGCACTAGCACCCATGCTCATGGGCGCGGCAGGGGAGCATGTCCCACAGCCCCACCCTGCTCCCCAGTGAGGGTGAAATTCTGAGGCCGGGGTTGGGTCCAGCGCTCACTTCAGCCCTACATCTTGGCCAGCCCACATGGGGCGTGAGCAGGCCCCAGACTGATCCCCTGCATGGAGGGAAATGGGCCGCAGCAAGACCTGGGAATTCTCTCTCCAGGGTCGATTCCCTAGGGCAGCCCCATCTCACAGGCTCCCTCCACTGCAATGGCCTGGGGGCCAGGCCCTCAGGACACCGAGCGCTTTGGCAGAATGAAGGTCATGGCCAGAGCAGACCAGCCAGCGCCCCCAGCGGAGGCAGTGAGGCCCCGTCCCAGCGAGGGCTCTGTACTCACGTGGGGGAAGAGTGGGAAGTGCAGGTTCTTCCTCAGGTGCCTGACGGCCCCACCACACCAGTCCTCAAAAACATGCAGGTTCGCCTTCCCCTTGTACTGCCGACAGAACAAGGGGGCATGAGAGCGCAATCCGGACGGGGCCCCAGGTGTCACATGCTACCTCCCCTCGCGGGCCAAAGGCCATGTCCATCAGAGGCCTATGGTGCCGGGTCCGACCCCACTGAAACAGCTCTGAGCTGCACAAGGCCAAGCGAGCCGGAGGGGAGAGCTGAGAGGCTGTGGAAGGGAAGGGGGCACACAGCCCTGGCAACATATGGCCCCCTGCTCCGGGTGGCGCTCGCTGGGACGTGGGTGTAGGCTGCTGTCTTTCTGGGCTGTGGCATGTTAGTAAGACACGTTTCCTGCCCGGCTCCTCAGCCAGCCCACAGCACTGCCAGCTCAAAGGAAGATCAGTTTCAGTTCAACCCACACCAGCTCCCTAGCCCCGGCACTGCCATCAGCCAGTCCTGAGCACTCGCCAGAGTGCCACACAACCACAGCACTAGTGGCTCAAATCAGGACAAATCCCTCGTCTACAGCCCCCACCAGTCTCCCCATAGGCAGGGGCACCATTTCAGATTGGAAGGGGGAGGGGGGGGCGACCTGTGCATGCCGTGATGGGGGGAGAGAGACTCCTGGGCTCTATCTCAGCTCAGGAAGGGGAGTGGGGTCTAGTGGGTTACAGCAGGGGACATATACACTTCAGCTCTATGTAAGAACATCAGAATGGCCACACTGCGTCAGACCAATGGTCCTTCTAGCCCTGTATCCTGTCTTCCAACAGTGGCCAATAGCAGGTGCTTCAGAAGGAATGAACAGAAGAGGCATCATCATGATCCATCCGCTGTCACCCATTCCCATCTTCTGGCAAACAGAGGCTAGAGACACCATCCCTGCCCATTCTGGCTAATAGCCATTGATGGACCTGTCCTCCTTGGACTTATTTTGTTCTGATTAGAACCCTGTTATAGTTTGGGCTTTTCCACCATCTCCTGGCAAAGTGTTCCACAAGTTGAATGAGAAAAAATAATTTATTTTGTTTGTTTTAAATCTGCTGCCTATATATTTAATTGGGCCAGCTTCTTGTGTTCTGTTAGTGAAGGAATAAATAATATTTCCTTATTCTATTTTTCCACACTGTTCATGATTTTCTAGACCTCTGACATATCCCCCCATCCTTTAGTCATTTCTCTTCCAAGCTGAAAAGTCCCAGTCTTGTTAATCTTTCCTCCTATGAAAGCTGTTCCTTACTCCTAATCATTTCTGTTGCCCTTTCTGTATCTTTTCCAAATACAACATATCTTTTTTAGGTGGGTTGACCAGATCTGCATACAGTATTCAAGATGTGGGCATACAATGGCTTTCTGTAGCGGCAATGTGGTATTTTGTCTTCTTATCTATTCCTTTCCTAGGCTATGTCTAGACTGCAAGCCTCTTTTGAAAGAGGCTTTTTCAAAAGATACTTTCAAAAAAAGCCTCTTTTGAAAAAAAGCGTCTAGACTACAGCCAGTACTTTCGAAAAAGCAAGCTGCCTTTTTGAGAAAGAGCACCCAGGCAGTCTGGATGTTCTCTTTCAAAAAAAGCACAGTTTGCATTGCATAGCGCCTTTTTTCAAAAGAGCACTTTATTCCTCATAAAATGAGGTTTCCCACGGTCGAAAAAACTGCCACGTTCTTTCAATTTACTTTCGAAAGAATGCGGCAGCAGTCTAGATGCAGGGGAAGTTTTTTCGAAAAAAGGCCACTTTAAAAAAAAAAAAACTTGTAGTCTAGACACACCCCTAACGATTCCCAATATTCTGTTAGCTTTTAAGTTTTTAGATGGCCATTACACATTAGACAGATGTTTTCAGGGAACTATCCACAAGGATTTCAAGAACTATTTCTTGAGTGGTAACAGCTATTTTGTATCTATAGTTAGGATTACGGATAAGTCTCTGTTCACCCATTTTTCAAGAACATTTAACACAGTAATCCAAATGCAGATCCCTGCAGCACAACACTCATTCCTACTCATTTTTCACCCTATCTTTTAAGCAGAGTACCTGGCAACGTTTTCATGATGATCTAATGATCCATCAATTACTGGACTGCTCAGCCTTTTGTTATTCTTAATCACTCCGCCTTCCTCTTTTTATAATAAACTCCCTGCCCCAAAATCAAAGCAGCTCAAACTCTGCAGCATTTAACTCTGCAGGGCATGCAGCTATTACCCCACACAGCCCCCCATAAATGATGCCATTGCCCACAGGCATAGCTGATCCCCGGCTGATGGGAAAGCCAAGCTGCTGGCAACAGGCCTTGCATCATACCCTAAATGCCCTGTGACAGCTCAAGTTCCAGAGATCAGATCTCCTCCAGAATCTGACCAGCTGCCCCATCCCCTGTCATGGGTCTGCTGGATAGGGACCCAGCGACTGTTCCACCATTAACCCCCATTTCTTTCCCTTCTGGAAACTATTTTGGCAACTCCTCTCCTGTGAATGTGTGGTGGCCGCTGTCATGGGACCCCCAGTGCTAAAAGCATGATACTTAGGAGCAGCAGAAACTGGCAAGGTGACACCCATTCCCTTGGCACTGGGGCGTCTCCGGAGACGCCAGCCAGAGCATCCCACCTGGTCACACCATGCTGACCTGCAGCCCCAGTCGAGCTCCTCAAGTTCTAGGAGCTCCCAGCAGAGGCCCCACACCCCAGGGCGGCAGCCAATGCCCATGCGATGGGGCTTTGCTACACCCAATGCATCGCAAGATGGAACCAACCTCCCAGCGTGCCTAATAAGTAATTGGCTCTGGTCCCAGAGCAGGGACCACCATGCGGACAGCAGCCTGGCTTCCCTGCACTCACTGGGGATGCAGCCTCCTGTCCTTGGTGTGATCAAAACAGCCTCCACCCGGGGAACAGCTCTTGGCAAGCCCCTCCCAGCTGCAGCCCCCGCACCATGGCTGCTGGTGCGCCGCATGAGCTCATTAGGCAGAGAGATGCCTGGCCCAGGTTTCTGGCGGTCTGGCCCCCTCGCTGAGCTCTGAACTGAGCTGCTCTTGCTATAGCGCTGCTGGGGGGCAGCGCAAAGGGGGCCTGTCTGCTGGCCGTGTTTCCAACACTGAGACATGGGGAACGAAGGACCCTCCAGCCTCTGCTCTGCCCCGACTGGGTGGCTGGTTCCGTCCCAGTGCCTGCCCATCATGACGGATGGGAGCGTGCTCAGAGGGAGGCCTCGCACCTATGGAGAATGAAAGCTGCCACCAGATGGGCTCCCCTCCAGCAAGCCGGCAGAATCAGTAAGAGGGAAGGAGCCGCTTGGTGATCCTACAGGTTCTCCTGCACCCCCAACCCCATCTCCACAGCTCCCGCACAGTCAGTGAGGGTGGCTTTCACCCCGCCTGCCCCTTCCCAACCTGCCCTGCCCAGCTCACCTGCTCGCTCCATGGCAGAACACGCTTGGTCAGGTTCAGGCTGGGGGGCTTCCTGGCTCCATCTGCTCTGTGGCCTCTGGACAGCCATGCATCCAAGTCCTGCCCTTCGCCCTGCTGGGGAAACCGAGGACAAGGTGAGAGCTGCATCCCATGCCAGGCCAGGGGAGGGTCAACGGGTGACATGGATGCCTCCCACCACAACAGGCTGTGCATTTAAATTCTCCCATTGGGGAGCGGGAGCGCTTCCCCCCAGCAGCGCTTGCGGCCCAATGGAGCACTCCCCCTGCCCCAGAAATGCAGCCCCTCCCGAGGCTGAAGGCAGCACTGCTCAGCACCCCACTGTGAGGCCGCGGGGCTGCTCAGGGCAGGCAGTGGAGAAGAGCTCCATGTCCAATGGGGAGGCTGGCAGGCCCTTGTTTACAAGAAGGGCCCGGGGAATCTAAACACCCTTTCTGAGCCGCCCACACCCAGGCGAGGGGCCGGGGACCATTCCATGACCCGGCAGGAAGGCCTGTGTGTGGCACTTTCCTGCCTAATCTAGAGATGGTCCCAGAGCCTGGCACCATAGCATCCCGGTACCTCCCCAGCCCCTTGACACAGGACTGTTCTGCAGGATCATTGGTTTGGCAGCTGCACAGAGAGGCCCGATGAAGGGATGCGGGCCCCCCAGGGCAAGATACAGCGTACCACCTACCGAGCTTACAGCTCCACAGAGATCGCTGCCAGTGTGAGTCAAGACAAGCACGTCACGCCGACAGCCAGGGGAAACAGCGAGACATTCCACCGGCAGCACTGAGGCTTCCACCTCAGCCAGGGGAGCAGCAGGATTGAGCACGCTAGGCAGGGGGGAGGAAAGGGGTTACCTGTGTCCATTGGGGGTAGGGAAGCCAGAGGAGTGAGTTTGGCTTGGTGCTCTGAGTCCAGCGAAGCGGGTGTCTGGTCCTCTCCTGCACGCAGACTCACGCAGAGCCCATCCTCCCCAGTCAGCCCCATGTCACTGTGCTGATGAGGATGGGTCATCTTATAGGCCTGGGAGGCCAATCCCGAGCAGGACACAGACACTGCACACCCAAAGCCAGGCACAGGGTGAAGTAGACAGGCGGTCATGAGCCCCACTAGCTGGAGCCAGTTCCCGGCATGTGGCTTCATTCTTAGAGGGAGGGGAGGTCCAGGGAGCACAGGAAGCTGCCCACAGAGACGAGGGGCCAACCGGGATGGGAGACTGGCCAAGAGCAAAGGCACGCCGCCCAGCAGAACAGGACTGACAATGCACCAGGAGCCGCCGGCCATGCCAAGGCTGCGCTGGCAGAGGGGGATTTCAAAGCAGGGCCAGGCGGAGGAAGAAGAGGGCTGCATGGGGGAGATGAATGCCAATGGGGGAGCCCTCTGCTGCCCACATTCCTGCCGTGCGCAGGGACGAGGCAGTGGCAGGCAGGAGATAAACCACGCCTGACCCAATCCGCTTGTGCCAGCCGCTCCTCATTACACAGAGACAAATTACCCTGGCGACTGGGGTTCTCGAGAAGGAAACAAAGCGCCTTAGCCCGTGATAAATGACTCCTTGTCAAGCTCCCCGTCTGGTGGAATTAATTCCCAGCCAGCTGTGCCCAGTGTAGGAAGGAAGCAGAGATGGAAGGAGCCTGAAGCTACAGACGTAGCAGCGTGGCTGCCCAGCCGGCCCCAGTGCAGCGCTGTTTGGGTCCCTGGCAGCTGGGAAAGGGATTTGGCTGGTGAAGCGCCTGGCACCAGCTCGGGGCGGCCCCAGGGGACACACGGTGCTTGAAGAGAAGGTCTTTGGGGCAGGCACAAGCTTAGGCACATAGTGAGCGCTGTACCTACATGCAAACGAAATGTGTGTTCAGGAGGGTGGGCGGAGGGGGCAGCTCTGGAAAGAAGAGGTGCCAGAAGTGACCTGCAGGAGACGCAGAGTGACCGAGCTGTGTGAGCCACGCAGAACGTTGTGACAGGGTCCCAGTCCTGACCCACAGTACCCCGCCGCATGAACTCCGAAAACAAAGTTAGCTGCTTCGTGCCTCGGTTTCCTTATCTGTAAAGGGGGTGGCACAATTCTGAGCCCTGCTGCACCGCACTGGGCGAGAGCCCCCCTGACGAGTGGTGCGCTCTTTGTGTTGCAAAATCCTCTGGTGCAGCTGGACACTGGCAAAGAGCTGCTATTTGTGAGGCCGCAGGATGGCTCGGGTCTTTGCTGCCCGTGACCTCTCCCGACACTGCCACTGCAGAGGCGGTTGGAATCCAGAGCAAGCTGCCTGCCAGCAGCTGCACCAGTTAGCTGAGCCAAGCATTGGCTGTGGAGGAAGAACCAAAGCTCTGGTCAACCCCCGGTAACTGCCATTACTCTGATCCGCTCCCCACTCGATCCCAACATTGCCTGGGCAGCGAGTGAAATAAGGGACGGTCTTGTGTCCTGGCAGCCACAGGATATGGGATAAGAGGAAGAGTGTGAAGGGGACAAGCTCCGAAAAGAGGGCAGAACACGGGTCTCGGAGAGCCACCTGTCAGACATTAATCGGAAGGGGGAAAGCAGGCTGCGAGCAGCTGCCCTATGGATTCTCCAGCAACAGAGCCAGAGACGCATGCCTGAATGCGCCCCACGTGCACCCCTGCAAGCCCAGGAGCATGGTGCCGTCAGGGCTCCCACGATTCCTACTCAAGCTGCGTGTACAAACTCTCGTCGGCTTTGGCGAGCGTCAGGGGTCCTGCCCTGTGGCCCCAGGAGCGGAGGAAGAGACGGCCCTGCCAGCTGCTCCATGTCTCCCTCCTCTCCTGCTCCGTGTCCAGATGCATCATGTCAGTTTCAGAGCCCAGCAAGGGAACGGAGCGCCGCGGCCCTCGGAAAAGGGGCCGCTGGTGTTCAGGGCTATAACAGGTACCGCACCCCCGGCTCACAGATGCAGCGGTGGATGGAGCACACCAGCTGCTACTTACTGACTTGTCCTGGTGCAGCCAGGCTGACAGGGAGTCAAACTCTGGGTTGTCACTGGCCTCCGCTGAACTTCTTTCTTGAGGCCAAAGGGGCGCAAGGAGCCACCTGGCCAAAGACACACAAGCCACATGATGGGTTTTGTGCACCAAGCTATTGTTCTCCAGCTCGGAGGCGCAGCTACGGTCCCTCCCAGCACAAGAAAGCCAACGGGTGACGAGGATCCTTCATGTACAGGTAGTGAATTGGCTCTTCTATGCCAGACTCTTACAGTCTCTCAGGGCAGCGCAGCATTTCCCAGGCAGGGTCTCACAGCCCTGCGCCTTAGCAGAGGATGCTCACTACAAGGGGTCTGCTCCCACACGGCCCAAGCTCAGCTGCTTCCAACCTCCACTGCTTTCCCTGATGCCTTGTTCAAAGAACGATTGGTTGGATATTTGTTTTTACTTTAAACAAATATGCACACGTAGCCCTTCCCCCCACCCCAGGGATTCAGACTCAGTAATTCCCTGTCAGATGGGGAACAGGCTCTTCCACCAACAAGCCAAAGGCTTTGGAAAGCTAAAAAAAAAAAAAGGACTGATCTACTGGAAACCAGGAGGGGGCTGATCGGTATACTCTGGCTGACACCACTTCCAGCCAAAGAGACAGACAGGGGCTCTGATGTAACATCCTGTGGAGAACTGGTCCCACACTTCCTGTCCAAACATGCTCCTCCTTCCCTGGATGAAAAATAGCCTTTTCCCAAAGCACAATGCTTGAGTCATTTGAAATATTTCTGGCTTTGTGGCAAATCACCAAAAGCGAAACATTTGTTGATGTTTGGTAAAAATAACAACAAAAAAAGCTTTGAGAGAGAGAGCAAGAGAGTTCATTCTCTTTGCCAATCACAAAGTTGGGGGAGGGAGGGTCTTTGCTAACTGGTGACAGCAGCTGCCTGTGGGCAAAGGAGCTGGTTTGTGCGGTTGGGAGAAGCAGTGGAAAATTATCCCCTTTGCAAAGGTTAAAGCAACCGGCGACAGGGATGTGATTATTATTGATCGTTTGGTGCCCGCTGGAGCTGAGCACATGCACAGATCTGTTTTACAGCACTCAGGCAGCCAAAGGGGATTTGCCTGCCTGCCTTACCCAAAGACCCTGCAATGGGGAGCGCTGCCACAGAGTCTCAGTGGCCACGAAAGGGTTTGAGTCCCAGGTTCACTCCATACCAGCCCAGGGCACATCACCGACTCTCCCTGGCGGGCGGCCCAGCCTTTTGAACCAGGCGTGGAGCCAGTTTGGAGCGGATTCTGCTCTTCCGCCCCTTTCAGCCGGCTCTCCCTTTCCATTCCCTCTAAGCCCTGAGCTGTGTCTGGCTGTGACACGGGGCCTATCGATCAGGCTTAGCTAATTGAGAGTGGGCAGCAAGTGGCATTGGTAATCCATCCACCCGCTATTCCCCTCGCCTGCTGCACAGCCCAATCCCACTGTCACTTTAACCTTGGCCAGTGACTGCTGTCCCAAGCCTCAGGGCTGCTCCCCGCACCAGCAATGCCTAGCACTGCAACTTGGCTTGTATTTATTTCTGGGCCTCCCTATGCTCCCTCTGTAGCTGAAATCTCACTCACCTCATTCTGCATATGAGGGAAACAGAGCCCGATGAGGTCAATGACTTGTCCAAGATTTCTCACAGGAAGCTAGTGGCAGGCGTATCCCACTTAGCTGGGGCGTGGGCCAGGCACAGCTGTTACTGCAAGCTGATCGTTCAAGAGGCATTCACTTCAGCAGAGCTGGGAGCCATCCCACTCAGCGGTGCTAGTTCCCAACCTCACCCTTTCCCCTCAGCTTCCTCCAGCACCGTGCCTTCAGCTGCAGGATCTCGTCAAAGTGCATCCACTCACCCAAGCAGGACCTACAGAGCCGGGCCAGCCACGCAGAGCAGCATCCAGTAAAGCTTTATGAATGGGTGCTTGTCAGTAACCACGCCCCCTTGGTACACAGCACTGCCCTCTACTGGACAGAAGCAGACCCACCCCTTTGGGGGCAATTCTCTCTCTCTCTCATGGCTCATGCGAGCAGCAATCCTGCTAACTAGAGCTTGCTGGGAAATGGACCAAACACCCCCGTGTTTTTTTGTTTCCATTTTCTCTAGGACATTTTCCATCTGCTTCCTGCAGAGGGAGATTCATCAGGGCTCTCCGAGCAGGGGACCAGGAGTTCAACTCACAGGCTTTGGGGCTGGGTTAGAGTCCAGCTTACAACTGGGACATCTGCAGACAAGACCCCATGTGGATACGTCATGCTCCCATCCTCTCCGGTGGGACACAGAGTTGAGGCGCAGCAGGAGAACATACAGACGGCATCTATAGGCCTGACCAGTCTCCATGCACCATCTCCGGCAGGCAGATTTACAGCATGCACCTCGCCAAAATTAAAGCCCCATCCCTAATAACAACCCTGGGAGACATTGCCACTGATGGGACACGGCCCACCAGAAACCTCCGTGAGTTACACTGCGACAAGAGACCAGAAGGTTTGGTGTGGGTGCATCAAGCAGCCAGAGACTGCTCCCTTGGCAGGAGGTTGCTGGAGGTGAAGAGCAGGGCAGGTTTTTGAAGCAGGCTTCGGTGACATCACCCACTCCCGTCTGGCTCTGCAGTGGCTTAGGAGCAAGAAGCGGAGCAAGAGCTCCAAAGGCAGCATGGCTGAGGGGATGAGAGACAGCTGGGAGCTAATGACAGGAGAAGGGGAGGTCTTCAGGAAACATACATGGCTCTGAGCCCTTCCCCTCGGATGCCAGTGGCTTTTTTCTTTCATCCTTTCTAGGGCCTGGAGAATTAATCACCCCCGCCCCTTGCATGCTCAGGGGTCCTGGGGAGACTTTGGCAGCTGGTCACTGTGCTGAGTCTTAGATTCCAAGACCAGAATGGCCCAGTGCGAAGGGCTGATCTGAGCGCCGTACGACACGGGCCATAGAGCCACCCCACAACGATTCCTAGAGCAGAGCCTCCTGGAGAACATCCCCCAGCTGGGCTTGAAAATGGCCAGTGATGGAGACTCCACCACAACCCTCCTCCCCACTCAGAACAACGGCCCAGGGGCAAGCCTGCCAGGACTCACCCCGCAGTGACCCTGCAGTCGCCGATACTGGCCCCTGGCAGGCTGTGGGGCTGATTTAATACCTCCCGGGCACCTGTGGTGCTGACGGCAAAGCGAGTGGCTGGCTCTCCAGTGTGCCGGGGCAGAGGAAAGCTCCAACCAGCCCCTCCACAGAGCTCTCCCTGCTCCTGACAAAACCCGCCTCCTGGGAGCCTGAAAACGCTTGGATCTTCCACGATGCCAGGCAGCACAAAGATGGGCCCGGGGGGAGAGAGGGGAGAAGTGATTTACCTAAGGTCACTGAGCTCTGGCCTACACTAGGGAGTTATTTCAAAATAACTCCCCTTATGTCGAAATAACACGTCCACACTAGCCAGCCCGTTATTTCAAAGTAAAGGGGCTGGTTATTTCGAAATAATAACCCCTGCTTTCCTCAGGGAATAACACTTATTTCGAAACAGCAATTCTGTGGACGCTCCACTGCTGCTATTTTGAAATAGCTCCTCCCCAGAGTCACTGAAAGTAATCACTCCCCAGTGCTTCCTGGGGCTCTATGTCGAGGTAGCATGCCCACATAGAGGGAGCCTGCCTCGGATTCATTTTGAGGCTTCCCTGTGGCGTGGATGTGCTATTTCGAAACAGTTATTTCGGGAGTTGTTATTTCGAAATAGGTTACTTGGAAATAATTTCCTAGTATGGACATGCCCCGAGAGAGCCAGAGGCTGCATCCGTCTGATAGTTTGCCTCTCCCAGCCCCGCATGCCAGGCCATAGCCCACCTGCTCCTTATGGAGATAAACCCATGCAGATGTTGGGCATTTCGCAGCCTGGCAGTGGTGTCCTGGCACAGAGACTCAGCCACAGGAAGGCAGCGAGGACAGGGACGTGAGGGAAGTGGGGAGGAGAAAACACAGAGAGAGGAGAGGAAAAGGAATTAGTGAAAGAGGCAAGGTCCCAGTCTAGCCCACATCTGTGTAGCGCCTGGCACAGCTGAATCCTGGTACTGAGCCTCCAATTGCTACTGGAACTAACCCTCTCCAGTTATTTGTAGGTGTGCCCTTGGTGGCCCATCACAATAGGCCCTATACACAGCACAGTAAGGACCAGAACTAGCCAGACCTGGCCATTCAGCCCCGTTTTACAGATGGCGAATGCAGTGACTCGTCCTGGACGCACAGGGAGTCTGATCTCCCAAGGCTGGCCTGCCTCTCCAGACCCTGCTGCTGGGGTACAGCGAGCCAAAGGCCCCTGAGTGCACCGGGACGTGAAGGTTGATGGGACCACACAAAAAGGCAGCCCCCCCAGAGACTCGGGGAAGGCCATGGCTGAGGCCAGCACGCAGGGCGACAAGTACATTGCACGTCTGAGTGGAGCACGCGGCGACCGGAGGTGGCAGATAAATGCTGTAAACAAAGAGGAGCCTATTAGGATGCATGGCACTATGGAAGTAATTAGCAAACTTTGTCTAAACAAACTAATTAAAGCCCCGGAGGAGGGGAACAATGCCCTCTGAAAACGCAATTAGACAGGCAGCATAATTAGGCTTTGATTGTTGAAAAGGAAGAATTCCTTCTGCTCCCGTGGAAAGTTTAGCCCGAATTCTGGAGCAGCCTTTAGAAGATGTGCCGCAGTTGGGGTGGGGAAGGGCTCTGAAGGTGTCAGTGTAGGGTGGGGGAGGGAACAGCTGGTACCAGTGCCAGTTCCAAAACACAGTGGCACTTTCATGCCGATGTCTGGGGGACTCGCTAAGGCCCCTGTGGCTGGTGAGAGCACCGCAGTGCCACTTGCTCAGAGCCCCCCGCCCCATGGTGTGGGCCCTTGGGGGGAGGGGCTGATGGGCAGGATCCATCCATGTGGGACCAGCGCTGGATTGGCACACATCAAAGGGGGAGGACGCACTGACAACGGCCCATGTCTAACGAGCCTTTGTCTTGCAATTTCATTGCGGCCTCGTGTGCAGCTGGCTCTCGTTAGCAGCACACGCTCGGGAAACCCCCCAAAATGGCTCTCCCCACTCTCCAGCCCCCCGCTCCAGGGCAGCCGAGCGGTGGCAGATAAAAGCGTCTCTGTTCTGCAGCAGTGCGGGGCCAAGGTGGCTCCCTGCCATGGCTAGAGAGAGTGTATGTGTATGGGGGGGCTGGGTGCTGGCAGCCCTGCCCTACCCCAGCTATAAGGAGCTGCCTGTGGACGACAGCCTCTGTAATTAACGCTGCTGAGTTTAAACCACCCTGGGCTCCAGTTTTCCATGGCTGGGGTTTTTTTAGCCCCATTGCTTTGCTTTGGATCCAGGGCGCTATGGCAGCTAAGGCTGTTTTCCTTTCCAGCCAGTGAACTTCTCCCCGCCCTGCACTGACAGAGGCAGCAATTCAGAGGCTGCCCTGAGCAGGCCCCTGCTGGCTTGCCATGCGGGACAATTCTCCCGTTTGTTCCCAGCGCTGGGGGCGGGAAGAAGGGGCCTGTAATGCTCAGACGGGGTACAGCTCCGCTGAGTTGCGGGATGCCCTTCCCGGCCTCGCTCATGGAGCCGCCAGCACGGAACGGAGGAGACGAGAGCAGACAGGCAATGGGGCTTTGCCCCCATGCCAGCCAATGGGGCAGCTGTCTTGAGGCAAACCCCAGCACCAACAGGATCCCCACTCACAGCCCCAGCCAGCAAAGCTCCACTTGGAGCAAGTCTTAGCTCCACCAGTGAAAATAGCCACTGAGCCTAGCGGGGCACCGGAGCAGGGACCCAATGGCTGGAATGGTGCAAATCCTGCTTCTCGAAGGGGCGTGTCTAGTTGAGATCAAAGCAGGGAGAACCCCTGGCTGACTGGGAGAGCCGCACTTTCATGTCGCCGCCTGATCACAGTCCTCTCCTGCCTCCCACTGGGTCCAGCCGGGCTGCCAGTACGAGGACTCTTTTGGATGGGAAGCAACTTCCGGGAGCTGCTGGCTGGGTCCCACTTAACAGTGGCCTTTGCTCCAGTGACATCCCCAAAGCCACCGAGAGGCCAAATGCTCAGTTCCGGCATCGCTCCACCCCTACCCCCACCCCGGCAGAGAGGATCCATTAGTGCCCCGGGGCGCTGCCCCCGCCAGCAAACATAGAACAGAGAAGGGCACCGAAGCTGCTACTGTGGCCTGAGATCACACAACGCTGGCACATTGCACAGGCTGTCAGGGCTTGAGAGCGAGGGAGGAGGGGGCAGGCGGGAGGCGACGGAGGCAGCAGTGCTGTTCATGGTGCAAAGGATGAAGGGCAAGGAGAAGTGAAATAGCTAGGATAGACCACGCCAAGCAGGGGACTCTCTGCAGCAAGGCAGGGTTGATGGCTTGGAAATGGCTCAGCAACAGCCAGCAGAGGGTTAGTTTGTCCAGCAGGCACTGCAGGGAGCTGGGTGCCCGGAGGTCTGGGGTCTATTCCGAGCTCCCTGGCTGACTTGCACGCCGTGCCCATCTCTCACTGCGTCTGCTTCTCGGGGTGTGCCTGAGTGGATGCTGCTGACCATTTTGCCAGACACTTCTGCAGCCTCAGGTGAAGGGTGTGCAAAGGGCAGGCTGGATTTTTGCACCATGTCAGTATTTCAAGAGCTCCCAACTCGCATGCCTCAGGGCAGCAGCTTGGCCAGGAAGAAATGGCCCCAGCCTGATTTGTCCAGATTAGCTACATCCTAGAGGAAGGTGAGGTTGGCCCTGGTATCTAAACCATCTGGAATTGGGCTGGGCTGTAAATGGTCCTTTACTCTCTCCAGTCCTCCCCACAGAGTCTGCAATTAGCTGAGGCCTGCAGCCAGTGTTCCTTGTAATTTTTTTCCATCCATGTAGAGAATAAATTTTGTTGTGTGCACCGAGGCACGCACAGGTGTGCACCACCAGCAGAAACCCAGGCTGTGGGCGCTTTGCTAATCAGCTGGGCGGCATTTGAATCTTTCCTGAGTGGCTGCCCAAGTGCTCAGTTTACAGGGACCCCTGGCCACAGCTACTGGCCCGGCCCAGGGCTCCATTAGCACAGCTCTCTGCGTGTGGCAGGCCAGACAGTCCACACCCTGTGCTAAATGCTGCCATGTGATTTCCATTCCAGAACCGTTTCTGTCCCCTTTGCATCCCGTGGCTGCCAATGCCTGCGGAAAGGGGCAGCGATCCGTCAGTGTCACCACTATCACAGTGAGGGGAAATGAACTATCACCGGCAGGTGGTGAAATATGAGCTTTCCCTACACCGGGCTCCCGTACAGCCTGCCCGAGCCCTGACAGCACAGTCCTGGCACAGTGAGCCAGATCCAACGTGCTCCTTGCACTACCCGGGCCACCCTTGGTGTGGGGCCCTGTACGGCACATGGCCCACAGGCAGAAGAGAGAGTGCCTGTGGGGAGCAGGGGTGCAGGGAGGACCCCCCCCGAGGATCAGGGAGGGGGCACGAGGGAGCAGCCATTCAGCAATCAGGGGCACAGAGCATCCCCTGGGTGCTACCAACCCACTGCCCACAAGCCAAGCACCCAGGTGCCCTGCCAGCTCCTCCTCTAGCCCCGGAGAGGCTGCGATGGCAGAAGCAGCTCGCTGTGCCCAGCCCACAGCCGGGCTCTCAGCCCACAGACCCCAGCGGGAGCAGGGCCACATCCAGTTCGACCAGCTATGCTCCGTGCACTGGGTAGGCCTTCCCACGTCTTTCAGAGTGGCGATGCTGCTGGGAGACACCCTCCCCCCCCCGGCCACAGCCCCCTGCCTGCTCCTCACCTAGTGTTATCTTCAGGGGTGGCTGAGTCCCCCGGGCTCCCATCCGGCCGAGCAGCGCTCTACCCCTACTCTGTGCTTTTCAACAGGGCGACGCCGAGACGGGGCTGCCCCACTCCTCTTGCCTACGTGCTCACCAAAAGGGCGCCTCATGGGACCCACGGACGCGCCAGGGGTGTTCTGACCCATGATCCACACATGCCTGCAGGAGCTTGCCACAGGGACGGAGCCACACAGGCCAGCTCTCACACACCTCCCTGGTTTCCAGCAGCACAAGCCCTTCAGGCAGTGGTTCTCAACTAGGGCAGGTGTACCTGGAGGTATGCTGGGGTCTTCCTGGGAGTACAGCAACTCAGGCCACATCTACACTTACTGCGCTGGAGATCAATCTTCTGGCATTCGATTAAGCAGGTCTAATAAGGACCCGCTAAATCAAACGCTGAGGGCGCCTTCGATTCGTGAGGAGAAAGGGAAGTCGACAGGATTGTTTGTTCCCATCGACCTCCTGCTGTGGAGTCAGCACCAAACTTGGCTTAAGGTACCTCGACTCCAGAGACGTTATTTACGTAGCTAGAGCAGCGTTCCTTAAGCCGACCTTCCAGGTATAGTATAGACCTGGCCTCAGCTAGACGTCCGCCTGGCTTTATAACAAGCTACAGAAAAAGTGCTAGCAAAGCCAGTCCAAACTAAACGTGCCCACAGACAACCCCTTGTTCATGCTGCTCCAGGTGCAATCCATGGAAATGTAAGAACAATGTTTATATGCCAGCTGATCTATTTTACAACTAGCCAATTAGCCCATCATAAGATGGGATTTTCAGGTCTCTCCTCCACCTTG
>CM057848.1:110218655-110234298 GCA_030068395.1 Apalone spinifera
AGACCCCAAACGGCTGCTTGCCGCCACTTGCTCCCCTGCCGTGGCCCAGCTAAGCGGCGCAGCGCTCGGCCGAGCCGCCATGGAGGGAGGGGAAGGGGGGCGGGGTGCTGACGTACACGGCCAGGGGACATGGCCGTGTACGTCAGCGTTACACTCACAGACACTGGGCTACTATATATATGATTCCATGGCAAGCATAAGAAAGTAAATGATGCAGCACTCGCGTGCGGTGACTTCACTGTGTGTTTGTGTCTGATTTGGTCATCAAGCGGCTTTTAAGTGAGGTGAAACGTGGGGGTACACAGGCCAAACCAGACTCCTCAGAGGGGGACGGGAGACTGGAAAGGCTGAGAGCCACTGCCCTATGGAGTCCTGCTGTGTACTTCCCACCACGGCTATCCTACGGGCCTGCCCCAAACTCCCACCATGGCCTTCCCATCAGGACCCTTGCCTCCCTCAGGGTGCCCTCTGTGTCAGGGCAGAATCAATGGGGAGACCCCTTCGCAGCCTAGCTCAAGGGGCAGCCGCAGGAAGCCCTGCAGAGAGACCCCAGGTCCTGAGCTGGGGGAAGGGCCTCGTGTTAGCTCACTGGCCCTGCCCCCAGCACGCACACAGCTCCACCCCCCACGTGCCTGGAGCCCAGAGCCAGAGCTGCTAGGAACTCATTTCCCATTGGCCAGAGAGAGGGGACAGGCCAGCCAGCAATTACCATCTGCTCATCCTCCCGGCTCTCGCTGGAGTCCTCGGCCTTTCTCTGCTGCGCTGATGCCCGGGCCCCGGCCCCGCGTCTGCCAGCATCTGTCACCTCGCCCAGCCGCTCGCCATCTGCAAACAACAAAACAGATGCCAGGTGGGCGCATGAGACTGCAGCACTGCAGCCGAAGAGCCACTGCCTGCCAACCCCGGGGCATAGGAAGGGACGGTGCAGCGCCTCAGAGCTCAGTGATCAGCACCACCACCTGTGTGTGCCAGGGCCTCAGGCCGCAGCCTTGCTCATAGCCAGCGCCACAGAAAAGACCTGGCCAACATTTTCAGTGCCCGGGGGTCCCCCCAGCTGCAGGGAGCCAGGGAAGGGTTACTTGTAGGCACCGACATTCAAACAGCAGAGCCTGTCTCGCTAGTGGCAACCAAGCTGCCTTGCTGAGGGTGGATAAGACTCAGCCCTGTCCAGGAAAGCCAGCCACGGAGGAGCAGCCGGATCCCAGCTTTGGGGGCATGCGGCGCTGGAGGACAGTGAACTATGTGGCGTTACATGGGACACTCTCCCAAACCAGAGTCTAATAGGGCAGGGACCATCCTTGCACGGTGGGTCTGGCCAGTGCCCAGCACTGGAGCACTCTTAGGGGCTCCCGCAACACAAACGACTGAATCCCACTCCGCCCCCTGTGGAGCCGGGCTCCTTGCACGCCCGGGGTAGGGCCTGGGACGCGGGGTGGCCAAATAGCTCAGAGAAGTTGGGTTGCCAGGTAGGCGTGGGGGCCTGAAGGAGCTGGAAAGCCCTGGGGATACAAGGGAAGGGCCTCATGGGTCAGTAACTGGTTAAAAGACAGGAAACAGAGGGTAGGAGTCGATCCCCTTCCGCCCGCCTCCTTCCCCCCCATGCTGCCCGGGTTTGTCCTGGAACCAGTGCTCTTTAACGATTCATTAACAATCTGGGAAAAAAGGGATAAACCGCGAGGTGGCAAAATCTGCAGAGGATACAAAACTACGCTAGGTAGTGAAGTCCAAAGCAGGCTGTGAAGAGCGACAAAGGGATCTCACAAACTGGGCGAGTGGGGCCACGGGGCAGAGGAAATTCAGCAGGGAAGTGCCGTGCACTGGGAAACAGAATCCCAACTCTGCATTGACGGGACGGGCTCCCCCGTAGCTGCTGCTCTCCCCTCACACGGGAGATGTTCCATGCTCCTCACTCTGAACCTTTAACCACTCCAATGCAACCCGGCCTGCCTGCGAGGGAGTCGCACAGCTCATGCCCTCTATGAGCATCTGGGCATGGCAGCGCTGCCCAGCGGATCCAATACCATGCACCCAGGATCCAATACCATGCCCTTCACTGTCCAGCCGCAGCCTTCTGAAAGACCGTCCTCTACCCGCTCGGCAAGAGGCACCGGCACTGGAGACGCCCCACCGCACTCACCCACCCCAGTTCCCCCGCGCAACTGGCAGATGCCATGTGCCTCACTGGTGAGAGGGAGCCCACAATGGGGCACGAACCAGCAGCAGAGAGAAGTGCTGTGAGAGCTCCAGGGCTGCTTCAACCTGGAGCTGTAGCATCACCTGGGTCCTCCACCCAGCTCTGCCCATGCGCCCCAGGCCTGACCTGCAGCCTCATTTCACCCCCAACCACCTTTGCCCGTGCATCCCAGGCTTCATCTGCACCCCCCAGCTATCCCAGCCCCACCCTCACCCAGCTGACTATCCCAGCCCTGGCCCCTCCTAGCTCTGCCCATGCACCCCAGACCTTACCTGCATCCCCCAGCTATCCCAGCCCCAGCCTCACCCAGCCCTGCCCACACACCCCAGGCTTAACCTGCAGTCCCCCCAACTATCCCAGCCCTGCCCATGCACCCCAGGCCTGACCTCATGGGCATCGGGTGAAAGGCCAGCTGGGGATGGCAAGCCCCAGCCCCGCCTTCTTCCACCCAAAGCTCCGCCCCTTCCACCCAAGGCTTCTTGGCCATGTGGAGAATCACAGCTGCTGTGCTGTGGTCCTTGGTGGCTGTGGGAAGCTGGGCTGCTGTGCAATGGCTCGATCCTTTCCCAGTTGCCAGGGGAAGCTGGGCTGCTGTGCCGCAGCTCATTGCTCCCAGGTGGCCGGGCTGCTGAGCTGGTCTGCTTTCCTCAGCGGCCAGACAGAGCCATGCTGCTGCGCTGCAGCCCCAGCCTTTGGCAGTCAGTTATGAAGGCTATTTTGGAAAGGCTGCACCTTCCCTTGCCTACTTTACCGAGTGCCCCTGCCTGTCCTGCAGCCCCCGGCTATCCCAACCCCAGCCTCGCCCACACACCCCAGCTGTAGCCTGGTACCTCCCCACCTCACTGTGACGTTATTGGATTGTGATGCGTCTTTATTGATCACTATTGTGACCACTGCTAAATGTACAAAGTGGGCCAAGTGAGATGTCTATGCAAAGCTGATGGTTCGCTGGTTATGGTTGGGTTACGTGTGTGAGTGTATCATGTTTGTACTTGGACACAAGAGCATTAGCTGTGCACCTGTACTTCAAATGTTAGCTGCTGGAGCAACACCCACCAAGTAGTTTGCCCGCATGTCTGGTGTCAGGTGGACTGGCCTATCAAGAAACATTCAATGAACAAGGAAGCATGGGAGGCACCAAGGACACTGAATGGACTTCCCTGTAAACCTTCAATCTAGAATGTGAGCTATTGTGTCTACCTGTAAAGACCTGAGTCATGCACAGACAGGCGACTTGCTCACACCACTCTAAACTCCACCTTGGGGCATACAGTTACACAGTGAGAACAATGGGTTTCCTTCCACATGGCTGAGGACATAGAAAGGCCCTGAAATCCCTCCATTGTCTTCAATCCTGCTTCTCACCTCTGATGACCCATCCTAAGGAAATGTACTCTGGAGACTTGACTTAAACCAGTAGTTTGCTTCCCTCTCTGCTAAAAGCCTGCCCTCAAGCACTTTGCAGCTGGTGTATGCAATCTGATTCCTTTTACCATTTTAACTCTCACCCTTTCTTTCTTTTTATAAATAAACCTTTAAAGTTTAAAAACAATGAGTTGTCCTGTGGGACCTTAAGAGACTAACAAAAGTATATAGGACCATGAGCATCATGTGATGAAGTGGGCTTTTCCCACAAAAGCTTATGATCCTATATACTTTTGTAAGATTCTAAAGTGCCACTGGACTACTTGTTGTTTTTTAAAGTTACAGACCAACACGGCTACACCTCTGAGATTTAACATTTTAGATTTCAAAGGATTGGCAACAGCATGCTTTTTGGATGCGAGCGAAGTTATAAATTGACCTAAGAATGTGGCTAGTCCTTTGGGATCAGAAGAACTTTTTCATTTGGTGAGATCAGTTTTCATATCCTCTCTCTGTACAAGGCATGGTACTGGTGGTGGCACAGGAAAACTGAAGCGTTGAGGGAGGATTGCTTGTATGGTTTCTTGTTAGCTAGTGTGGCAAACAGAAGTGCTCTTTGTGACTGGCTTGGTGTGCCTTATAGTGAAGGGCCCCAGGCTTGGCCTGTAGTAACCCTGTCTCTATGCAATGTGCCCTGAACTGACATTCTCAGCAGTGCCCCCCAGAACCTCCCCTATTACACCCACAGCTCTGCCAGCTGCCCCCCATCCCTCCCTGCTATTTCGGAGGTGGGCCTCTCCTGAGTGCAAGTTGCCAATTAAGTTAGATGGGACCGGGATACATATCAGGCTGGGTTGGGCCAGGAATCAGGATGTGGTCTTGGGGCCCAGGGAACTTTTGCCAAGTTCTGGGATTATTTTTGGATAAAAGCCGCTGTGTCTCTGCTATTCTACATGGGTGAGTGAGGTCTGAGCACAACTGCTACCACAAACACTTCCTCAGACTGCTAACCAGGTTTGCAGCATCTGACATGCATCAGACAAAGTGGGTCTTTGCCCACAAAAGCTTATGCCCCAATAAATCTGTTAGACTATAAGGTGCCACAGGACTCTGCGTCATTTTTGCAGGTTTGCAGCAGCAGTTTAACTCAGCTGCCCTGGGCTCTCTCAACTTGTGGGCTGAGCATATGGGGGCAGAATCTGGGACAGGTGGCAACACCCAGACCCCACTGAACAGCTTTCAGTTGCTGTCACCTTCCCTGCCCTGGCTTTGGAGAAGCAGCCCCCTGGCATTCGGGATGTCCTGCCTTACGTCAGAGGGGCCAGGTGATGGCAAGGAGTGGTGCAGCCAGGGTGGAGCTAGCACAGCTGATGGAGAGAGGGAGCCACTCCAGGGTCCGGCTACATGGGGCAGAGGGCAGGTGTCCTGGGGGCTGGGCACATGGCTGGAGGAGGGCAGTAGCAGGAGAGGTTGCCCTGGTCCCAGGAGGCATGTGCCTTGCAGACAGTGGTGCTGGTCCTGGTACTGGCAGGAGGAGGTGGGGAGCAAAGGGACACTGCTCTGGGCTCCTGCATCACACCTCTGCTCACCCACTTGCAGCAGCTCATCAGCATCAGCTTTAATTACTCCTAAGGCCACCCAGCCTGGAGCCCTGACATCACAGCAGGGTTCAGCTGCAGGCTCCTGGCTGTGGCTGAGCACTCAGCCCCAGAGATGAGGCAGAGGGGCCCTCCATGCACCCAGCTGACCACCTCTGCCCCACTCTACAGCTCAGAGAGGACAGTACCTCTTCTAAAACGCTCGTTTCTGTCCCCAGTGAGGCACACAGCAGATTCCCCCAACAGCCCCTGGCTTTGCCACATCCTATGCCCCCCACGCCCACAGCCAGATCCCTCTCGCCACCGCCATGGGAGCTGCAGGAGTGCAGGGCTGGGCACTGGGCGTTTTCATACAGCCCTCGACTGGCCCTCCTGTCCCCTGGGTGCAAGCAACCTCCTGAGCGGGCAACTGCTGCCGCTGGCTCTCAGGCCCTGATCGCTGAGGTTGAGCGGGACAATCACAGCTTCACCGAAACCCCCTTCAGACCTGCCTCTCTCCCAGGACGGTGAGGAGGGAGGCCCTGGCCCGTCTCTCTCTCCCTCGTGCTGCATTCTTTGGACCCGAGAGGCCTGCGGCTCGGGTGCCCTTCCGAGGGCAGGTGTCTCTAGCCCCTGGGGGGCAGGCGGCCCTGGCAGCATGAGGAGCTGCAGCAGGTGAGCGGTTTGGGTGGAAGCTGCTTGCTGCAGGCTCCCCCACAGAAGGGAGCAACAGGGGCAGCACAGTCACCCGCACGGGCAAGTGCCACACGAAGCGCAGCGGAACCTACGGAGAGGCAGGTGCAGCTCAGGCCCTGAAATCCCCCCTCCCCTTACCGCGAGGAGCGAAAGGAAGAGAAAACTGCCCAGCCGGCTTGGGGCTAGAGGGGAGTGGGCCTGCAGGATCCCTTGGGGCTCCACTTCCTTCCCATCCAGACCAGACCTCCTAAAACAGCTCCCACGCCCAGCGTCCAGACAGGGCCCCCAATACACCGTGGCCACCCGCCCTGCAGCAGCTCGTCCCACCCCCAAGTCCGCCGGGCAGAGCCTTGATTTCCCAGCATGCCCCGCTCCACTGGGAGGCTAAGTGATCCTCTGTAGGAGCTGAGCCTGGTGGGGAGGGACCTATGGGCTCCATGGGTCCCAGTAGAGATGGGTCACTGGATCCAGACCCCCGAGGGCCTATGGGGACATTTGGATCCAATGCAGATGGGTCTCAGGCCCTCCCTGGTCCTATGCAGCGCTCCCCAGGCGACGCAAGTACCACAGAGGAGGAGGCAGGGTCTGGAGGAGAGTGTCTCTCAGTGAGCAGGGCAGCAGCCGCCAGCAGGGCTCTGTAATTGCCTGTTGTCAGGAGAGCGCTCTCAGCAGGAGCCGCGTCTCTTAGCCAGAGAGCCCCATTCACCACACTGGCAGGAGGGAAGGACTTACGCGAGAACCCCTGGGGGAGGACACTGCCAGTACAACTCTCACTCACTCTGGCTATGTCGACACTGCAAGGCTTTTGGGCAAGAAGTCTTTGCGGAAGAGTGCTTGCGCAAAAACGTCTTGAGCAAAAGCGCGTCCACGCCTCAAAGCGCATCGCTTTTGCGACGTGCTTTTGCGCAGGAGAGCGTCCACACTGCACGGACACTCGTGTGCAAGAAAGCTCTGATGGCCATTCACAGAATGGCCATCAGAGCACCCGTGCTTTTTCGGATAGGCTCGTTTTGCACAAGAAATCCCTGCAGTGCGTCCACGCACACCTTTGTGTGCAAGAGCTGTAGCGCAAAAAGGAGTTATGCCTCGTAGAAGGTTTATCTACCCGTGAAAAGCCCTCTGTTCTGTCGATTAACTGTAGATTTTCTTGCACAAAACGCGCTTGAGGTGTGGACGCTCCATGGGTTTTTGCACAAAAACGGCTGTAGTGTAGACGTAGCCTCTCAGCAGCCTGGAAAGGGCTGCCGATCCTGGCCCCACAACAGCAGAGACACTCTCTGAGCTGTCAGCTCCCCCTGCCAGAGCTGCCCTCCCCTCATTCACACCCAAACCCCAGCCAAGCCCTCACACTCCCACTGAAGCTACGTGTTCAGGCTTGGCACAGGAATACAAAAGCTGCCCATCGTGCCTCCTCTCACCGTGCCTGGGTGGGGCTGAAGCTCCAACCCACTATACAGGGTGAACCCCAGGCCAGATGTGTGTCTAGCGGTCAGCCCATAGGCAGGACTCTTGGGTTCTAGGCTCAACTCTGTCACGAACGTGACCTCGGCCAAGTCTCTTCACCTGCAGCCTTCTATTCCTCTCTGCCAGGCAGGGAGCAAAGAGGAGCCATCTCTGGGGCTCCAGGGTCAGAGAGGCAATACAGAGCTGAACGAAGTAATGGTTAAACATCTGGGCCTTGCCCCCTTTCAAGATCAGGGACATAAAGGTTTGATTCCTTGGTTCCCTGGGCTCTGTGCAGCCATTCACCCAGCACAAAGAACGTGAGATGTAAGTGCATGCTACTAAACTGCATCCACTCTGCACTGAGGTGAGCAGCAGTGCAAGGCAAACTTGGCCCCGGCCACGTAAGCCTCAAGTCAATGCTGCTTTGTAACTTGTTCCTGAGTGGCAAAACAAGCCCTGACTCCAGATGGAGTGGAGAGCTTCTGAGCAGGCTGAGAAGAAATAAGCGAGAGGCTCTTAAAGGAGCCCCGAGGCAGGTGTCCACGTTGTGGGAGCATCCCCCGACAGCAGAGCTCTCAAACTGCTCTGTTACTGCGCGGCATAATAACACTCCCGAGCTCGACATTTCCCTCCAGAGTTGACACTGATCCTTCTGCCCGGCTGAACCAAGGGAGGTTTGATAAAAGTCTCTACTTACAGCATTAAAATAATCTGCTTCCCAAGAATAACATCCTAGGGATTTTGAAAATGGATTAGCTGTTCACTAATGTACCCGCCATCCGCCCAACCCGTGAAACTGACACCTCAGAGCCTTTCCAACCAACAAGAAGATCTGGGAAGCGAACCAGGGTCACTAGCAGGAGAGAGCGAGGGATCACGCGCTACAGAGGCGTGAGGCATTGGCTTTCACACAGCAGAAGGGGCAGAACCAATTGTGAAACTGCCAGGGTGTTTTTGCATAGAAGGAACCATCCGAGATGGGTGCTTAAAAGACGTGATGTCCATGCTATGCTCTAGGGTGTCCTCGTGGCTAGGGAAGGCAAACTCCCCCAGCCCCACCCACCAATGCCCAGCCCCCCACCACTGTGGCTGCTGCTAGACACTGCCCAATCCCACCCCTTGCTCCAGGATAGCATCTCCAGTCTAGGATAGTGCAGCCCCAGTCGTTCCCGGCTCTGGAGCTCCGGAGAGCCAGTGGATGGTGTGGCTGCAGCCTGCCCTGGCCCCGGGGAGCTGGGGGGCAATGCAGTTGCAGCCTGCCCTTGCCCCGGGGAGCTGGGGGACAGTGCAGTTGCAACCTGATTTGGCCATGGAGAGAAGCGCAAGGAGGTGCAGGCCCACCCTCCCTAGGCCATGTCTGCTGGCCGGACCAAGAAGCCCCCAGTTAACTGGCTGCCATGTGCTTTTCTCTGCCGCATGCCGAAGCCGTCTCCTGTTGAGTTCGACAATCCGTTACTGTGAGCCGGGAGATGAGACCCAAAGACGAGTTTCGGACCCGCAAACCCTCATATGCAAGCACCACATGCGAAACCAATGGTCAGCTGTCCTTGACTGCTGCAAGGCAGCAGTTCTCAAAGCCCTTCTGGCCAGCATCATGGGCTAAGGGCTCCCAGGTCTGGAGGTTAATGCTGCAAGATGGGAGGTTGATCTTGAAAGTGTCCTTGTAACATTTTCTTGTTCTGCTCTGCAGTTCTCCATAACAGCTGGCCTTCGGCATTCCACCTTCAGCCCTACAAAGCACACTGTGCTCGCACCATGGAAGCTGCTCTGCCTATGATGTGACTCAAGGACCTCGGCATCTGGAACCAAACCTTGCTATTGAATTCCCATTATCCACTGCAGACACGGTCAGTGAGACTAGGCCATTCCATTCTGAGTGGCACCTCTTGCAGCCGTAGCAGAGTTGGGTGTCAATGTCGACGTGGCAAACGCCTATTTTTTCTGCAGTGTAACACTATGTTCGCTACAGAGATGACATGGAGATTTTTCTAAAGGCTTCACTGGCAGCTCCAGTGCATTTCACTATGTCATCGCCAACCACTGCATGTTTTGAAATGACACTGCCAAGGCAGCAAAACCTTGAGTGGTACCTCAAAGCTGGACCATGACTTCTATGTTCTGCAGGCTGAAGATTTTGCTGCATGTACAAAGCACTCAGGGTCCAAAAATGTCCCTTCCGTGATGAGCCAGTACAGCACAATTGTCAGCCACTCCTGGCTAATTGCCTTCAGAGCTTTTGTCTTCATAGGCAGGCACTGAAGATTCCAGACACCTCCATTCAGACAGCACTGCATACAAATGCCACAGTCGACATTTCTGAATGCATGTATGAGGACAGCTGCAAAGACAATGCTAAATAATGGAATGGGAACACAGCCTCACTTTACTCCACGGGTGACAATAAAAGGAGCTGAGAAGCAGTCTCAGTGAACATGAACCTGCATACTTGCACGGAAAAATAAAACGTGAGTTTAAAACTAATAAAAGAAAGTTCTTCTTCACACAGCATGTAGTCAACCTGTGGAACTCCTTGCCAGAGGAGGCTGTGAAGGCTAGGACTATAACAGAGTTTAAAAAGAAGCTAGATAATTTCATGGAAGTTAGATCCATAAAAGGCTATTAGCCAGGGGATAGAAATGGTGTCCCTGGCCTCTGCCAGAGGCTGGAGACGGATGGCATGAGACAAATCGCTTGATCGTTGTATTCAGTCCACCCCCTCTGGGGCACCTGGTGCCGGCCACTGTCGGCAGACAGGCTACTGGGCTAGATGGACCTATGGTCTGACCCAGTACGACCATTCTTATGTTCTTAAAAATGTAATAATGTTGACAAACTTATCAGGGCAACCGAATTTGCAGAGGACCCTCCACATCTCGAGATACAGAGTCCGAGGCCTTAGGATGATCAACAAAACTACACAGGACTCGTGGGTCTGCTCATGACATTTCTCCTGAATTTGGAGGCGTGCCGAGACCACACCTGAAGTACCACACCCAGCGTGGAAGCCACAGGGCTTTCAGGCAGGATCTGCTCTGGGAGTTGATCATTTACCATGAGTAAGACAGTGGCAAGGAAGGGGATGACAATGAGGAGGGGGCTGACTGCCTTTCCTTTCACAGTTCCAGCCATGTTTAAGTTTCTAAACCTTAAACAAGGGGGAGGGTGAAATTCCTGAGGATCTCATGACCACCACCCCCTACCACACATTTGAAGATGGTCCCAGGAATGCCACCTGGGCCCTGCTGCTGTGCCGTTTGAGGTTTGCTTGACAGCGCCGGTGGAAGAGGGAGCTGGCCTGGCGCTGCAAGTTGTTCAAGATCCTCAGGCACTAGGGTTGCCAGGTGCCTGATTTTGAACTGAACAGTCCAGTATTTGAGCTTTCTGTTCAGGAAACAAATTGAGAAAATAGAAATGAGAAAATAGAAATGTCCGGTATTTTCTAAATAAGATGCAATGTAGATTGTGATGTCATGTCAAGTGTGTCCGGTATTTTTGTGCAAATCATCTGGCAATCCTACCAGGCACTGATGCTGATGTGGAGGCCGGGCAACCCCCAACCTTATTGAAGCGCTCAGCCCAGCATCTGCACTCGAGAGAGGGGTGGTGCTATCAGACTGTGGGCCAGGAAGGGTCTTCAGCTCAGCAAAAACTGCGTGGGAGGAAGGCAGAGCCTCTTCCCCACCTCAGACACAGAAGAGGGAAGTGTCCCAGAGTCACAGCAAAGCAGGGACAATGTTGGGATTGGAATTTACCACTCGCTGGCTCCCAGCCCACACAGGCTCCAGCAGCGATGCCAACACCCTGGGGCAATTAGCTTCCTTCTTCCCACAGGGCTGCTGCGTGCTTCTCCTTTGCAAGCCTGATGCAATGCACCAGCACCGCATAGAAAGGTACCCCCTCCCTTTCTTCCCCCCTGCCATCTCCTGCCCCAGTAGGAACCTCCCAGATCTGTTCAAAGACAGATTCCCTCCCCCCTCCGCCCCCCAGCCAACACAGCTGGAGCTGGTGCTGTGATTTGGATGTGGCAGGGGGTGACATGGGGGGAGGGGTGCTGGTGTGGTTGGTGATCATTCTTGGGCAGGGAAGGAGGGTGGGGGAGAGATCCCCATGTCAGCTTCTCTTCCTTTCTCTGCCCAGCAAGATACCACTCCTAGGACTGGCCTGCTCTGGGTCTCTGCACTGAAGTGCATTAGCCCCATAGGCTCATTACCCTGCACCGAGCACCATGTCCACATACCGCGCTGGCATCCTCAGCCCCAACCCGACTCCCCAGCCTCACGGGAGATGGCTTCATGCGAACATCCCTGAGAACGCCAGGCCCTTCCCAGTGGCAGGGGAGGACGGTGGGGGGTGTCTCTTCCGCTGAGACCAGGGTATGGCTCACCCAGAGCCCTGGTAGGCACTCAGGTCCCGCCGGGATGGGCGCCACTCGCAGCAAGTGTTTTCATGGCGCCTCAACAGCACTTGATATGTGAGTCTCAAACAAACCCTGGAGGCTCCTGGCTGCCACCTGCTACCAGTGAGAAAATCAAGAGAGGGGAGCCCATGCTCAGTGCAAATGCAGCCATGCTGGGATTGCTGGCCTGGCTGCTGGCACAGCCCTACAATCAGAGGCAGGCGCTGGGGGGAGCTGCTGGGTGGTGAAGGGACAGATGCTCTCCCCAGGCGGGTGTTTGCTGAGACAACATAAGGGTGGCGGGGGGGGTGGTGGAATTCCTCAGTGGCTCCAAGTCCTCCCCATCCCCATTCTAAAGCTTCCATGCTGTTCTCAGCCTCCCCGCCAGTGCCCAGCCCTGCTCCCATTAGTATTCCAGAGGCAGTGCAGCCCCTGGTGTCTCCTAGGAGATGGAAGCAGAAATATCAGCCACACCGCATCTCAGGAACAGGAAATTAACTTCTACAGTCCCCTTATTCTGCGCGCGGTCGTACGCCAGCGCTGACAATCCCATCGCTTTTCTCTCGCTTGGCAGCGCTCCCCACCCTTCCAGCCGCCCTCCCTCCCCCGCTCCCCACCGCTGTCCCTTCCTTTTAAATCTACGCCACCTTTCACTCGGTGGGGGAGGGGAGGGATGATCAATGGATCCACAGAGCAGCCGGGGAGGGGGGGAGGGGAGGAGGGAAACCCGAGGGGCACAGGCAGCAATTCAGATCTTGCGGGTGTTAGCTGCCCTGCGAGCACAAGGGGCCTTGTCAGCTGGAACTATTAGGCAGTGACTCACAATGTCCCCTCCTCTCTAGTGCCTGCTCTCCGCTCCCTGTGGGGCAGTGACTTTCCTCCACACCCCCGGCCTTCCTAGAGAGTGATTAACCAGAAAAATGCCTCCCCCCGAGTTCAGACGGCTATTGCTCGGAGATAGCAGTCCCTGGCGATGGGGATAGCTAGCGGAGGCCAGTTTGCACTAAGACCTGTGCAAGAGGTGGAGGGAACTATCCAGGCAGGTTAGCGCCAAAGCCACGGGCTCTCTGCTGCCCTGCCAGTAGGTTGCTTGCTCAGCTCCCAGCCCTGGGTGGGGTGAAGAGGCCAAGTCAGGCTCGCTCCTGAGCGCTCTCCTGGATCTCAGAGACCCACAGTTGCCTTCCTGTCTTGTTAACACCCATCATCCCTGATTCCAGGCCCAGAGGCTCGGTGACTTGCCCAAGGTCAGGAGAAGAAAAACTGCCGGGGGGAGAGGAAGCGCTTCAAACTCAAGAGTTCCTGCCTCCCAGGTCCTGGTGACACCACCCTGCCTGGAGCTGGCACTGGTGCTGTGCTTTCCTAGGGACATAGCCAGGGCCCCGGAGGCTGGCCAAGCTGGCTGCGCGGAGGCAGTAATTGTCTTTCTGGTGCGGCTCCAGGGGAGTCGCCCACACGCAGCACCGAGCTGCCATGTCCTAGTGACTGACAGCTGCGTGTGCTCCTTTCCCCAGGTTAGGCGCGGGGTAATGAGATAGGCAGGGGTGGGCTGGCCCTGTCAGGCACCATTAGGCACCCAGCCCGTGCCACTCTCAGGCAGGGCACTGCTGGTGGGGGAACTAACAGGCCCTGGTCTCGCCACAGCAGAGAGCCCGGCAGCATCCCATGCCCCTCGCAGGCTTCTGATGCTGGCAACTGGCATCAGGAGACGATGCAGACACGGAGCAGGATGGGATATCACCCCCCCCAAACAGAAGAGACCAGACACCCCCACTACTGCTGCCGGAGAAGTGCCCCCTCTGCCCCTCACCTCCGCCAGCCTCATCGGGGGCCTTGCTCCCCACCACAAGCCAGGCATGCTGGCCAACTTCACTCAGGAGCCCACGGGCTACCTGCCCTGCCCAGCCTGTGGGAGGGAGCCCTGCCTTGCCTGCCTTGGCCAAGATGGGGTTCACCAATGGCGAAGCACCCCAGGCCCCATGGCCGATGGGAGGAAGTGGGGGTTGAATTCACCTTCGTAGGATGCATGATTACTGTCCTACAGTAATCCTATGTGTGTGTGTCAATTTCCCTGGGCACGGCCCCGATCCCTAGACGGTGAATGGGAGTTCTGGTGCGATAGCCTCTTGCACCTACACAGTGGCTGATAGTAACCTGAGCTGGGACAGGGGTGTGACCAGGTGACACCTTGTGCCAGAGGGGAAGTAGGACAAAGACGAGGGGAGGGGCCTGGCTGCAGGGACTGGGATCAGGACCTGGGAGTGGGTCAGTCTCAGCTGACTGGGAAAGCAGGGGGAGGGCCAGGGCCCTGGCTCTCGGCCCCCCTCTCCTGAAGATGAATTGTACTGATGCTGACAAGTCTCCAAGGACTGTGGCTGAGATCATGTCTGGCTGAGAATGGGCTGCAGGGCCTGCTGGCTCCCCCACACTTTGGTGACTGCCATCTCCTCCACCAGCCCTGTGGGAGCCCACTGGCCACGTCAGGTAGCGGGCTGACTCACCCAAGGCTCGTTCTCCTTGGAGACTCGCTATAGGTGCACGCCTTCTTTTCAGGAAGCAAGAAAGCAGCATCTTGCCCCCTCCCTCCCTCCCTCTCAGGACCATTCAGCAGAAGCAAAACCAGCAGGTCCTTCAGATGAACAGCAGCCCTCCCTCCCTGCCACCTCCACAGAAGCCTTCATCTCCCAGTGCTTCAGGCTCCATCTAGACTGCAGGTTGCTTGAGGAAGAAGCTTTTTTTGGAAGAGATCTTTCAAAAAAACGTCTTGTGCAAGACAGCGTCCACACTGCAAAAGTGCATCGAAAAAGCGACGCGCTTTTTTGAAAGATAGCGTCCAGACCCGCCTGGATGCTCTCTCGCATATAAGCTGCGATTACTATGGATAGAATGACCACCAGGGCACCTGTGCTTTTCCCTCTTCCCCCGAAAAAACTCCCCTCTTCCATGTCCACACATGCCTTTTTCCGAAAGAGCTCTTTCACAAAAAGGCTTCTTCCTCATAGAATGAGGATTACCAATTGCTCTGTTTTTTTGATATACTGCTGAAAGAATGCACTTGCAGTGTGGATGTAACAGGCGGGAGCGGTACTTCAAAGGGGCTTTGCAATGCAGAGTCAGGGATCAGCTGGAGTCCTCAGCTGACCCCAGGCTCCTAATGCGCTGCCCCTTGGTCTCTGTTCAAACCTGCAGTGGCACTAAAGTGACACCGAGGCAGCCACACAGATCAAATTAAAACCTCACCCTGCAGCATCACGGACTGGGGGTGCAGAGAGCCCCCGAAGAGGGGCACTCAGAGGTGTCCAGAGCGGGGAGAGTGCCACCACTGGAGGGAAAACCCATTTATTCTGTACCATTGCCCGCTGGTTTGTTCTTAATCCATTCAAATATTGGCGAGGAGGCCAAGGACAATATTAGCCAAAATCAAACAACTAATAGACCAGCAGCGACGTGCTAGAACTGAGTATTAACATGTGCCTCTCAGCACAAGCTAGACATTGATGACTAGCCACTGAAAGCAGGCATCAATCTGAGAGAGACAACCAGCCCCAGGAGGTACAAGCAAAATCCGACCCCCTCCCCCCACACCTCCCTTCTCTTACCCTTCCTCCTTCTGGGCCTTACATTCTGCCAAGGAAAAGCCTCCACCCCCCAAAGATCAGGAGACTGGCATAAAAAAAAACCCCAGATCACTTAAAAATAACAAGCTGGGCATTTGCCGTGTGACGCTTTTCTCCAGGTGGGCTAGGAACTTCATTCCAAGAAATAGGAAAAGTAAAAAGGTGCAAGTCTCACAGAATCCCCTCATTCCAGGAGTGGGGCCTTTAAACACCAACCACCACCAGACACATGACAATAGAACGAGAGCAGGCAGCACTGCAGCATGCTGAAGGACTATGTGTAACCAGCACCAGGCACATTTGAACCTGGGACCTCTGGAGCTTAGTATAAGAGCCTCTACTCTTTGAGCTAAAA
>CM057848.1:110240090-110257099 GCA_030068395.1 Apalone spinifera
CCCCCCCCCCCCCGGGTGCGTGCAATACAACAGCGCCTGTAAGAAACTTAAGTTACTGTCACTCCTGCATAAGACACCCAACCTTTCAACCTACAATTGAACTTTAGATTGTTGGTCTTCATTGGTTAATATATTTGTCATTTAATTCATTCCATGTTTGTATTGGTCCTGCGAATGCCAACAAAGATCCTATTTGTAATGCTTCCTAATGACGTCCTTATGTTAGGGCTGTTGCTTGCCTCCATTAAACGTGTGTCTTCAAACTCAGTTTGACAACATCCTTAATTTAAAATTCCCAAGCGAAAGATGTCCTTCAGCTCAGAATGGTCAAAAGAACACAATTTCACAGCAAAAAGCAGAAAGGGCGAGCATCACGCATTCCTTACCACATGCTGCTGTGATATCAATGTCAGAAGCCAAGGAAAGGGAGCTCTACATCAGCACATTTTGTCAGAAAAACACAAACTGAACACTCAAAGTGCTGGTACATCATCTTTGACCTCTTCTTTTACACCTTCTGTCTCACCTCAGGACGATAAAGTTACTGCAGCTGAACTTTGCAAAGCCTACCATGCCATGCAACCACACCAGTTCCACAGAAGTTTGGACTGTACTGTAAAAGTCAATAAAGAAATTTACCATAACTCCATCATTGTGAAAAATTTGACGTGTGGAAAAACAAAGGTGAAAGTACTTTGAGAACATTCTAGCCCCATATACTGTTCAAAGGCATTTGGATTACCTCCAAGCAAAACTTTTATTTTTCTTTAGCAACTGCTGCCTCAAACAAGGGTACAACAAAGGGTTTCCTCTTAGTTTTGAGATATTTTAATTTTGAGAAGTGGGTCCTTCTGAATTTTTACAAGGAAACCTCAACTATTATCCAAAATTGAATTTTTTGGCCTTGACCTGGCTAAACTTTCTGCATACACAGCTGACCACACAAGTGTTAATTATGGAAAACACAACAGTGTTCATCAAAAAAATGAAATGCACTCAAAAGGACATTTGCAGCCAACTATCCGGCTCACGTTTTGCACAATACAACAAGGCACTCCGCAGGAAACTTTGATATTGATGTGGAAAATATCACTCTCAAGGTGTATGTTCCTTTTCAGCATTTCTGCAAAGAGAATAGCAGTTGAAGGAGTTTTGAGACCTCCTTGAAGTGGAGAAGTGCAATCTATTGTGTCATGTTGTGACCAGATGGCTTTCTCTGCTTCCATCTATTGACCAGTTGTTGAAATGCTGGAAACCTCTGACAAGTTACTTTCAGAGTTTAGGTGAAGATGAGTGCCCCCAAAAAACTGTGGAAATGTTTCAGTGATGAGGGAAATGACAGGGAGTTGGCTGAGCTTTATTTTACTTTCTCTTTCTCAGCTGCACACTGAAAGTATTCATGGACCATTTTGAAGCTTCAGAGGCCAAGCCATTCAGCATCATCTTGAGTAAATGACTGACATCTATGAGAAACTTCGGAAAAGGAGTCAAGACAGGGTTTTGTGGTTCACTGTGAATACCAGACTGAAGCAATTAACACAAGTTATGGCAAAGAAATGTGAGAGTGACTTTCTACATTTTTAGAAAAGAGCCAAAAAATACTTCAGTGACTTATCTGATACTTTATGCATAGAGGTAGGGGGACGGGCGACAGAACATCTTTCTTCCCACCCCCCTTCCCTTCTCCTATTTATTTCGAGTTTGCTTATTCTCTAATCATAACTCCGGTCATCTGAAGAAGTGGGCTGTGCCCACGAAAGCTCATGATACCATCTACATGTTTTGTTAGTCTATGAAGTGCTACCAGACCATTTGCTTACTGTTTTTAGCTGAAAACAGCTTTCATACCAGTGTCCAAATTAGCCATTGCAAGTACTGTACCCTTGAAATAGTTTTGTGATGGAGTCCGGGCTTGCAATACTAAAGAGATTGACAGAGATTCGCTGTACAACATATTTGGCATTGTGGAAAGTGTTGCATGCTTTCCTGAAATGAAAGACTGACAAATGACTGAGGAGAGGTATCTGAAAATTTCAGCAAAGCCCATATACCCTTCAAAAACATGAAGATAATCAGCTCCTACATATTCTCAGTACCGTGCAGCTATGCTCACACAGAATGGGTTTTTTCCAATGATGACCACTGCTTGGAGAAACAAGAGGAATAGAGGCAAACAGCGTGAAAGCAGAGCTCTAGCTCTGTATTAATTTTTCAGACGAATGCAACAACAAAAAAAACTTCTGAATGTGGCCAGAAAAGGACAGAAATATCAATACTAGTAACTACTAGAATGAGGAGTAAACTTTTAACTTTGTTGGTAGTCTCTATAATAACTCATAATAACTCTATGTGGTTATTATGATTTAGCACTAAATTTAGTTTTAAAAAAATCACTATGCACTAAATGCAACTGTCCTCTATTCTTGAGGTACCTTGATCGCCAGCCGGCCTCACTTGTGACACAGTGTGGTGGGCCCTGCCCACCCAGGCCCACTGCCCGGAATTTTTTCCACAGATGTCGTTATGTGAATTTTGTCAAGAGAGCCGAGCAGTTGGCCATGCAGAGCTGTCGGGAGGCTGATGAGTAGGATTTTCTTCTGAAAACGTCCAGCTTTTTCCAGTTCTTCTCATATGGTGTTGATGTATATTGGGGCAAATTTGCCAGAGTGATGCACTGCCTCCACTACCAGCGAGTTCGGAGTAGGGTTGGTGAAGAGGAACTCCGCCCCTTTGAGCAGAATATAAAATTCACAGTCCGCACACTTGAGAGAGCATGGAAACTTGGCCGGTGTTTGCCAGATTGGGTTCACTGGAGCCAATTATTAGCCAGGAGATACTGACTGGCAGGCATGCCTAGAGTACATTTATGTTGCATTTCTGGTAAATCAGCGAGGGAAATGTCCAACGAGTCCGGCATGCTCTTAAATAGTTCCTGGAAGGACTTAAAATCATCCCTTGTGGTAAGAGGTGGGGGCACGATTGTCTCATCAGGGGAGGAAGAGGACATATGGGAAGCACGGTCTCTCCTTCTGGAGCTTCGTCTCTGTCCACAGACAGCCTGATGAGCTTCCGACAGAGGTGGGGCAGATGGCGAAGGTGGCTGCGTGGCTAAGTGCTTTGTCGAGGGTTCGGAAGGTATAGGATGTTGGGTTCTATAAAACGCCCACAGGTCCCAGCCTGGCCATTTAGGATGTGTTTCAACTACAGGGTTATTTCCGAAAAAAGTGGCCTTTTTTTAAAAAAACTTCCCGTGTCTAGACTGCTGCTGCGTTCTTTCGAAAGTAAATCGAAAGAACACAGTGTTTTTTTCGACCACAGAAAACCTCGTTTTACGAGGAAGAACACCTTTTTTCGAAAGAGCACTTTTGAAAAAAGGCGCTATGTAATGCAAAACCTGTGCTTTTTCGAAAGACAGCATCCAGGCTGCCTGGGTGCTCTCTTTCAAAAAAGCGGTTTGCTGCTTGTCGTCTAGACGCAAAGCTTGTCGGCTTGCTGCTTGTACTGGTTGTCGTCTAGACGCACTTTTTCAAAAGAGGCTTTTTCAAAAGTATCTTTCGAAAAAGCCTCTTTCGAAAGAGGCTTGCAGTCTAGACGTAGCCATAGTGGGCAGTGGGATGGGTGGTAGCCAAGGAAATGATTGCCAGGCACGCCCTGGTATTGCCAGTGGTGGTCGCTGTCGAGTCTGTTTCAGAGAGGAGTGGTGAGGCATGTGGCTAGTTACTTCCTCCTCGTCCTCTTCATCGCTTGGGAATGGGGGAGCAGAGCTGGCAGGAGTCACAATCTGACTAGGTCCCAGATGGATGGGGGCATGGTTGGCACCAAAGAGAGGAGTTCCCGGTACCGAAGTTACGGCTGGGTCCGCATGGGAGGCGAGCGGCTGTGGTACCATACAGATCGGTGCCGTGGTCAGTACGGGAGCAGTCACCAGTGGTGCTGGGAACACACACAGTGTAGTCAGCCAATAAAGAGTTACATCCCAGTGAGGGACTCGGGGCAGCTCTTCTCACCCTCACCAAAGCGGTGCTGCTGGGCCTCCAGTTTGCGACAGGTGGCTCTGGAAGCAGGCAGCGCTGCACGGCGGGGTGAGAGGTGGCCCAGACAAGCTAGGGAGGGCTCCTTTCTATGCTTTGTCCAGGGGGAACAGCAGTGAGGGCTGCCACCCCATGCTCCCTCCCCTCGCCAGCCAGCCTGCCGTGCGCCTTCTCACTGGGGCGAGATCCACCCATCCAGAGAGCTTCATGCGCAGCCCCAGAGAGCAGTGCTGCAGTCCGCGCTGAGCCCAGAGAAGCAGGGCTTGGCAAGCCCAATGCTATTTTAAGTAGTGAATGGTTTGGAAAGCAAAACTGCTGCCAGGAACCAGCTGGCACTCTATTAAAGACATGAGCAATGCGCCGGAATCCAGGGTCTGCCATGACCTTGTCTTGCGTGTCAGCATCACTGCCCTCCCGCTTTGGAGGGACACTCTGCTGTCCTGGGCCAGCCGGCACGCAGCTCTGGGCTGGAGGAGGACTCCTGCTCCTCTGAAGTGTGCTCAGCCCAGAGCAATCACATGAGAGACAGGATTAAACCCCCTTCCACTCCCTGGACATGGACAAAGCCCGCCGGTCACATCTCTCTGGGTTCAGGAGAGGAGGGCAGCGCAGGTTCGTGGTGCTCGGACCCCAGAAGGAGTCACAGATGACGTGCCCACCAATCCACTGGAACGCAGCCAAAGGGCAGCAGCTGTCACCTCGCTAGCTGCATCCCAGCAGGGCATAACCGGCTGCGGCGGGGGCTGTGCGCCGACTTTCACTCCCCACCCCAGAGCAATGGGGCTCATTCCACATCCGCTGCTTTCCCATCACAGAACAAGGTGAAGATAATCGGAAGAGCCGGTCGGAGATTGCCCACAGTGAGCATCTTGTGTAGTGGCCTGGCGAATGGTTAGAACCCACCCCAGCACTTCTGTGGCCTGAGGGGGATGAGATGAAACACTGCAGGCTCACCAGGGCACCCTGCCCTCCTCACACCCTCGCCTAGCACGGATCCAGAGAGTACAGGGAACACGTACCAGGGGCCCTGCCCTGGTGAGCCCTATCCGTGACAATGACCAGGCTGCAGCAAGGCACCAACTGAGGCTGCCTTTTCTAGTCCATACTTGCTGGGGTGGCACAGCAGAGTATATGTGTGAGAGTGCGCTCGTACGAACAGGTGTTCCTTCCTGCACAAGCTTAATTTTCATTAAAAAAGAAAAAAAAAAAACAAGTTTCTAGCCTTCCTGGTGAGGGGAAGAAATCCTTCCAAAGAGGAACCCGGCATAACTCATGCAACATTCGCTGCCTGAGTCTGGAACAGCATCTCAGACTCCTCCTCTCCCCCTCCAATGCCTATTCATCTAGCTCAGCTGCCAACGCTTAAAAATGAAGTCTGCACCAGTGGCCAACATTAGGGATGTAATAGTGTAGGCAATTAACCGATTAACCAATAAGCAAAAGCATATCGGTTAATGCTATAGACTACATGCATCCCCTCCCACCCTTGCCAGTAAATTTTTTAGCAGGCTGGCCAGCAGCCCAGCTCAGTCCTGGCTTGCACCAGATCCGGGACCTACCCGGATGCTGTGGCTCTGCATTTAAAGTGTATTAGGAGGGAGGCAGGCAGTCCGGCTCAGTTCTGGTTTGCCCCAGGTCCAGGAGCTCAGCCTCCTCCTGCCCCCACAAGACAGGGGCTGCTGCCACCCCATGCTGCTGCCCCTCTGTATCAGAGGCAGCAGCATGGGGCGACAGGCAGCTGGTCCACCAGGGGAGTTGGTTTTTAAACTGGCTCCCCTAGTGGACCAGCTCCCACTATAAATCCTCAATCTTTGTGGAGACCTCCCTCCCCACTTGCTGGCAGATGGGGGAGCAATACTATCAATTGGGGGAGGCACCATATACTCAATGCATCTCCCAGATCACTATGAGGAGCTGGGGGGGCGGGGAGGTCAACTGATTGCACAGTGCATGTCTCACACCTTCCACCTCAGTGACCCTCAGAGGACAGGGGGAGGCTGGCTTTGGTGACAGAGCTCTGGAGAAACAAGCTACCAATTCCAGGTCCCAGCCAAGACATTGATCTACATTTACAAAAAGAGAAAGAAACAAGTAATAAACTCCATTAACAATATAATTAGAGCAGTAAAACAGTGCAATCAAACACAGAGCAATGGGCCGATGAACGGCTGTAAAATTAAACTCATTAGTGAGCTGAGGGCGGTTTCGTTCCACAGAAAGCCGGGTGACAATATGCACCGCTGTTAGTGGCACAGACCCATGAGAGAAGGAAGTCCCTGGCTGGAAGAGCTCCCTGCCCCTAAGGGAATCCCTCCCTGTCCCAGCCAATGCGGGAAGTCCCACATTGTGCTGCAGAACCGGGGCCCAGTCTAGCTAATTCCAACCCTGCTGATGCGTTCTAGTTACATTCTCACAGCTGCTCCCCTCTCTGCCCCACCTGGAGCACAGACTCTTCAGCCTGGATAGTGCAGCCCCATGGCTGGCGTGGGCAGATATGTGGCACAGTAGCGAGGGGCAAGAGGGAATGGAGAATACAGCACGGGAGCTGTGCCCTTCTTGGCCCTCATTCCTTTCGCAAACCCCTTCAGCGTGTGCAGCCAGGACCTCCATCCTGCCCCCCTGTACCAAGGGAGATCAGCTTGGGACCCGCCAGGAGGCCACTGGTGCCAATGGGTAACCCCACCAGGTGCCATCACTGCACATGGATCCCATAGTTTGTGCCGCATCACAGGAATATCAAAGCTCATGCTACAACATGTGGGGAGGGGGAATCTCAGCGGGGAGCAGGAAATCCACACGTCCGGAATGCCTGTGACCACGAAATGCAGCTACCGAGCCCATCTCAAACTCATGGCATGCTCGAAAACTGAGAGCCCGGGTACGGGCTTCACCTTTTGTCGCCCATCACAGGGAGGAACAATCTGGCTGCACACAGATGCCGCAACTAGGGATGCTGGCCTTACTTGAAGGGATTTCCACTATATACAGGGATTATAGTCTGGGTCAATGGCTTTCAGCCCCCCCCGTACTTAGTGTTGCCAGGCATCTGGTATTTGTAGCCTCTGTCTGGTAAAAAAAAACCCCACACACAAAAACCAAAAAACACAACAGTAAATACCAGACTATCATACCAAATGTAAAATGTCTGGTATTTTCTGTTTTCCTTGGATGGAAGGCTGCTTGGGACATTCCCCCCCGCCGTGTTTGGCTGGGGGGGGCAGTGAGTGTGGGGATTTAAAGGCACAGTGACTCTTTCTCTTGTGCCTTTTTTTTGGGGGGGGTGGCTCAACAACTTTGGTCCCCTGCTTTTTCTTTTTTTTTTTTGCTCAACCAATTCCCCCCCCCCCCCATGTTCGGTATTTTTTTTTTTTTTAAGTATCTGGCAACCCTGCCCACTCTATACAAATTGTTCCAGCACCTTTATGGTTGTGGGCTCCCTAAAACTGCCCTGTGATGGAGCCTCCATTTCAGAGCCCCCGTGTCAGCGCACGGCACTAGTGCAGAGTTGGCTCGCTGCTCCAGGCTCTCTCCGAACGGTCCAGTGCATCACACCCCCCACCATCGCCAGTCCCTCCCCCAAGTGAAGGCCAGGGCATGAAGCCTATTTATAGCAGGGCCGGCAGGGCTCTCCTCAGAATGGGAGGCTGCTAAAAACAGAATCGCGCCTGAAATAGGAGACAAATTCAATACTGCGCCTGAATGAGGAGACAAAAGCGGCCTGTGGGTGTATTGTTCAGTCCAGGCCTGGCGCCCTGGCTCCACAATGGCAACGCAGGCAGGGCTGTCGAAAGGCCAAGTCCAAAGGACCTCAACAGAGAGAGAGAGAGAGAGAGAGAGAAAAAGCAGATCATGCAGGATAGTGCAGAGAGAGATGAAAGGGGGATGCAGAGAACTCCTCAAGGTCCAAGGAAGCAGCCAGATAGAGAGCAGGAGAAAATAAAGAGCCTATGAAATAAAGGGCTGGTCCCCCTTACCTCTCCCCACACTGCCAGGCCTCTGGATTTGGGATGGGAAGGGAGAAGGGAAATAAAACCCCCTTTCTCCCACAGCCCAGCACAGTGCCCCGATGCACAGAACTTCTCCCAGCTCTGGACACGTGGAGATGAGGGCCGATAAATCTCTCATCAAGCCAGCAGCACGAGGCAACATGGCTCCAGGAACTTGCTGCTCCTTCTTTTGCTAGAAGAGGTCTCCTCGGAGAGCCCCGCTGCTCTGTAGAGGTTGTAATTCTGGGTGCAGAGATGGGCCTAGTAACCTGGGGTTCCCAGATGGTTTCAACAAAAATACCAGACACACTTGACTTGACATCACAATCTACATCACATCTTATTTAGAAAATACCAGACATTTCTATTTTCTCATTTCTATTTTTTCAATTTGTTTCCCAAACAGAAAGCTTAAATACTGGACTGTCTGGTTCAAAACTGGACACCTGGCAACCCCAGTCACCTGCTACCAGGCTCATCACTAGCTAAGCCAGCGGTTTTCAAACAATGGGTTACGACCCAGCACTGGGGCATGGAATGTCGGGCTCTGGGTCTCATTGCTGCAGGGGGGTCAGGTGACTGGGGGGCACTAAGGCAGCTCCCTGCCTGTCCTGGCACTGCAGACTGCACTGTGCCCCAGAAGTGCATGGCAGCAGGTCCAGCTCCTAGGTGGGAGGAAGGGGGCGGGAGAGTCCACAGGGCTTCACACACTGCCCCTGCCCTGAGCACTAGCTCCACACTCCCATTGACTGGGAACCTGCTGCTGGCTGCTTCTGGGGCGCAGCATAGTCTGTGGTGCCAGGAGAGGCAGGAAGCTGCCTTAGCCCCCCCCTGCTGCACCACTGACTAGGAGCCGCTCAAGGTAAGTCCCTCCTGCTGCAGCCCTGAAAGGCAGAGTCCCCTCCGACATCTCAAAGCTCTCATCTTCAGCTCCACTACGGGGCCCACACTCTAGTCAAATGATGTTGGGTTGCAGGCATCAATTTTCTTCAACTGAGAAAAGAAGTTTGAAAACCACTGAACTAGGGGTTAGCTGCTCTTGAGGCCTGTAACTCTGCTGCCGTGGACCCAGTATCTTTGGGCACGCAAACACCCCATGCTCCAGAATCTGTTGCGAGCAATTCCATCTCTGTGCATACATCAGGCCAATTACCTCTGGCTGGCGCACGGGGGGCCTCCAGTGATCTGGAGGAAGCGCAATCAAACGAAGGTTAATTCCCTCAGCAAACTCACTTCCTACCATGCAGCTATCAAGAATACAGCATTTGCATGCCCCCTCCATTTGATTTGCTGCACGCTCACCTCCTCACGCCACTGATACCCGCTCTCCAGGGCTTTTAGCAAAACGTCTCTGTTAGGAGGAGGAGGGGGGGGGGCAGAGAAAAGGCGAGATTTGAGGCTGGTGTTTTCTGTTTCCCTGTGCAGGGAAATGTTGCAGACACGTGCAGGGCTGCTGAATATTCATGGGACCTGCAGACAAAGCACTTCCCATGAACTCTGCCTAGGCCAGGTGCCGGAGCACGGTCCTGCTACTTTTCACTGTGGCCTCCCCACCAGCAACCCCACCTCAAAGCAAGTTCCTCTGCCTCTTCCAGAGATAGGATCATTCGGTGGAGATGGAAAAACTGCCACTGACTACAGCAGAACCAGAGCTTGACCCATTGCCCCAAGACAATCACCCCCCGCCCCAGTTATGCTCTGGCATTGGGCTTGCTCAGAGCACCCAGCATCTCGCAAGTGGGGGAGTGGAGGCAAAGGATAAGTGACCTGCCCAAGGTTACAGGCAAAGGCAGTGGCAGTGCAGGGCACTGAAAAGAGCAGAGACAGGGCTCCCAAGGGCTCAGGGAAGACAATCCCAGCAGCCAGACTTCAGTCCAAAGTGCCACCGATTCATGCACATGTGCTGCAGCTTAGCACACTACGGAAGGGCTGAGCTACCCACAGGAACAAGGCCACTGCAGAACCTGGAGACAGGTAGGCCTCATCTACCTGGACCTTTTCCAGTGCTCTCCCATTGCTGAGTGCACCATGCACCACGGTAAACAGGCAATAGGGGGGTCACCCAGACCTTCTCGGAGCAGCATTGATGACATGGGGGCATAGAGGCCGGTAGCTGGCCCACACAACTGCGAATAACAGGGCTAGCAAGAGCCGGGAACCTTTACAGAACAGCCTAGCACAGGGAGAGGTTCCAGGGCAAAGGGAGAGGTTCCAGAGTACCTGCTTTCTCATGGCTGGGCATCAGAAGGCATGGGCCACCCCAGCCCGAACATCCCTATTTTACCACGTGCTAACACAACAGCACAGTGATGGGCGACTGGTGGCCATCAGGATTCTAGGTGCGGCCGGCAAGACTTTTTGTTTGCCGTTGCTCACCCACAGGGTGCCGGGTTCCACCCACGTCATTTCTTTCCTATTGGCAGTACTGAAGTGACTCGCATGTAAAGCAAGGGCCCGTGAAGTGAGGTGTGCGCGTATTGCACACGGCACTGACTGGGAGAGTCGGGCGCTCTCTCGGCATCCCCTCAAAGCGCTGCTGCGGTTCCATCGGCAACGCCCCGCGAATTCTAGGTGAGCAACCGCAGCGAGCAAAACTGCCCTATCCTGGGAGACTGTCTTGGTTACCACAATGCTGCAGCCCACTGAGATGAAGAAGGGTCACTGCTGCGGCCCACTCTCTAGCCTAGGTTGCCCATTGCTGCAAGAGCGTGTCCACCTCGGCCCCGGCACTAAATTGCCCAGGGAACGCTGCTTCTCATGTGTGACTGCAGCGGCGCGAGGTTTGCCGCTCCTACAGACCGCGCTGTTCATCTTCGCTGTGGGTCACCGGCTGCCCCCAGCCAGGGTGGCATGGGACCATTGCAGTCCCCACACTCACTCCATTGTCTAGTTGGGGTCTGCCTGTCACTCTACCCAGAGCACTTCCAGGTGAGCCATCACAGTGAGGAGAGGGCAAGGAAGATCAGCTTTCCTCCCTCCTGCGCATGGGAGCTTGTCCCAACACCCAATATCCAAACACACAGAGTGAAGCCAAAGCAGAGCAAACAAGGCGGCTCTGGACAGATTTTGGTCCATCCTCCTGCCCCAAGGAACCCAAAAGGCTTAAGCATCTGCTCCTCCACTGAGCCCCGAGGCTATGTGTGCCAAGCACGTTCCAGTCCCTCCCCCGATGCCCCCACTGAACTGGCGAGGCCAAAGGAAAACAAGCTATGCCTGACAGCTGCCCATTAATCCTCTAGCTACATCCCCCTATGTGTCGGGGGTCCAAGTAGAGCCAACACCAAACCGCGTTACCTCCAGATCTGAAGGCTGCCGCCAGCCAGAGGCCCAAGGAGGTTGGAGATTGGCACATGCTGGGAACTGGGGCTGGAGGGGACTTTCTGTGAATTTTCTGCTTGCAGAAATGGAAGCCTTTGCCCTGCCTTGCTCTCTAGTGCGCAAACCAACCCTGGGCATGGTGCACATCAGCCAGCGCTATCCAACTAGTACAGGCCGCCAGGGCTGAGGGAGGAATTAGACCATTAATCCTGCCTGCTGGCAGATGACATACGCTACTACAGTGCGCAGACACCAATTAATCCCAGCCTTTATTAGCCTCCAGTGCTTGATGGCCATGTCATAAAGCCAGTACTGCAGCCTGGCAATCACGTCTGGGGCAATGCAGCAAGCCTGTCACTCCCAATGCAGCAAGTCCCTCGCCAGGCAGGGCCCACCACCAGCAGACTTCGCCATGGCACCCTGGCCACCAGCAGGGCGGGTCTGCCCCCCTCTAGTCCAGGCGTGGGCAAGACAGCGTCCAAAGGCCAGATCTGGCCCGCCAAGTCGGTTGAGCCTGCCAGCAGCCGCCCCGCCGCTCCCCCGCTCACAAGCCAATCGAGACCTGGGAACGGGGGAGCACACAAAATCTCCATCCTCTGCCAGGGGCACATGGCACCAGAGGGAACCACCGGCAGCTGGTGGTTCCCTCTAGGCACTGTGCTCCCTTGGCAAGGTAGGAGAGAGGGGCAAAGACTTCACGTGCTCCCCCACCCCCAGGTCAACCAGGGTCTGTGGGCGAGGGAGCACTCAGTCTCCTGGCCCCGCCCCTTCTGCCCGAGGCTCCGCCCCTTCCTGAGACTTCCAAAATTTGTGAAGTGTCCCCCACTCCAAAAAGTATTGCCCACCCCTGCTCTAGTCCCAGTGAGAGGCAGAGGGCTGGCGACAGCTGCCCCCTATGGGAGAAGCGCCACATCTCAAACTCAAAGTGCAAGTTGCCAGATTCAATGGCCACCGAGATCTCCTGCTGACCCTTCATCATGCTTCCTCCTCCTTCCTTTCACCTGCCCTCTTCTTGCCACGACCTGGTCCCCACACCTGCCCTGTTTCCTAGAAGGGACGTGCGTCCGTTCTAGTTGTACTGTTGGCCTTCTTCACCTCTGCTCCGAGACAGGCCCCGTCAGGAAGGCGCTAGATTAGGAGACAGAGCAGAGTACTTTATTGCAGTCCTGGGGACTGAGAGAAATGGTTCAAGGGTGGGCAATAATTTTCTATGGGGGGGCCACTCTGAGAATTTGGAAAGTGGTCATGGGCCACGCTTTTCTATAATGTTAATGGAGGGTGTGAGGTGTCTGGGAGGGAGTTTGTGTACAAGAGGGGGTTCTGACCAATGTTCCCGCTAATCTTTTCCATCCACATGTGGATTTTTTCCATCCATGTGTAGAATAATTTTTTTATGTGCACCAAAGCCAGCACGAGTGTGCACCACCAGTAGAAACCAAAACACTTTGCTATGAGCACTCTGCTAATCAGCTGAGCGGCATTTGACTCTCTCCTAAGCGGCCGCACAAGTGCACAGTTTACAGGGAACATTGGTTCTGACCCAGGGGAGGGGTGCAGGGGCAGGGAAGGAGTTTGGGTACAGGAGGAGGTTGTGACCTGGGATGGCGTGCAGGAGGGGGTTACGAACCGGGGCAGGGAACTGGGGTGCCAGACACAGGCTCTGTCTGGGTGGCATCTCCTTTAGGGAGCTGGAGCTGAGGGGAACTGGCTACAGAATAATCCTCCCAAGGAGATCAGGCCAATTTGGAGTCTGGCTTATTTATTGGAAACGCTGCAAAAACACTGTGAAAAAACTCTTCCCATACACAAATGAAATTCACATCATTGATACCCCTTCCACCAACCAACCAAAAACATGGGGGAAGAGGCACAAAATTAATCAAACAAACCACAAAACCAAAACAGCAATCCCAAGTAGAGTTTTTCCTGTGCAAAGCAAGAAGTGCCAAAGACGTTGCTATTGCGGTTGGTTTCAAGTGCAGGGTGCTCTTACAAGGGCAGCGGCAGGATAATTCCTTCCGACAGATGGACCCCAGCCTCTACTGATGTCAATGGAAAGACTCCCATTGGATCGGAACCAGACACACAAGAAAGGACGGAGTGAACACATTGGCTTGAGGAGCACAAAATGCAGGCCACGTCTGAAAGCACCCTTGCCCCAAGAAATTGGCTCTTCTTCCTGTGCAGGGATGAAGGATGACGGGCTGGGGCTCCAGGATTTAGGAGCGTAGCATCACGCTCTATGACTCTGCTACTGACTCCCTGTGTGACCCTGGGCAAGTCACTTTCTCTCTGTGACGTGACTCCCGCTCCACAACAGGGGGCTAAGTCTCCTCCGCTCCCACCCTCCGACCTGTGTGTCCATTTAGATTGTAAGTTCTTTGGGGCAGGGAATATTTCCCACTCCACACATGCACAGCCCCTAACATAACAGGGCATGGATCTCAGGCAGGGAGCGTGTGGGCTAGTGACTAAGGTTAGACTGGCCTCTAGGAAGACAACAAGAATCTGATGCAGGACTATCTCCAGGACAGGAGGAAAGGCAGAATGGGAGAGAGACAGCAAGGACTCTCTAATGACCCTTTAACGGCTGCAGGAAAATCATGGTTAAAAGGCCAGTTCAGCAACCAGCCCCGCTGCTGCACAACAGCACAAATCCAGACTGGTGCTGGATTGTCCTCTGTGCATCAGCTCCCTCACACCCATTCTGCCTTCCATAGGCCGGGGCGCTGGAACAATCTGTATACAGGGGGCACTGAGAGCCACTAAATCGAACTGTATCTGATGGACGCCATTGGGAGTTTGGGCAGAACTCTGCGTCCCTGGCCAGTGCCGGTGTCAGCATAACTGCCCCCGCCCCCTGCAGGTCCAGCCCATAAGCTGCCAGGGAATTGCAGGATAGTAGGAGGACGTGGCATGGCTCAAACTGCACAGCCCAGAGCCAGCAGCTGCAGCCAGCAGCAGGCATTGCACACAGGGGGTGGAGCTCAGGCAGGAGGCATCCCATCCACACCACGGCCCTGCATTGTGTCCCCTCCCCACCTACTACCACCTGTGTGCAGGGGCCAGGGATGTAAAAACTGCCTACAACAGTTCACCCACGGGGCTGGTTAACTGGTTACCTTGTAAGCAAGCGGATAAGACCAGGTAACCAGCCAACCAATTAACCTCTTACATTCCTAGCAGGGTCCCCCCCTTTACTCCTTCCCCCAAACCCTACCCCTGCTTGCTTTCCCCTTTCATCTCTCCTGCAGGACCCTGTTCCTGCCCCCTTTTCTCTCCCCACCCCACCCCCTGCTGAGTGCATGGTGCGGAGCACATCTAGGCCTCTCCCTTGAAATTGCTCTTCCCCACCCTGCCCAGTTAAGAGGCAACCGGGGCTCCAGGAAGATGCATTTCGTGAATGTGCGAGAAAAGCCAACATTGTGGCTAGACACTGTTCATTGAAGCTCATGGAGCCACACCCATTTACACCAGCAGCGGGTCTGACCCCATCTTTCTACCGCCTCCGTGTTACTTTGCTTGGATAGCTCTGCAGGCCAGCCAGCTTTTTAGTGCATAACAGGATAGCTCTTTGTGCACCTCTGTTCTTGAATGGCAACGCATCAATTCATTCTCGAGTGCGACTTCACCAAGCTTATCACAAACGACTCTGAGGAATGACAAATGGACAAAACGCTCCAGCGTCTCCTTCCACCACTCCTCAGCTCACAGAAAGGCGCCTCTCAGCAGCAGCCGCTAATAGCGACGGCTCCATCGACACCACACAAATCAAACCCAAACCCCTGCAAGCAAAGCAGGAGAGCCAGATAATTATTTGAGGTTAGAAAGCTGCACGCTGGGAGAAGGCCACCATCCAGAGAACTGTGAATGCCTCCTAATACAGAATGCAAGGTCATACTGAGTTCACACATCCATCCCCAGCTCCTCACCACCTGCCAGCACACGGGCACAGAGCCTTGGAACGGAGGCAGCATGCGGAGCTCACAGATTGCAGCCTCTGGTGCAGATTGTCAGCTCTGCTTTGTATGTGTACAGCACCCAGCACAACATGGCAGAGATTCACATGCAAGCTGAGCGCTTAGGCAGCCGTTCAGGAGAGATTTAAATACCACCCAGCTGATTAGCAAAGCACCCACAGCCAGCATCAGATGTTTGTATTAGTGGTGCACATCTCCACATGCCTTGGTGTGCATAACAAAATTTATTCCACAGACAGAGATGGACAAAATTAGAGGGAACATTGCTCCTAGCTGCTACCAGGGGCCCCTCTGGCTCTACATTGGTTGCTCCAAGTCCTGGCACCTTCTCACTCAATTGTTCTTTAAGGACCTCACCTCTGCACTCGCTATGTGAAAAAACAGCAGGGCAGACACTATGAGCTCTCTGTCTGTTACAGAACAGGTCACAGCAGGGCTAACAAGCATCTGCAACTTGAGTTGAGTCACCCCAAAGCCTGCCGCAGCAGCACTACATTATACTTGCATGGGAAGGAACAGAATCGGTCTCTGGGTGTGTCTGACTTGACGATGGTTTCGTTAGGGAGGGTCCCCCCACGAAGTGACAGCATGGAGAGAGGCACCGTCTCAAGACAGTGTTCCCCTGTGGGAAGAGCCCCTCTCTGACCACCCATGAAACATCCAGAGTTTTGGAATGCTCTTGTGGCATCCCCTTTGCTGGGCCCTGAACCGGACACCTTCACCCACTCAGGTCTGCAGCAGCACAAAGTGGGTCCCCTCTTGGTTAATAACGTCCCCCCTGGACTTGCTGGGGAGCACCACACGGACACACGCTTCCACCCAGATGCAGCAGCCACGGTGGCTGCACACCCAGATGTGCCTGGCCCATCTCTGCACCTCCCTACCCACATGGCTTTCCCAGTCCCAATCTGGTGCCTGAGCCACCAGTAGCCAGCCAGGGCAGCCAGCTTCCCCAGGAGATCGCTGCTGGCACCCTGCTCCTACAGTGTGTGTTCCCCCACCACAGGGAATGCAGACGTACACAGGGATTGGGCCCCCACCTCCACTGATGTCAATGGAGAGATTTCCACTGGTTCGGGCCCAGAGACATGAAACAGGACGGAGTGAACATACTGGATTCAGGAGCCCAAAACGCAGGCGAAGCCCCTTTGCTCCTTGAAAAACTGTCTGTCCCCCTCCTGCTACTGGAGTGCTGCCGCCGCTGCGGCTCACTAGGGACGTAAAATCCCATTTCATTGGTTCACGAGTTAAACTTGATGTTTAACTGATTAAACGGGCGGCCAGGCAGGAGGCCGCTCCGGCCCGGCTGGCCTGGAACAACCCCCTGGCCTGCTGCAGCCGGGCAGGAGCAGCCTTCCCTCCACCACAGGGAGGGGCTGCTCCAGCCTGGCCAGAGCAGCTGCTGCCTGTGGTGGGCAGGGAAATGCTCCAGCCCCCACCGGTTAACTGGAAACAGTTAACCTTTCACATCCCTCCTTAGGGCCAAAGGAGAGCCCAGCCCCACAGGGCTGAGGCCTCAGACTAGTGGCCAGAACCAGCACTTCCTTCTCAGTTCCTGGGTGGGCATCGGCTAACCCAGGAGCATGGGGGCATTCAACACTGGCTCCTGGCAAGTCCTGCTCAAATGCCCTATGGCAGTAGTCTCCAACCTTTTTACACCCAAGAGCACTTTTTAAGTCTCAGAACAGGTGAAG
>CM057848.1:110350082-110365744 GCA_030068395.1 Apalone spinifera
ACGTCTGCTGCCTCGGCTTCCTGGCGCTGGTCTTCTCCGTCAAGGTGAGCCGGGGATCCGCGCGCGGGGAGGCTGCTCCGCCGGGCTGCGGGGCTTAAGGCTGGAAAATGTGCCTGGGAAGCTGCGGCTGCAGCCCCACCGCCCCTCGTTCAGCAGTTCCCGGTGGGGTTGCAGTCCTGCAGCCGCCAGGGCGTAATGCTAAAGCTATTTTTTTGCAACGCGCGCGTTGATTCTGGGATCCTACGACCTAAAGGCTTGTGATGGTGCTTAGTCCTGCGGTGAGGTCTGGGAAGTGGACTGATGACCCCTCGAGGTGCTCACAAATCTAGTTTTCTGGGACTTAAACGGTTCGTGTAAAAACTTACTCCGTTTCCCTGGATTCTCCAATGGGCGCTGCCTTTGTCAGTGGCTGATTTTGCGTCTATCCTGCACAGTAGTTCATGGAAAAGGGTCATCACTTGTGGGCAAAAGTTGGTCCCCTGAACATTCACTACTAGTCAGGTTTTTTTAACGTTTAACAGAACCTTTATGCTTCTGAAAGTCCACCTAACTGCTGGAGTATTTTAAAAAATCACTGTATTACTTTGTAGGAAATACTCTTCAAAGGCAACTTGTCTAAACCTAGCACCCCAAGAGAAGGTGACCGCTACCGAACGCCAAAATCATAAGTTATGCTTGGTTCAGTGTTATTGGCTCAAAATACTGTACGTGTTGGGTGTTTGAATATCCTTTCTGCTTCCGCCTTTAGGCCGCCCTAGCTTCATATTTTTGCTGGTACATTTCCAAAGCCATTTCTATATCTAAAAGAGTTGTACTTTGCTGTTGAATTTTAATAACATTTTGGGCTTCCAGTAACACCTGACTTGTCTCCTCCACCCTTTGGAATTGCAAATGTATTAAATCGGTATTTCTGTAAGTAACCTACCATCTTGCAAACCAAGAAGCACACACTTTTTCTCTTCCTTTGCAGCACATACTTCAATGTTGACTTTTAGCTGAATTATTTATATTTGTTGCATACTTCAAGTTCAAGCCACCTTTTAGGCATGCTACACATTTTGTTCTGTTGCACTTTGGGGATGTTCTTCATTTTTGTTAAGTTCACTGTGTTGTACTCCTGCAAACACAGATTTTTTTTCTCAACAAATTGTCTGGTTACTGCTTTGCATTGGTAGGATGTGGGCATAGGGCAGACCTCACCTGGTTTGCCTCTTGGTGAGACTGGTGTGCTTCATCTTCCTGTAAAAAGAGTAAGGGCTATACCATGTTACCCAGTGGTAAAACCACACATTTTCTTTGTATTGAGGGCACCGGGTAAACTCAATATTAGATAGTTGTCAAATCACGAACGATGATCTATGACAGGCTGAATTGCAGAAGCCCCTTTGGGCTTCCCCCAGTGTGCTGATGTTGCCACCGACATCCCTTTGCTGCTATCTGGGGCTTTTCATCACCCCAGTCTGCCCCAGACAAGGCACAGTGTTGAGGTTACTGCTCCCCAGCAGAGCAACACTGCTGAAGTGGCTCAGTGTCTCCAGGAGGGCTCAGCTATAAGGGAAAGCAACACCCCCCCCCCCCCCTCCTCCCGCCAATAAGTCCATCTTACTAAGTTGTACACAGAGGCAGCTCATAAGATCAGCCCACTTTATCAACGGAAGAGATGCATAGTGGTTGCTTCCTCCTCCCCCCCGTAACACTTATTTTTACTGATCTTAATGAGAAAAATCCTATTTGATAATAAACAAGTATAAAAAGTAGGATTTAAGTTGTTGCAGGTGAAAACAGTCAGATCAAAGTAAGTTACTCAATTCACATCAAATAGCATGTACACATTCAGCAGATTGTTACATTAAAATTTATATGTTACATGAGGTATTTATGCCTTACTTGAAGATGATGTAGGCAATTCATAAAGCAAGTTTCAGAAAGTGTGGGGAGTGACACCCCCTGAACTTCTAGAGCATGGGTTCCCAAACTGGGAGGTGTGAGGGGACCCAGCCTCCCCCTGGTCAATCCCCCCCCAAGTTTTGTTGCTATTTTTGTTTTTTGACTCTGGGCCTGTTCCTTTTTTTCCCTCAAGTTTTGCTGCTATGGGGGGGGGAGAGCAGGCACTTGAGGGTTTCTCAAATCAGAAAGGGAGCGTGATGCCAAAGTTTGGGCATTGCTGTTCTAGAGGGTGGGACAGTGTACAATATAGAGGCAATGTATTCAGAAATTCTACTTGGCTTTGGTTACACAACCACCCAGGGGTGTCACCAAACCCTATTATATAGTCAATGGATTTTTTCCAAAGTTCTATATATATTCTATTTTTGTGCATATTTCTCACTTCACATACAAGAATGATACATGAAATGTGAACCGGTTTACAACTCTAAGGGTACGCACGCTCTGCGGGACAAAGTCAAAGATAAGCAACTTTGACTAACTTCAGCTACATTAAGGCTGTGTCTAGATTGGCGCGATCTTGCACCAAAGCTATGCAAATGAGGCTCAGTGTGGAATGTCGCTGACCCTCATTTGCATAGCTAATGAGCCGCCATTTTCGTGAAAGAGGCTCTTGTGCAAGACGGAGCTGTCTACGCTGCCCCTTCTTGCACAAGAAAAACCCTCTTGCGCAAAGCTGTTATGCTGATTATTTTCAGGCATAACGGCTTTGTGCAAGAGGGTTTTTCTTCTGCAAGAAGGGACAGTGTGGACAGCTCCGTCTTGCACAAGAGCCTCTTTCACGAAAATGGCGGCTCATTAGCTATGCAAATGAGACTTGGTGATATTCCACACTGAGCCTCATTTGCATAGCTTTGGTGCAAGATCGTGCCAATCTAGACACAGCCTAATTGTGTAGCTGAAGTAGCGTAGCTTAACTCTGCTTTAGGCATGGTCTATGCAGCAGGAAGTTGAAGAACAGACTTCCTTAGACTTCCCTTACTCTTTGTGATATGGGATTACCTTGAGTCGGAGTAAGAAGTCCTTCAGCATGACGTTATTTTGAAATAAAGGCTTATAGTGTAGATGTGTGCTATGTTGTTTCTCAATACTGACCGTTATTGCTGTGTAGATATACCTTCTATGTGCTAATGCGCGCCATTATTGATACTCCAGAAACATAATGGCTCAGTACTCAAGGTAACTATCTGTAAATGGCTTTGTTTTTCCTGTAATCCCATGGTTGTTCCTCAAAAGACATGTAACCATGCCACCTAGAATCCTTCTTGTATCTGGTATTTTTCCATGGGGATCTGGAGATGGCCTGTGTAAGGAATGGAAAGCAGTCTCTTGTCTTCATCTGGCTTTTGAAATTGCCCCTCCACTTTAAGAGGGTACACATGAAGAAACCTGAAAACAAAACTCTTAAGAAGCTGTAGACCCAGGGTAGAGAATTTTTACCTGAACCAGGGACAAGGCGTGAAGAACATACAAAGTGTTTTAGGATTAGCTGTCTTGGCTGGTGTCTATTTTGGCTTAGTAACTTAATCGAGCTGTAGGTCTTCACTTGCAAACATTTAAATTCTACTTAATAAAAACATGTTTATCAGTGTAAATGTTAGTGGGGGAAGGAACCACTTTGCATCTTTTATTACTAAGGGGGGGGGGGGTGACCTTGACTTTTCTGCACAACTTTTTTTATGCAGTATAAGGCACATTTATCTGGGGTTTTGGTCCTCTTTGGGGCAGTCTTCCTGGGTGCCATCCATGATTTTATAGCTGAGCCCTCCTAAAACTGAACTGGTTTAGTATCTGTGTTGCTGTGCTGGGGGCTGTTACCCCCCCCAACTCTGTGCCTTGGCTTGGGAAGAGCAGAGCTTCTGGCCCAGCAGGCTAGGGTAGTAGGGTCCCCCCCCAGTGGGAAATAGGCTGGCTCAGTGGCATAATCAACACACCAGGTGATGGTCCCATGAGGACCCTTCTGATTCGCCTCTGTGATCTCCCTACAACAGGTGCAGAGTGTTTGGGGGTCACTCTGTTCATTTCCTCCTCAATGCTTGGCTTGCCAGCAGCATTGTCAGCTGGAGCCAGACACTCTGAGTTGATGAGCACTCAGCATGTCCACTCTGAAGAGCCGGGCTGGGTGTCTGACATCTCACTGTTTTCCTTTATTCCTTCCCCAGTCCAGAGATCGTAAAGTTCTGGGCGACTCCGATGGAGCAAGAAGCTATGGCAAGACAGCCAAGGGCCTGAACATCGCATCCCTGGTACTGGGCCTCTTGGTCTCGATTCTGTTCATCGTCTTCTGGTAATTGCATGTGTAATAGAACAGAAAGAACTATGGCTGTCACCACATCCACTGAACCATGTCTCGGATTCTCCCCAGCTGGATGGCGTCACTGAGTTGCAACTTCCATTGCTCTGCTTGCTTCAGTCCTGCTGTGTATATTAAGGACTGGGGGGGCTCAGTTACTGAATAGATGAAGGGGCAGAGCTCTCCTGATGTTTCCACTTGCTCTGTGTCTGGATCCCAGCCATTCTGTCTGCGCTGTGGAGAGCTACATTCCTCTGTCCGGCTGTTCCCCTTCCCAAGTGCCACCATCCAAGTCCTCCATTATCAGGATGGAGGGGGTTGCTGTAGAGGTGGAGGGACCTTGCATTGCTCTTTCTCCTCCATCCCTCCAGTAGACTCTGGCTTCCAAAGCCCTCCCAGATCCTGTTGCTGTGGGGGAGAGTCACTTTTGTTCTGCTTATGGTGATTCATTTTCTTGTTTTTTGTAGTGCTCTTCTCAGTGGCAATGTGAAACTGTGGGGGGGAACTATTTTCAAATAAACTTTTTTCCCTTCTTGTAAATGTTTTGCTTTTATTCTCTTAAAAAACTCCCAGAACTGACAGATCTAGGTCCCCACACTCTCAATCTCAGGATTGTACTCAAGGGAAACTTTTAGCAAACCAGTCAAATACCTGAACCACAACAGCTTTTTTGCTAAAAGCAGCAGGCTGTAAATAGGCCAATGCAGCATTACCAAGTCAGGGGGTCTGCCGATTGTTTAATCTCTTCACCATGGTATTTAATCTGTTTTTCCATTTGCCATCTGTGGGCCTCAAGTGGGTTTTTAACAGCCCATTCCAGTGTTCGACCATGCCATTAGACTGGGTCTCCTGAGGTGTTGGGACAAGGGCTATGAAGCAGTTTAGTCCCATGATCGTAGACAACCATGTTGCCACTCAGGTTGGGTAAGCAAAATCAATTCCTGAAACAATTTCCACTCACCCTTGCTTACTGGTGTGTAGTGTACCAATATAATTTACTTGCCAGGTTGCCCATAGTACTTTCCAATCTCTTAGCCTGGCAAATTGTTGTCCTTTTACTATGTTTCCTGAGTTCAGCACAGAGGGTGCAAGCTTGTACCAGATCTCTGGCTTGTTGGTGGGTGATAGGCCACCCCCTGGCATGTCTGCTGCACCAGTTCATTACTTCCTGTGTGTCCCAAGGTTTCATGCAGCCAAATGTACAGGCGGTTCCCAATCCACCTGGGCAGTAGAAATCTGTGCTGTTGCATCTGCTAAGTTATTCAGCTGTGCAGCCGGGGTGTCATTCTTTTGGTGAGCTGACACATGACCTATGCTTAAGGCATGTTGGGTTGCATGCTGGTATATCCATTTCCAATATTCCAATCTCTAAACAGGCTTCCCCCTATTTCCCAATTATTATTTTTCCAGTTAGTTATCCACTGGGTGGCTCCAGCCCATACAGCGTAGGAGTCAGTTTAAATGGTACTGGCACCTGCTTCACAAGCTAGTTTGATTGCTGCCAGCTCTGCAAGCTGAGCTGACCCCTCTGTTTGCAGTTAGGGGTGCAGCGGATGTGTCTAAGACCGCCGCAGCCTTCCCTGTCCACTTTCCTTTGAAATAGCCAGGCAGCCTGTATTCGCATATAATGTTGGATTTCAAAGCAAGCCAAAAGTGTTATCAACTCAGCCTTGAAAAGAGACAGTGAAGTTTCAAAGCTTGAATTTCTAAAATAATAATTTTTCTAGAGTTAAATTTAACAAAAATTGAATGCCCAACACAAGCACTAACCAATTTGTGCCTTGTCTGTTTGCATTTTTAAGCAAGAGGACATTATCCAAAATAAAACTAGTTTATTTGAAACCCACAAAATAGTTACAATATATAGAGCTTATTCTTTTATGCAGTTAACCAATTAAGTTTCAGTAGAATCCCTAATTTTCCTTTTGCAGATTTAACAAAAGTTTCTGTAGCCAAATAGTTAAATTTCATTGTTTCTTTGCCTAGATTTGCACACTTCTTAAGAAAAAGGCTACAAAGAAACGAGGTGTCATTTTTAAAGCAGGTTTCCCTTCGCATATTACAACAATCGCTTAATTCCTGTCACACTCCCACGGAGTTCACATTTTTACCTTTACATACCCTTAAATTACTTGTTTTGTCCTTTCAAAGAAAACGTTCTTCATTCCTAGTAACTTTCCAATGTCTGCTCTACTTTCCTTATTTCTTCAACTATGCCTATAGGGCTCCAAATCTCTTGCCTTCTCCTTTCACATGCTTTTTCCTTCTTATGGTCCATTCTGATTCCTGCTAAATGACTTTTTTTCAATGACACAGGTTTGTTCAGTATTAATTTGGTAAGGAGGGTGGGCTTTTCAATTAGACCCCCCCCCACATCTCCTGATTCCTTTCAATAGGTAAATCTGAATGTTTATTATTGCAGTCAGCTATTACTAATTTTAAACTTCTCAGTATAGGGTTTTCATAACATCCATGCTGCAGCAAAGTCTGTAGTGTAAATAGAGTGCTTATCTTTGAACAGTCATTTTCTTTTGGGCTGCTCCCAGTGGCAATTCCTTTCCCTCCAATATGGGCTTAATGATTGGGAGAGGAGTGTGAAGTGTTATGGCTTGAGCTTAGGTTAGCTCCTCTGTTTCCCTTAGGCTACGTCTACACTGGCATGATTTTCCGGAAATGCTTAAAACAGAACAGTTTTCCGTTATAAGTATTTCCAGAAAAAGAGCATCTACGTTGGCAGGATGCTTTTCCGGAAAAGCCCTTTTTCTGGAAAAGCATCCGTGGCCAATGTAGACGTGCTTTTCTGGAAAAAAGCCTCTATCGTCATTTTCGCAATTGGGGCTTTTTTTGCGGAAAACACTACTGTGCTGTCTACACTGGCCCTTTTCCGGAACAGTTTTCCAGAAAAAGGACTTTTGCCCGAGCGGGACAGCATAGTTTTTCCGGAAAAGCAGCTGATTTCTTACAGTAGATAGTCATTGCTTTTCCGGAAAATCAAGTGGCCAGTGTAGACAGCTCGCAGCTGATTTTCGGGAATAAGTGGCCCAGTGTAGACACAGCCTTAGTGTGGTGTAGGCTGCCAAAAGCACCTTTTCATGAAGCGTGTAATTTGACTGTGACCCCTGCCATGACTTGGAGCCAAATTGTATGGGACGGCGGGGTACAGCTTCTCTTTCTTGCCATAAGGCATAGGACATCCCTGTGTTTCTCAGTGAGGTACAAATGAAATGGGGCATTAGAGGGAATCGGACCCATAGACTGATAAGTATATATCTCGTTTATCAGCTGTCCCAGGGCTTCCTTGTAGGTAGGGGCCTATTCCCAGCAAGCATGCTGCGTGAGCAAATTATACAGGGAGTAGGTACAAATTAAGATTCCCCATTTTTCCAGATCTTTAATTAGCTCACAGACCGAAGCCATAGCTTCGGCTGGAATTCTGTACTGTTTATCTTGGTTACAGTGGAAGGCGGGAGAGCAGAGGCTTAAGCCAGCAAATTCTTAAGGCCAGCTCCAAAAGTTCATTTTTCTCCATTAATTACTTTCTCCTTCCCCTCTCTAGCCTTGGGAGGAGCTATTCCTGTAGGTGCTCCATGTCCTTATTTAGCGTTCGCACCCAGGTATCTAGGTTCTGGCATTGTTTCCAGAGTTCATATCTCTCTCTCTACTCTGATCCAGTAGCTGGAGCAGGCTGCTTGCCACGCACCCTTTAACAGCCAGGTGCTAGCTCCTTTCCCTAACATCTCTTTATCCCATTTAGGGTTGCCTCATCCCTCTTGGGCAAACTTTCTCTATACAGCTAAAATCCACGTCGATCGTGACTGGCTTCATGTTGCTGTATGTGAACCAATACACAATCCTGCCGACTACACCAATTCTGTCAGCCGACGGTCAGGGCAGTGTGTGTGTGTGTGTGTGTGTGTGTGTGTGTGTGTCACACCCAAGTCTTCAACTGCTAAGAGACAAGGTCTCATTGCAGTGGGCAGCCTAGGAGGCTGAAGGGCGCCCCGAGAAGTTTAACATCCATGTCTTTACCGCTAGGAGCGGGGTCCTGTCGTGGAGGGCAGCCAACAGGCTGACAGACGCCCCAGAGTTTATAGGAAGAGCTTATTACATCTCAGATTTTGACTGCTAGGATACATGATCCCTTCACAGTGGGCAGCCAAGGAGGCTGAGAGATGCCCCAACGGTTCTGTCCTCTAGAAGTGACACGATCCAATGCTCAAGCTCCCCCCCCTATACCTCTCCCTTATGACCGGCTGAAGTTCTTTTAAATTGTGCTTGGTTCTGTTACAGGAACTAAAGGGCTGTGTCTAGACTGTATCCCTTTTCTGTAAAAGGGATGCAAATTAGACACATTGCAATTGCAAATGAAGCGGGGATTTAAATACCCCCTGCTTCATTTGCATAAACATGGCTGCTGCTTTTTTCCGATTCGGAGCTTTGCCGGGAAAAAAGCGCCAGTCTAGACGCGGATCTTGTGGAAAATAAAGCCTTTTCCAAAAGATCCCTTATTCCTTTAAGATCCCTTATTCCAGAGCTTTGCAAATGAGGCTCAGCGTTGGAATATTGCCGAGCCTCATTTGCATAGCTAATCAGCCGCCATTTTCACAGAAGAGGCTCTTGCGCAAGACGAGGCTGTCTACACTGCCCCGTCTTGCGCAAGAAAAACCCTTTTGCGCAAAGCCGTTATGCCTGAAAATAATTAGCATAACTGCTTTGTGCAAAAGGGTTTTTCTTGTGCAAGAAGGGGCAGTGTAGACAGCCCCATCTTGCGCAAGAGCCTCTTCCACGAAAATGGTGGCTGATTAGCTATGCAAATGAGGCTCGGCGATATTCCAACGCTGAGCCTCATTTGTATAGCTCTGGCGCAAGATCGCACCAATCTAGACAGAGCCTAAGGGTGCATGTACACTGCACCTAGGGCTCAAAATAAGCTGTGCAATTTGAGTTAATTTTGAAATTTGGCACGGTCTAGACCGCACCAAACCTCAAAATAGAGAGCTATTACAAAATGTCTTACTCCTCATGGAACGAGGTTTACAGGGATGTTGAAGTGAGCCCATTATATTTTGAAATAATGGGCTTAATCAAAAGATATGGAACAGCTATTGATGATGATGATAGGACATTATCAACCTAACATTCAATGAAGGGGCCAACAGCTCTTGGTGTTGATTCTTGCGTTTGTACCCTTACTATCTATTGCTATCCTTTTTGATCCTTATCTGTTCTTTTTAGCTATCCAATTTTCAGGTGCTCTTACTGGTTCTGCCTACTTGGTTTTTCCTTTTGATATTTCCATACCCTCTACTCGTTTCCCACCCCCTCTCTTTTTTCCTTCCCCCTCTTCCTTCTCCCCTATTTATTTTGGGTCTGCACATCCAAAACTCTGGTGATCTGAAGAAGTGGGCTGTGCCCACAAAAGCTCATGATACATCTACATGTTTTGTTAGTCTGTAAAGTGCTACCAGACCATTTGTTGTTTGTTTAGCTATTTCAGGATACTTCTGATATGCCAAATAGCTCTGCAGTGTAGACCTAGCTTGAGCATGCAGGGGTTGGTGTGTGCTTTATGGGAGCCTGCACACAAAGATCTGTGATGCTTAGCAGGCACTGCTAGTATTGCCTGAAGCTGGTGGTGTCCGGAAGCTGATGCACACGCGTGCACGGACGCACAAGACTTCCAGCTGGTAGGAGCAGAGGGTGGTGAGGTCTCAACTCGGGTGACACATTTCCCAAAGGAGCTAGCCCTGGGGGGATGTTGACCTTCCTCTGCAGAGCATGGCTACAGGTGTCTCTCCAGATTATTTGGGCATTTCTCTTAATTTCCTGCCATTGTAGGGGCCATCGGTGCACCTCAGGCCTCCTATTCTCTGCTCTTGGCACTCAGTCAGCTCCTCTGGGCTGGAATTCTCAAATCTGACTTCAGTGGCTGGGGTTAGTGTGTGGGTGCTGCAGGGATTTGGTGGCCTGTGATACGGGGAGGCCAGACGAGATCATCTGGGCTTCTCTCTTGATCTTGGATGATTCTAAAGTGGAATTGAGATTAGCAGGATCAAAAGAGGATGTGCCCTGTAGAAGGTTCTCACTCTCACTTCCATGGAGGCAAGTGAGAAATACGCTTCTGGCAATTAGGGAAATTCCCTGTGATGAGGAAGAAATTTTTGCTAAGGGAAGGTGTCTAATATAAACAGCTCAGTACAAGCTGCATTGCTTCTTCCTCTAGGGCAGCTACCAGTGGTGGAATCAGGATGTGGCATAAGATGCACAGTGTGCCTGAGTCAATGACAGTTCTTCTGTTCCTAAACATAGTTTCAGCAGGCTGGGAGCGGGGCGAATAGCAACAGGTAGCACTGCTGGCAGGTTTGTAGAAGTCTGCTTACAGCTCATACCCCTCCACCACTCAAACTCCCTCCTGCCTACTTAAGGCTCCGGGAGGGAGTTGGGTGGGGGAAGGGGTCTGGGGGTGCAGGTTCTAGGATGGAGTTTAGGTGCTCAGTGCAGGCTCCAGAAAGGGGCTTGGGGTGCAAGCTCTGGGAGGAAGTTCGGGTGCAGAAGGAGTGAGAGGTCAGGCTCTAGAAGGAGGTGGTGTGTACAGTCTCTGGGTTAGAGGGTGGAGATCTGGGAGATGGGGAACAAGCAGGCAGGAAGCCCCTCTAGCCTGGCTGCAGTACCAGTGATGGTAATTGGATCCTGGGGCCCTTTTAAATTACCAGGGCAGTAGGTGGGCTGAGGGATGCTCGGGGCTGTGTGTGTTGGGGGGGTGGCGATGAGGGAAAGACCAAGCCCTAAACTTGGCTGAAATTGGGCTCCAAGGCCAGGAATGTTCTGACGGTGAAGTGATTATCTCCCACTGTGGGAGTGCTTTCCAGATCTTTAGCCAAGGACCACTTATGGTCGGTCTCCCTCACATGTTCTCCTCCCACCCCCATGAATATGAAAACATCCACAGGCTTGCTGTGATGAAACTAGTGTTCTAGCCACCCTTCTTTCCCTGCTGGCTTTCAGTAACTTGGTGGTGATGGGGGATTTGTGCTGCTGGCTATTAACCCCTGTGCTTTCTCCCACTTCACACAGTGCTCACCCACTTACACCCCTTATCCCTGCCCCTAGGCTAAGGCGTGCGTGCGTCTGTGTGAGTGTGTCCCCTAGCGCAGCAGGGTTCCGGTCTAGGCCTGGGCTCCTCTGGTGCTACAGTAACACAACTAATATGCTCAGCAGAGCCAGTGTCACCTCTTCTGTGTATTCCCTCCAAGGTGCTGACGCTCAGGGGCGGCCCTAGACGAGCTGCCAGCAACTGGCACCCTAGGCGAACCATGCAATCAGCGCCCCCACCTCCAAACCCCTCAATGATATTGCGCCACCATTTGGTGCCTCCATTTAACTTGCCCTAGGCGACTGCCTAGTTTGCCTAATGGATGGGCCGCCCCTGCTGACACTTCCTAGGTATCAAACAGGCTGGGACTCCTCCTTTCCACTTACAATCAGCCAGAGTGCTAGGGAGTCATCTGAAGAGCAGTGCTGGCTGGGGTGGCAGAGGCTGGTGGACAGGTGGAAGTAGAAAAGAGGTAGGTGAGTGGGCAGGAGGAGAGATGGGGGTGGGTAGACTCTAGGGCTATGTCGATATTGTGCATTGTTGTGCAAGAAGGTATGCAAATGAGGCCTGGGGATGAATATTGCTGTGCCTCATTTGCATACCTAATGAACTGCCATTTTTGCAGAAGGGGGCTTTGCGCAAGCAGGAGCTGTCTACACTGCTCCTTCTTGTGCAAAAAACCCCTCTTGCATAGGAGCTGTTCTGCTGCTTATTTTCAGGAAGAACGGCTCCTGTGCAAGAGGGGTTTTTTCTGCACAAGAGGGAGCAGTGTAGACAGCTCCTCCTTGCTCAAAACCCCCTTCTGCAAAAATGGCGGCTCATTAGGTATGCAAATGAAGTGTGGCGAAATTCATCCTAGTGCCTCATTTGCATCTCTTCTTGTGCAACAATGTGCAGTATAGACATAGCCTTCGAGATTAGTGGTGATGCTGAGGGGCCGAAGAGTTGCCCAGCTCTTCTAGCCTATTGATGGGGATTGGAGAGCAGGGACAAGTCTAGCTGGGGAAGGGAGATGGAAGATCCCACCTAGGAGCAGTAGGGGTATGCAGGATCCAGTTCTGCTTTGGTTTCTTGACCCCAGCTGGGCTCCTTCAGCCCCTTCCTCCAGAACCATATAAGTCCTGAAACAGAGCCTTGCTCCAGTCAGGACACTTGGCACTTTTAACTAATTAACAGTTTATTAATTACTCCAGGTCCACATAAATAAAACAGTCTGCCTAGTTTCATGTTAACCCTTTCCTCCCTCAATCCTGAAATGCTACAGTGCCATCTCATGGTCATGTATTCTGATGCTTTCTCTTAGTTTGCTTTTAAAGACTGCTGTAAAACAGTACAGTTGTGAATCTAGGACAATAGTGATGTTCAACCTTTTTTAAGTCACGACCCCTAGGGCTGGATAACTTTTTTGTTGAGCAAACAAACAAACAAAAAAGCCAGGAACATTTTGTTGTGGCCCCTGCCGCTCCACCCACAGGAAAACAAAATGGCAGACAGCATGGCGCCGTGACCCCCGCAGGAAGACAGCCGTGACCCCCGTGTGCTGCTGATTTAGCCGTATGCTGCTGATCTAGCACAGTGGTCTGCAACCTTTTTAACCACAAGATCACTTTTTCAATTTAAGTGTAATGTAAGATCTACCTGAAACCCAGATACCCTTGCTCCACTTCCTTCCCGCCCCTTCTTTGAGGCCCTACCTCTGCTCCACTCCTTCTCTGAAGCCTCATCCTGCCTCACTCCATCCTTCTTTTCCCCCCATTCTCACTCTTTCACCAGGCTGCGGTAGTGGTTGGGATGCAGGCTCTGGTCTTGGGCCAAGGGGTGTGGAGTGTGGGAGAGGCTTCGAGCTTAGCCCAGGGTGGGAGATTGGGGTCCTTGAGGGATTTCAGGGTGCAAGCTCTGGGAAGGAGTTTGGGTGCAGGGGGACTCAGATCAGATGCAGGAGGTTGGGTGTAGGTGGTGTTCAGGGTGGTGACAGTCAAAAGCCAAAAATAACACATTTTGCAAGCAGTAAAAGAAGTAACTACAACCCTCTACGTACGTATATGTTGGGGTGGGAGAGGAGAATGAAGGACGGTGTGTGTTTGTGAGAATGACAGACACACACAGTGTGCGAGAGTGACAGATTTTCATTGGCAAGCTCTGTTCATCCCCTTCTCTCTGTGTGGAGATAGGTTACAGGGGAGAGGAGCAGGGGAGGGACACCCTGACATCAGCATCCCACCTTCTTCCTCCCACACCCTGCTCAGCAGGCAGCAGGCTCCCAGGGGGGCAGCTCCAAGGCAAACGGCAGGAGCAGCATGACAGTGATTGGAGGGGCAACTGAAGAGCCAGCGCTTCATAGCTTCCTGGCCAAACCAGTCAGGATCACTTGTCAGATGGTCCAAGATCTACGGGTAGACCCCAATCTACTGGTTGGTGACCACTGATCTAGGATATTAAACTATTGGATGGGACAGGCATGCAAACAAGCAACACTATGCAAATGATCATGATGCAAATGAGCTGCATAATTACAAAAGGCCATGAACTACATGACACGGAATCCTCTGCACAAGCAATGCTGTTTGAAATCCTGTCTGTTCTGCAAAGTGGTTACTTGTATTTTCTGCAACCCTAGTGAAACCTCAATGAATTAATAACTAGTGCCCTTTGAACTCTGGCTTCTGCTCTTTCAGCTACTTCAGTCTGGGCATTCTCTAGAGCTCACTAAGAAAGGACATGGGCTGTGGGTGATTTAGTTTTGCTCCTTCTGCTGTGGTACAGCAAAACCCCTTTAGCTTGACTCCCCTTCGTGCTCTCTGGCTCCTTCTCAGAGCATTAAACAGCTCTGGATGCCATTCACACTGGAGGCCTTGTGGGCAGCCCAGGACATCATCTTGATGCTGGTGCAGTCCACCCCTGTAGGGCTACAGCTACACTTCCATTTTTTTTGCGGAAGAGGATATGCAAATTGAACTCATTTGCATATCTTCTTCTGATTCTTTTTGCGGAAGAGGTGTTGCTGATAAAAAGCCCTGTGTAGATGGGGCCATTTGTTGGAAAAAACCCCTTTTTCACAAGATCCCTTATTCCTCAAAAATTGAGGTTTACAGGTGGAATGTCTAAGGCCTCATCTTCATACAGTGAGAGTCAGAGCCCCCAGCCCAGCTCGGTCCCCAACAGGATTAAGGCCACAGAGGACATCAGGCTCCCTAGGACTTCAGCATAGATCATGTGCCTTGACCCTCCTGTCTTAGCACCCCAAAGAAGGTATCCTCAGGTTCCGCCACCTGAAGGTTCAGGTTTTTGGCCATCCTCTTTAGAAGGTATTCGTCCTCCAGCCTTTGACGCTGTGTGACAAATCACCAGGACCTCCTCTCCAGTGTTCTCTCTAAGCTGCCTGTCTGGGGAAGGGGCACTTCTCCTGAAGGCTATGTCTATACTGCCTCTCTCTTGCACAAAAGTTTATGCAAATGAAGCACAGATTAGCATACTGTCACACTTCATTTGCATAATTAATTAGGGGCCCGTTTTTGCGTAAGAGACTTTTGTGCAAAAAGGAGCTGCGTAGACAGCTCCTTTTTGTGCAAGAGCCGTTTTTCCTCATTTTTTTCATGAAGAATGGCTCTTGCGCAAGAGGAGGGTTTTGCGCAAAAAGGAGCTATTCTACACAGCTCCTTTTTGCGCAAAAGCCTCTTGTGCAAAAAAGGTCCCTAATTAATTACGCAAATGAAGCATGGCAATATGCTAATCCACACTTCATTTGCATAAGCTTTCGCGCAACAGGGAGGCAGTAGAGACGTAGCCGCCACCACAGCAGCAGCTCCCTCTGGGACCAGAGCAGCGAGTCTCTCCCAGCTGTCTGGAAAAAATGCAACAAATATAAACTGTCTTTATTGTGCCCGACATGACAATGTTATGTCAGAGGGGAAATTAGTATCTGACCCTCCTTGGCATCCTGAAGTATATGGGTCAAGACTAGAGTTGGATAGAAAATGGATGGGGGAGGGGAGGCGGCTAGTGGGCCGAATCCAGCCCTTCAAGCCAATGGATGGCAGGCACCCTTACTACAGAGCAGCTGCAGCCACTTTAAACAGCAGCTGCTAATTGTCAAGCAGTGTTAACAGGAAGGAGAAAGCTTCATGTGCTGGCCCTGCCCCCCCTTGAAAATCCAGCTCTCATTGGCCAGGTTTTGGCCAATAGGAGCTAAGAAATTTTGCTAAAGGCAGGGGCAGCAAAGCTTCCTCAGCCCTCCCCACCTGTACTGGAGTAGAACCACATGGAGCAGCCTGCAGAGCTGCTGGCTGGGTATCACTTCCCAACCAAAGCCTGCCTCTGTCCCCCCCCCCC
>CM057848.1:110391703-110403777 GCA_030068395.1 Apalone spinifera
CATCCAGCCCACCGAGGCCCTTTTGCCCACCCTGGTCTAGACCCTTCTTCAACAGAGAAAGCACCAGGCCAGCAATGCAGTGGTTTCAGGATCTAAGGTTACTATGTGCTGCAAGGCATCTTGAAAAGACACAGCGAGGCTAAGATACAGCCCCTCCCCTTCCTGTTCCTCCGCCTCACCTGGGCTGTATCCATCGTACTCTGGGTGGTAGTTCCTGGCTGCATCAAATGGCACTTTGATTTTCTTGGCCACCTCCTGCCACTCCTCCGGCACCGGGATCTGGAAATCGCGGGCCAGGTCGGCTGCAAACCTCAAGCTGGGAGGGAGCGAGGAGAGACTGTTTAGACAGGCTCTGTAATGCTTTAAAGAGCGAAATATAAGAATAATTGGAAGCCAAGGTGCCATCGCAGCCAGTCACCCGCAAGGGAAAGCGCAAGACTGGGACAGCATGGCCCACAGCATGTGCTTCAGAGAGCCACTGAGCCTGGGCTTTCTTCTCAGTCCTGCCAGGTTGCTAAGCAGCAGGGAAGACGGGTCAGCATCTGGGAAAGCAGCTCAGTGCTTGTAGGAATCATGCGAGTTACCTCCGCTGGGCCACAGCGTTGGTGTAAACAGAGTTATTGACGCTGTCGTGGTACTCGTCTGGGGGCATGACACCTGCAGGAAGAGGGAGGAGATGTCACACCAAGGCCTGGCCTGTTTGTTTTAAAGCCCTTGCTATGGGGCGTTGGTGAGAGGCTAAGGCACCTTTAGATCTGCACTGTAGCCTGGGTACCTCTGAGGGCAAGGGGCTGGCCTTGGAGAAGTGAACAGTGATTTCAGTGCAGCTCTCAATGGAGACGCATATGTCAGTGGCACCCGTCTTCTTAGAGAGGGCACAGACTCCGTGGACATGGAGACCTCACTTCCTTCAGAGCCATAGTGGGGTTTCCTTCGCGCCAGGGCTGAGGCCCATAGGGTATGTCTACACTGCAGGTCTGTTTTGCCAAAAACAATGTCACTTACGTCCACACTGCAATCGCGTTCTTTTGGGAAAAAAAATTGAAAGAACAGACCGTGATAAACCTCTTTCTATGAGGGAGAAGCCTTGTTCCAAAAGAGCTCGTTCAGGAAAAGGCATGTGTGGACGGGGAAGAGGGAGTCCTTTCAGAAGAAGAGGAAAGAGGAAAAAGCACGGGTGCCCTGGTGGCCACTCCGTCCATAGTAATCACAGCTTACATGCGAGAGAGTGTCCATTCAGTGTGACGCTATCTTTAGAAAAAGCAGATCACTTTTTCGATGCGCTTGGGCAGTGTGGATGCTCTGTTTTGGAAGACTTTTTTTGGAACATCTCTTCCGGAAAAGCTTCTTCCAAAAGAAGCCTGCAGTCTAGACATGGCCTATATAGGTAGGATGATGTGGATGGAGTGTGGTTTCTGTTCTGTGAATTAATAGCTAGAACTCCAAACTCCAGAGCAGTCAATCTGCTACCTTCCCCTAGCACCGTGTTCGATCATTTCCTGTATCGGAGTGGAGAAGATGCTTTCTGAAGACAGAGAGGCATTACTTTCCCAGTAGAGGGGGGGTATCCTCAAATTTAACAATAACCTCTTCTTTAAAATACACTGAACGGGATCTCAGGAAGGAAGAGCCAGGCGGTAGCATAAGGATTTTCCTATGTTCTCCAACCACAGCTCTGGTCATGAAGGTCCATCCCAAGCCGCAACACACCCAGGCCCAGGCCTCACACTGCTTTGCCCAGCCTGGTATGCAGCACTTCCTGCTTTCTTCCTCCTGAGAGAGGCAAGGTGTGGGAGGGACTCTCTTACTGGGCTGACTTCTGCTGGGGAGAGAGGCAAGGCTCTGAGCCAGACTGAACTCTCCTGGTCATTCTTCTCCTGTGAGACCAGATAAATAGCCCAACTCCCAGCAGTGCAGCACAGAGCGACAGCACAGCTCTGATGTACCTTTTCCCCTCTGGCCTGCTGCCCCTCAAGCAAGGGGAAAGAGGAAACCGTTGTAGGTGCTTTGCCCATCTCATTGTCCCCGCAGCTAGCAGAAAGGAAGAAGGCTCCATATCTCTTCTGGCTCCTGGGAGGAGGTGATGTTATACTAGACTCCCACCTCCCCAGATACGCCAAAGTACGTGTTTGGTAGGTGATGCTGACTAACACGCTCGCGGGCTGCAGGGTGAGACAAAACACCTTTTCACAGGCAGCTCCCTGCTGTATTGGAACATGTCTGGGAAGGTTGAAGGCCCCTGTGCTGTGCCACCCATCCATTCCTTGCTTGTATTTCCACGCTGAGGGCCACAGTCTCCATTTCCCCCATAACACGAGGCACAGCCTTACCAGACCTGGAATTAAATCTGTTTCTGAGGCAGCAGGAAGCTCCACATGTCTGCCCATCCTATCAGGGAGGCGCAACACGGGGCCTGAGGGAGCAGGGGCCTATGGGAGCCTGGAAGGCAAGGGAGCTGCTCCAGCCACTCTCTGAGCACATGGTGAAGTGATTCTGGGTGAGGAAGGCAGGGAACCTGAGAGTCAGTGCATCCCATGCAGAGTATGTATGGTTGCCACACACCAGGGTAGGACAGGCTGAGCTGGAGAAGCTGGGGGCTTTCTCCTGCGAAGTCCTTCCTGGACTTACCTTTGATGTGGTAGCACTGCTCCTCCTGACTCCAGACCACCCTGCTGCACCAGTACTGAGCCACAGTACCGACCACGTCCCAGGCGCCTTCCTCCTGGAACAGTTTGCGGTCCTGGCAGGAGCCAAACCCAGAGAGAGTGAATTGGGGAGCCATGAGGAACAGAGACTGTGGGATCCAGAGACAGACAGAGATGGGGAGCCACGAGGAGCAGACACACCGGTACCCAAACCCGGAGAGAGCCATGAGGAACAGGGACAGCAGTCCCCAGACCCAAAGAGGCAGGGAGCTGGGAAGAAAATGGACGTTGGTGCAAGTACGCTGGCTGAGGTCACAACCGCTACTCTCCTTGCCTTGCCTTTTTCCAGCATCAGCACAAGCACATTCCCTTTGTCCAATTCTTTGCCTGACTGCTCCTGCACTGCTCTCTGGGATGCTGTTCCCAGTGGAGTTTGTTTATACACGTGGACAGCCTGGAAGTTTCAGCTGTAGAGTGCAATATACCCCCCACCCCCAATGCTACCTCCACAGCAAAGAACTGAGGCCAAATTCAGCACTAGTGTAAGTGGAGGCAATTCCATGGCTTTCAGCAGGAGTTGTACCCAGCGGACTTGTTTGAATAGCATATCATTTCCTTAGTGAGGAAATCTACCACCTCCTCTAAGCAATTTCACACAGAAGGAGAGAAGCGCCACCTTGCATGGGGGGAGTAGAGGAGATTTCCTTCTCTAAGAGAGAATGAACCTCTGGCCTCTTCTACACACTTTTCCCACAGGGCTTGGAGGAAAATTCAGTTCCCTGAGCTGGCAAGCAAACGGCTATGTGAACTGGACTCTACCTGCCACTAATATTCAAGCCTAAGAGGCTATGTGTACATTGTAAGCCTGGGGTTAGTACAACTCAAGTGAGGAGACTCTGGGTTGGTTCACTTAGCATCTATATTCCTCTGTAATTCCAGAGTAGGAACCCCAAGTCCAACCACCCGTATCGCAAACTTCCTACCGCCCTGCCATAATGTGCCCGTTATTTGTGGTGCTGTGTGGGAAAACTTGACTGTCCACTTGATTATCCAGAAGAAAAATAAAGCCGTCCCCTGGGATGCCAGCGTACTTATGGTGATCTCACAGAGCATGCGTGGGTAATATATGGGGTGGGCAAAATGACTCCCTGGGTCAGGGCTTGAGGAAAATGTCCTGTAGCCGAGCGGGGCGCTTGAGTAAGCTGCTTGCCTACTGTGGCCCTAGCCACGCCGCTCCCGCAAGCAGCTGACTGCCGCTAGCAAGCATGTCTCTGCATGCTTCTGAGAGGGAAGGGGCAACAGGTTTCTGTGCACTGCCCCACCCCCAGCATCATCCTCATAGCTTCCATTGGCCAATGGTCTCCTGCTTCCAAACTCCCTCCTAGGCCCCACACCTCCTCCTGCATTCCAGTCTCTATCCAGAGCTCTCTCCTGCACCCAAAGTCCAGCCCGGACCCCAAATCCTTTCCATTAATGTAATAGAAAAGTGCAGCCCATGACCACTTACCAAAATTCTTGGAGTGGCCCCTCTGCAAAAATTATTGCCTGGTCTAGAGGTCTGTGTCTACACTGCAAAATAACAGGGTTTGAACCCTAGGTCCCAGCTCAGGTCAGGCTTGAACCCTCCAAACTTGTAGGGTCTTGGGTCTGAGCCCTGGGTTAGCCCAATTTGTGTGTAGACACAAGGGGGAGGGGGTTAAGTCCAGGCCTGAGTTCTAACCCTTAGCTTACAATACAGTGTAGGCCTGGCCTTAGTAAGTGTCATGTCAGCCAGCAGTGACCCAGGCCTGGGGGGGAAGAGTGGCTGAGTGAGGGGCAGCCGACTTCAGCAATGATACTGAGCATGCTCAGTACAAACCAAACAGCAAATGGGGGCCACGTGACCGGCCGCATCATTCCACCCATTTTTGAGAAGACAAATTTCTAACTGGACAACAGAAAAGAGTCACAGCTCCAACCATCGGGGGGGCTATTTAATGCGTCTTTTCAGTTGGGCCTCCTGGCGCCGATTCAGAAAGCATTTAGATGCCAGGCAAGGGAGACACGGGAAAGAAAAATGGAATAAGCAGGGCCCGAGGAGAGCAGCAGGGAGCCCAGGGGACTCTGGGAACCAGTTGTACCAGTTAGGGAAAGGGTTAGAAGACAGATTAGTCCAGGGTCACTTTGCAAGATGCTGAGCCTGTCAAATAAGGAACATCTGAGGAGCAGGCATTGAAGAAGGGCCACCCTAGATAATGGAGTGTTACTGGTCATTGTGAATGGGGGGAAAGATAGCAGAGATGGGAGGGGAGGAGAAGATTCCAGTCATCAAGAGGAACATCCAAAGAATTGCCCAATACACTGGTAGCTGTGGCCACTGGGCCTGCCCCCTTTCTGGTACTGTCGTCAGACCTGCCCCAAACCGCACATGTCTGGGTTACCTGTGTGGTGTGGTAATACTGCTCAAAGGCCAGCAACACGTCCCCATTGATGTGAACTTCTTGGGCTCCATAAATCTTTTCAGGGCAGACTTCCCGGCCAGTGGCTGCACTCTCCCAAGGGAACTTGGCACCCTGTCAGAAACAATACCCCCGGAGAGGCTGAGCAGGACCCTCGGAACGGGGCAGATCAGGGACAGCGAAGGATCAAGAGGTTTATTTCCTTTGAGGACTGTCTTCTCTCACGCCCAACTGTGTCCCTACCTTGTATCCCTGCTCCTGGGCATTCTTCAACGCGCCACCTAGTGCTCGAATACGGTACTGCAGGATGGCGCGGGCTGCTTCCGGGTAAAATAACAGGATGTTTGGGTATATCCACGTGTCCTGGAAATGGAAAATGAGTCTATGTAAGATCAGAACTTAATGAAAGTAGGGGATGTTAGTGGGCCAGAACCCAGAGAGAACGCCAGGGCTTGTCCCAGCCTCTGAATACTGTGGGAGCCTCGTAGGCCCTGCCAACACACCCACAGTTAACTGTGCACGTAACTGGCTAGCATTGCTGTCACCATCATTCATTAAAAGTCACCTGGGTGAGTTGTGCTTTTCTCCCCTCACACTTGTCTTGGTGTATCCCTGCCTGCCATGCTCCTGAGCCGTGCTGGTATCAGGGCATGCGGGGACTAGCTAAGCAGTTCTCCCAGAATGCCCCAGTTGGGGACAGAGAGCCTAGAAGACATTCATCTGCAGCAGCAGCTCATGGGTAATGCCCTTGGGGATGCTCAACCCCACACACTGCTGGGAAGAACCATCCACACCAGTTCCACAGACAGGGTGTCAAGTTGTCTTCCCGGCGAGACAGTTATAGGAAGAAAAACGTGTGCTGATCTAAGTCTTTGGGTGGGGGTGGGGAGACGGACACTGAGCTGACCATGGTCATGTGCCAAGTTTTAATGATGCCTTAGGCACACACTAAACCCTGCAAAAAATGGGTTACAAATCTGGTTATAGCAACAGGGTCTGGGTTCAGGAGGCTCAACAAGCTACCACACTATTGCCATTAGCTGTCCTCCCAACCTCTGCATATTGCAGGATACACGCCCCACTGCTGGCGCCCAAGATTTGCCCTGTCAGCCTCCCAGGAAGTAGACTGTTGCTACGTCTCCCAACCAGTACTGCATTTCCCGCTCCCAGCCTGGAGTGCTGTAGCATGTGTGATCCGTGCAATAGAATTATGGGCTGCAGTCTTCCATAGCCTACCTGGTCCCAGAAGACGTGCCCCCAATAGTCTTCTCCCTGCGTGCCGTTGGATAACCCACCGGGGCTGATTCCATGGAAGAGGAAGCCAGGAGAATCCAGGGGAGGAATTGCACTCAGCAGGTAATAGAGACAGCCATACAGGGCCTGCCTCAAAGGGAAAGGCCCATCTACATCTACATGGCAGCCTTTCCAGAGCACTGCCCAGGCCCGAGTGTGAGAGGAGTATAAGGAGCCAGCAGCGATCAGGGACTTTCCTTCATGAAAGTGCCTCTTCACTTCCTCTTCGCTGCCTGACACCGCGGTCAGGAACTCCCAGGTTCTCTCCGGCTCTTCCCCAGGCAGGGTCACCGTCTGTGGAATGGGAGTCCAGATCATGTGCACGGAGGGCTGTGGAGCCCCCTCCACCTCTGGTATCAACGTTTTCCCATAGATATAGCTGCAAGATATAGCAAACAGCATGGGGCATTTCAGTGTTGTCTCAGCAGCGAGAAAGGGATCGTCCACCCAGTGTGTAACTCAATGGGCCAGTTTGTCCACTGGCATAAATCAGTGTAGCTCTTTACTCCAAAACAGTGATGTCACTTCATAGTAGCTGAGGATCAGGCCCATACAATACCTCGCCCTTCTCCTCCCCATTTAATTACGAGGGAATCCACCCACAGACAGAGCTTCTGAGGTGAAGCACTGGGATGGGATGCCTAAGAAGGGGGTGGAATCTCCAACCCTAGAGGTTTTTAAGTCCCGGCTTGACAAAGCCCTGGCTGGGTTGATTTAGTTGGGATTGGTCCTGCCTTGGGCAGGGGGCTGGACTCGATGACCTCCTGAGGTCTCTTCCAGCCCTAGGATTCTAGGAGTCTGAAATGTATCATGACTCTCCTTCCATTGTTATTAGCAAGAGGTGTGGAGCACAGCAAAGGGGTGATGAGAAGAGAGACCAATAGACTTTGATTTATTTCCCCTTCGTAACATAAAGTAGAGGAGAGTCCAGGATTCACATTTACACCCCCTCTTTCCTCTCTTGGATTGGCTCATTGGCCCAGATCTTCTAAGGTATTTAGCCTCCCAACTTCCATTTATTTCAAGCCTAAATACCTTGGAATATCTGGGCCTTGGACTCTCTTCTCCCTTCAGATTGTTTTTCTCTCCCTGGCATTTTCCCCCCAGGGCCAGTGTCAAGACGCTCTCCTTTGGGCAGCGCCCTCCTGCAGTGGGATACTGAAAAGCTTTCACAGTTTGAGCCTCTCTCACCTGGGACTCCCTGGTTTGGCAACATCCATAGTCCAGAAGGACCGCAGATGTTCCTAGACCAGTGAGCCACCGCTTCAGAGGTTGAGAGCGGCTGGGAGTGGAGCTGGTCTGGTCAGTGACCTGGCAGCGAAGTGTCCAGGGAGCAGCTGCTGCCCCACATGGGGCTGGAGCCTGATAGCAGATCTCTGGGAGTGGGCTGGGGGCAGCAGAGCCATGTAGGTGGGCCAGGAGAGGTCAAGCCTGCAGGTTCTCCTGGGGCAGCAGCCAGGAAGGGAACCCCGGGAGAGCTGAGACACCTGACTTCCCCTGGTCCGGCAAATTCCCTTGTTTGGGACCACTCAGCTCCTGAGGGTGCCGGACCAGGGAGGTTCAACCTGTAGTTCACCTCCTGGCTGGCACCACCCACCGGAGTAGGGTTGGAGCTGTCTCCATCAATTGAATTAACACCTTCCCCCCGAACATCAAGTACACTTCAGACAGGACATTTAAGACATCCTGATTCAGGTTGACCTGGACTCTAGGAATCTCAGCTTTCCAGACTCTTCCCATCTCCCTCCAATCTAGTCAGTAGCTGTTGTGGTTAATACGTCTGTGGCTGTGACATGTAGCATCTATTGCTGAGACACCTCCAAAAGTACCAAAGGAGCCTGACTCTCAGGCCCAGACCCTCGGAATGATGGGTAAAGTTGTTCAGAGTCATCTTGGCCTCTGAGAACCCCAGCCATTGTCCTAGCTTTCTTTGTCACCCATTTTAAAGTTGGAAAGAGGGCAAGTCCTTTTTTTTCCCCAGGCCACACCCCTGCTGGATACACCCTGCCATGAATACACTCACTGAGCTCCCTGGAAGTCCTGCCCTCTGTGCAAGTCCAGGTCCCGGCTTTGTGGTGTGAATTGCGTCTGGAGCCGCACAGTCACTGGCTGGCCTTTGGGAGCCAGTCGTTGGATACTGATGCTGAAGGCCAGTAGGTGTACCAGGGACTGGTGGGCGAAGAGCCTGTAGGTGGCTGTGTAACTTGCCGACTGAAGCACATGACTGAAGGTCCCTGTGGGCACAAACAGAATGATCATTTGGAGCCGCTTCTTCTCAGATGTTCCCATCTGCTCTCTAAATCGAGGACTTGATCCCAACTGGGATATGGGCACCTGTGCATGTATGGAGCCACTTCTCATTTTGCCAGGGGCTGTTTCACCTTCCCCTCTGCCGCAGAGGATCCCGATGGGCCACATGCACTAGTCTAGAGTAAGCTGAGGTGAGTTTTGCTCTTCTTTTTTTTAGAGAACAGCCTGCTTTGTCTCTCTCTCTGTTTGGGGTTTTTTGGTATATGACTGTTTTGAATTCTAAGAAATACCGTAGTTATATTGCAACACTTCCAACTAGAGTATTTTATCTTTTTAATCTATTTTCACTGTGTGTATACCATGAACTTAGCACAGATTGGTGCATGCTTTTTACTGACCCCTATCCATGATGCCATGCACCCGGCAAGAAGGGAACACAAAATCCAGCTTGTTTCTGACTCAGATAGAATCTTAGGCCCAAGAAGGGAGGAGAGAGAATGTGTTGATCACATAGAAAATGGAAACACTGGTAGGGGGATTTAGAGATGTAACTTCTAGGCTTCTAAGAGGGAGCCACTGAAAATGAGGAGAAAGGAAAATCAGGCAAACAAGCATAAGAAAGTAGCTGTGGCCTGGGATCTCAGGTGCTGTCTACCTGTCCTGGTGTTCAAGGTGAAGGTTTCTGTCAGTCCGTCCTTGTCAGGCACACTGATTCTGACATTGACAGGGCTGGGGATGTCGGCACGATGAGTGTCCCCCACTGCTCCATTATATACCCCATTTACATGGAAGATGTCTCTGTAAACTCGGGTGCCCAGGTAGGCATTGGTTACTGTCGCGAAGAGGCGGGGATCTGCGGGTAGAGTGCTGGAGGTGAACACGGCGGGATCTGTCCCACCCCCATCGGCCATTGCTGCCTCCTGTAACCAGGGAACAAATTGAGTCAGAGATGAGGATTAACAACACCAGGCAGTGAATTTTCACTGAAGACAACCCTGCACCCCCACAATCTGCCAGCAACATGATCGTGGTGCCTGGCTGAGCTTGTTTGGTCACCTTCCTCTCCTCCAAGTGTTTCAAAATGGATTCCTTGAGGACTTGCTCCATGATATTTCCAGGGACTGAGGTGAGGCTGACTGGTCTGTAGTTTCCCTGATTGTCTTTCTTTCCCCTGTTGAAGATGAGCACTACATTTGCCTTTTTCCAATCAACCGGGCCTTCCCCGGTTGTCGTGAGTTTTCAAAGATAATAGCCAGTGACTCTGCAGTCACATCAGCCAGCTCTCTCAGCAGCTTCTCATGCAATGTGCAGGTCCAGCTTTTCTAAACAGTCCTTATGCTGTTTCACTGCTGAGGGCTGCACACCCCCTCCCCACACTGGGCTGCCCAGGGCAGCAGTCTGGCAGCTGACTTTGTCTGTGAAGACCAAGGCAAAAAAAGCATCGAGCTCATGGGCGGTGGGTGAAGGTATGGCTAGGGGAAGCAAGCTCCCAGCCCCTCCCCACAAGAGCCAAGCCTCCTCCCGCTGCCGGCACATGGCCCCAGCCTCCCTGGTCCCGGAGCATGAGCAGGGCAGGCACTTGGGGGCAGCAACACCCCACCCGCAATACACTTACAATAGGTGTTTTGGGGGCAGAGTCTGGCTGTGGCCAGGCTGGCGGTTTGGGAAAGCACTGCCTTCCTCTGCCTCTTATACCTGCCGCCCCTGATTGAGCACTTCAGCTTGTTCCACCTCATCTGTCACTAGGTTGCCTCACCATTCAGTAAAGGTCCCACATGTTCCCTTTCCACCTTCTTATTGCTAACAGACCTTTAGAAACCATTCTTGGTATCTTTCACATCCTTGCCAGCTGCAACTCCAGCTGCGCTTTGGCCTTCCCGATTTTACCCCTGCGTGCTCAAGTAATGTTTTCATGCTCCTCCCTACTCATCTGTCCAAGTTTCCACTTCTTGGAAGCTTACTTTTTGTGTTTAAGCTCACTGAAGATTTCTCTGCTAAGCCAAGCCGGTCGCCTGCCATCTTTGCTATTCTTTCTGCACATTGGGATGGTTTGTTCCTCTGCTCTCAATAAGGCTTCTTTAAAATACAGCCAGCTCTCCTGAAGGCCTTTCCCCCTCAGATTAGCCTCCCAGAGGATCCTGCCCATCAGTTATCTCGGGGGCAGGGGTGTGTTTGTCAGAGTCTGCTTTTTTTGAAGTCCAGGGTGTGTATTTTCCTGTTTTCCTTTCTTCCTTTGGTCAGAATCCCGAACTCAACCATCTCATGGTCACTGCTGCCCAGGTTGACACCTTATTCTACTTCCCCCTCCCAATTCTTCCCTGTTTGTGAGCAGCAGGTCAAGAGGAGCATGGTCCTGGTACAAATGTTGGAGGAACCAACTAGGGAAGTTTTTTTCAAATCTCTCCAAAAACTTCCTGGATTTTTTGTGCACTGCTGTATTGCTCTCCGAGTAGATGTGATGGTGATTAAACTCCCCCGTGAGAACCAGGGCCTGTGATCTGGAAACCTCTGTTAATTATCTGAAGAAAGCTCATCTACCTGAATCTCCTGGTCTGTGATCTATAGCTGATGCCCACCGTGACATCACCCTTGTTGCTCTCGTCTCTAATGTTTACCCAGAGATTCTTTACAGGCATTTCTCCAGTTCATACTGGAGCTGTGAGCAGTGATACTGCTCTCTTACAGAGTGTCTCTCCTTCACCTTTTCTCCACCTCTCCTTCCTGAATAGTTTATACCCATCCATGGCAGGGCTCCAGTCATGTGAGTTACCCCACCAAGTCTCTGTTGTTTCATTCACATCCTGACTGTGCCAAGTTCTATAATGCTCCCCAGGCAACTGTTCTGACCTGCGGAAAATAGGTGCAAAATGCTACCAGGTCATGCTCTAGCTCAAACAGGAATTACTAGATGGTCACAATGGTCCCTTCTAGGCCTTGGAAGCTAGGTATCTATGAACAGAAGAGTTTTTGGCAGAAGAGGTGAAAGCAACAGAAGAGGTGAAAAGCAAGCCAGTGCATCCCAGTGGGTCGCTCTGGCAAGAAAGAGCCAGCCAGTTGGGGCACTTAGGTGTCCCAGGGCTTCCTGCTAAGCAGCAGGCAGCCAGGTTAAAGGGGCTGGTTTGGGGCACGCTCCCTCACTGGTCCAGAACTGCCCCAGCCCTGAACACCCCCCCTGGGCACCATTTAGGGAGGGCTGAAGTCCCCTACCCCCAACCCTCGGGATTCATATGAGGAAGCTGCTTGCTGTTCTCCTTCCCCTCCAGGAGGGAAAGCAAAGCGCACAGGGTGTCTGCATCCCTCTCTCTCCTGGCTGGGGGATGGAGGGAGGGGGCAGAGGAGTGAGTGACCCAGGCTGCGAGCTTCCCTTTCACTCTCTGAGAGAGACAAAAAAGAGCAGCAAGCAGCCTCCTGGTACAAATCTTGGGGAGGAGGGCAGAGTGAGTCCCCC
>CM057848.1:110403877-110423057 GCA_030068395.1 Apalone spinifera
CCCCTCCCCCCTTTGACACACTGGAAAATAAGTAAATGATTACAAGAGGCCAGTAGAGGAGCAGGCACTACATTCTATTTAAAATGAAAATGCTTTTGTCATAACAAAAACATTCAAGTGGCTAATTCCTTCTCCTTCCCTGCCTGTCTAGCACTGCAAGGGATGCCTCCCTTCTCTTCCAGAGAGTCACTGCACTGTTTGTTTTGGGAGAGATACACAACCCATGGGAGACTTTGAATTTAGGGATCTGAGCCAACTCCCTTTGAAGTTCACATAAGAATAAGGTCAAGGCAAACCCTGGTTATTTTTCTCTCTGTATGGGCTGAGCATGCAAGTACTTGGCAGACCAGGCCAGGAGTCCTCTGTTGCTGGCTGTTTGGGGTCTAAGTAATGAGAATGCAGCCGAACGACAGCTCCTCTGCTATTAATCTCTCTCCCAGTGCCAGGCTGGCAGTTCTGGAAATCCCTCCCTCAGCTCATGGCTGGCAGCTTTCCTGTTAAACTCACCTGGCAGTTTTCCACTTGTAACTGCCTGCTCTGTGCTCGTGCCTGGCAGCCCCCAGGGATCAGCCAGGCAGAAACACGTCCCACAAAGTTTCAGGGAGAAAGGAAAAGTTAGATATTGTATCTTGCCTTTTCCTTCGGGGCTCGGCTGGACTCTGGTAGCTTGAGGCTGCAGCTGCAGCTGTAGGATCTCCTCTGTGTGTGCGGCGAGAGGGGAGGGGTAAAAGGAAGTCACTGGCGGAGAGGAGAGGAAGGAAATAACTTTTTTAAAAAAAGAACTTTGAAACAGGTACTTCTCTAGGGGGATCTCCTGACGGACTCCTCTTACTGCTCACAAGGGGCATGAAGAACTGAGGCCTTAACCATAAGGGCTGTCTGTCGAGAGATCGAAATACTGCAGGGGCTGGCCCCGACTCAAGATCCCTGCAGAGCAAGCAGAAGGAGGGGAGCCCCTAGCCAAGTTATGTGCAGACTTCACAAGAGATTGAGATGATTACCTAGTGTGATCTTTGTCTGGGGACCAGCTATTTGTCCCACCCTGCTTTCCCCCTGTAATCCCATGCAGTGCGGCTAACAGGGAGGGAAGTGGTGGAAAAAGGCAACGGGGGAAATACATTACTTTTAATGATGAATAAAGGCAGGTGACGGAACGGGTTCAAAATGCTGCCCCTATTTGTGATATAAAAGAGAGTAAGGACATTGCAGTCCCTGTATGGTGACGTACCTACAGTCCTGCAATTGTACTGCCATAGCATAAATACTTCCTTCATAGACCGAAGGCATTTTCCTGTCCAAGCAGGGAACCCACCTGGGTTAGGAATTGTAGGTCAGTGGAAGAATCATTCAGTGGAGTTAGCTGCATCTGCATCTGGAAGCTCAACCTAACTACAGTGCTCAGGGTGCAGGGTTTTTTTCACAGTCTTTAGTGCTGTAGCTAGGTCAATCCAATTTTGGGGTGTAGGCAAGCCAATGGCTATGTCGGCATTTTGGAGCAAGTGTCCCAGTCCAGATACATAGACAGGCTAGCAGGGCCCTAAAAAGAGCTGAATAGACAGAGCTGGGAAATTGCAGTTCAGGCTCCAAAGCACAGGAAGTGTGTGTGGGGGAGAGGGGGTGCTCTGAAGTGCTGCAAAATATCCAAGGCCCGGTCAGCCACCTGAGGCCCAGAGAGCTGAGAATACAGGCTGGCAGCATCATGGCATTATTTTACTTAGGAAAGAGCCCGATAAAGGCAAGCTGGAGCCACAGACCCACCACAACATAGGCCTCCCTGGTCCTCTCCTGTGCTGTGGCCAGGGAAGCTGACCGCCATCCTGGACCCCTGGGGAAAGTGGGGGACACTCCATGCTCCTGGAAGGGACAGGAAGTAGGGAAGCCGGCTCTCAGTGCCACCCGGACCGTGGCGCCCCCACCCCCAGCGCTGGCTTGAGCACAGGCAGCCCTACTAGTCACCGGAGCCACTCGGGAAGCAATGTAAAGGGCTTGGAGCTCTGGACCCTGGGCCAACTGCCTCCTTTGTCCCCGCACCCGCTTTCCCCATCAGCAGGCCTGGCTATGGCCCTGCTCCTCATCTGAAGTAGCAATGGCAGGGAGGCCCAATGACACGGGCTCCCCCTCTCTCTCCAGGAGCACGGGGCCCTCCCCCTTTCCTGGGGAGGCCGGGGGTACTTGAGTGGGGGAGGGAGATTGCGTGCGGCAGGAACAGACCCACTGTTCCCTTTTCCTGCTGCCATGCACAGAATCCCCTGCACGGGGTGCGGGCTGCACTCCCTAGATAGGTCCGTTGCCCTGGAGAGGTGCTGGGGTGCTGCCTCCTCTCTCACAGCCTCCCCAGCTGAGTCCCCAGCAGGGTTTGGAGAGCAAATTCCAGTTCTTCTGACCCTTCCAGCAGCAGCACCTAGCAGGCTGCCTCCCCTGCCCCTGCCCATGATGCAGCTTCCTTCCCAGTGGGAGTGCAGGATCTGAGAGGGCAGAGAGCCAGGCAGGCTTCTCCACAGCAGGAGCCCACCAGGGTCAGAGCCACAAGACCGCAAGGTGCAGAGGACCTGGAACATGGGGTGCAAGGGAGCTGTGGCAGGGTTTGGGGGGGCTGAAGGTGAGGGCAATGGGCCCGGAGCAGTTCAGGGGAGTTGAGCTGGGAGTTCAGGGGGCTGAGGGGGCGCTGGCCCAATTGAGGGGAGCTGGGGTGAGAATCCGTGCAGTTGAAGAGGAGTTGGGGCGGGAGGGAAGCTGGCTCAGGGCAATTCAAGGGAGGTGGGGCACAGGGCCACACTCTTGCTTTTCTCTACCGAGGGACAGAAAAGTGTTTATATTTCTGTAAGCCAAGCCAGACCCAGCCTCCCACAGCAGATCTTTGCTTTGAACTGAGGTCATCACCACCTGTACTGCACCACATGGCCTCAGTTGTGTTAACAGCTTCTTATTACTCTCAGGTATCCAGCTGTTGTTAGAGGAAATGCTGTAAACAACCCAGGCTTTGTCTGCACTGGACAGGGGTAAAGCATTGGCAGTTACAGCACCGCTTAGAGAGCGTTGCAGGGAAACCGCTCTTGTGTGTTCACACTGTCAGCTGTCAGCACAGTAGCGGGACCATACTTGTGACATTTGCAGTGGCATTTAGAGCAGTGTATTCTGGACAGCTATCCTACAGAGCACCTCTTCCACTTCTGCCGCTGAGGCTTGTGCGAAGGCAGAACTGTGTGTGTGCACGTGTGTGTGTGGGGTGGGGTGGGGGGAGGTTGTGGGGCATCCAGGGACCTGTGCCAATGCTCCATAGTGCATCACTTTGCATCTCGGCAACCCTGTGCTTCTATCCACATTTTGGTGCCATCTTTCGACGGCTTTTATACTGTGCACTCTGCTTCCTAGGATTGCAGGAATGGATCCTGAACAGCTGAAGAAAATGCTGATAGGTCATGAATGGCAGTTGAGTTATTTCTTAAACGAGTGCTTTTCAGATGACAGGTCGTAACCCAGTACTGGGTCGTGGGATGTCAGGCACTGGGTCTCATTGCTTCAGGGGGATCAGGTAACCAGTGGGGGATGCTAGCGCAGGCTACCTGTCTGTCCCGGCACTGCAGACTTCACTGTGCCCCAGAAGCGGCTGAAAACAGGCCCAGCTCCAAAGTGTGTGTGTGTGTGTGTGAAAAGTGCACAGGGCTCCATGCATTGCTCCTGCCCCGCGCACTAGCTCCACACTCCCATTGGCTGGGAACTTGCTGCTGCTTCTGGGGTGTAGCATGGTGTGGTGCCAGGAGAGGCAGGAAGCTGCCTTACCACCCTCGCTGCACCACTGACTGGGAGGCACTCAAGGTAAGCCGCTCCAGCCCTGACACCCCCCCAAAGATGAAGCCCCTTCCTACACCCCAAAGCTCTCATCCTCTGCTTCACCCTGCAGCCCACACTTTAGTCACATTATGTTGGGTCATGGCATCAAAGATTCTCTTCAAGTGGGTCATGAGAAAAAAAGTTTGAAAGCCCCTGGCTTAAACTGCAGAATGAGGATGAAGAGTCTGATGCTGATCATTCCATGCACAGAAGCTGCGACATGAGCTGTCTTGTGGCATTCACAGAGGATCTGAATACAGTGGAACACCACACGCAGGCTCGGGAAACAAGCACCGAGTGTTGGGATCACATCCTCAGTGTGGAAGAAAACAGGTCCTCACTCTGCATTTGTTAGCAACAAGTAGCCAGAGGCAGTTTATTTTACGAGCAATTGCAAGGAAAGGAACTGCGAGGCAGACCTTCAAAAAACAAAACAATTAAAGCCAATATATATTATACTTTCCTGTTACATATAATAACAATAAACAATTATTCTCCTTCCCATAATAATTCCCTTCAGACGCCACCTTATCTCAGGATTCTCACTAGAGTCAGCTTCCATCCTTATCTCCTAAAGCGAGGTGAGAGTAAGAGCATTTCTTACAGTTCTCGCCAGATTAGGGTTAGGGTTAGGGTTCATTCCTAACAAATCTCGGATGGCTACACTTAATCCTTGCTTCCACAACAGGCAAGTCTGGGAGGATGAGCAGTGGCTGGGGAACTTTTGGATGAGGAAAGCTACTTCCATGGGACTGTGTGCTGGGTTTGCCCTGTGGCACAAGGACACGAGAATGGGAGCTGCTCTGCCTGTGGAGGAACGTGTTGTGATCACACTGTAGAAACTGGCTACTCCAGATGGCAGCTGATCGGTCGCCAATCAGTTTGGAGTGGGAATGTCGACTGTTGGATTCATGCTGATGGAAGTGTGCCGGGGCATCAGTCGTATCGTGCTCCAAAACACTCTGACCCTGTGTATGAAATTGTGGGTGTCTTTGCACAGACAGGCTTCCTTAACTGTGGCGGGATGATAGATGGAATGCATATTCCAATTCTGGCACCAGGTCTCCTCACCTCTCAGTACATTCATCAGAAGGGGTATTTCTCCAGAGTTCTCCAGGTGCTTGTGGATCACTGTGGGTGTTTCGTGGGTATCAATGCAGGCTGGTCTGGAAAGATGTGTGACACACACATCTTTCAGAACACTGGCCTGCTCAGGGAGCTGCAAATGGGGGGCTTTCTTCCCAGACTAGAAGATCACAGTAGGCAAAGTCAAAATGCCCATTGTGATCCTGCGAGACCTTGCCTGCCCTCTAATGCTGTGGTTCATGAAGCCATACACGGGGAATAGGGATGTGACAGTGTAACCGTGGGCTCATCGGTTTATCTTGGTGGTCACATGCAGGCTCCTGGTGCGTGCAGAAAACCACCTGTCCCTCCCCCAACACTGCTGCCTCTGTATCAGAGGCAGCAGCATGTGTGTGGGGAGGCGGGGGGGGGGGGGGGGGGGGGGGGGGGGGGGGGGTGATGGAGAGGGAAGGGAAAGCAAGCAGGAGAGCTGACTGTTTATCCCTGTGTATAACTGTGTAACTGCTGAAATGTTCAACATTTACACATTTATGTAATTAAACACATTTTAACATCCCTAAGAGGGAGTCTTGACAACAGCAAGGAGCAGTTCAACAACAGGCTGAGCAGGTGCAGAATGACTGTTGAGTGTGCTTTTGGCCATTTAAAAACCTGCTGGCGATGTCTGTATGGAAAGCTGGACCTGGCTGATGACAACATCCCCATGCTTCTAGCCGCATGCTGTACTCCTCATAGTATTTGTGACGGGAAGGGTGAAAGCTTCACTGAGAGCTAGACCGCTAAGGCTCAGCCCGAGAGTGGGGCAGTTAGAGAAGCACCACGCGGGGCCATAAGGATCAGGGATGCCTTGAGGCAGCAATTTGATGCGGAAAGTCAATAGTATAAGTTGGTATGCACAGAAGTGCAGTGACTGTGAGTTAAAGTGCTAGGAGCTGATTTACTGTGCTGTAATTTGCCAGCGTAGACAAGGCCTAAATCTCATAATCTGTTTTGGATTAGCACCAGTGCTATCACTGTGCTGTTTACTGTTCATTTTTATTGCACTTAGGTTCTTGGAAAAGAACTTGGGTACAATTCAGCCGTGGTGTAATTTCCTTGTAGTCTGTGGCTAGAAGACAGGCTACAGGCAGCTGGAAAGGTGGTCCTGGTTATCTTGGGACAGGGGGGTTAATCTGAGCATTTCCTCTTTTCCCCTATAAGCATCTGTAAAGGTGGGAAATACATGAGATATGGGGAAGACATTTATATAGCACCATAAACTTACCCTGCACTTTAAACATAGTCTTTAAGCTCTTATGGCAACATGGTTCCTTCTAATGCTTGATTCTGCAAACACTTACTCACATGAGTACAGCAACTCTCATGCATAAATGTACTCACATGCATAAGCGTTAGCAGGCTCTGGGTCTAGGTCAGGTTAGTCAAACACAAAGCCAAGCCCAGGTTGCCAGGTGAGGGGAGGAAGGAAGGAAGGGCATTCGTGAGGAGATGTGATTTAAAGAGCATTTGCATGCAGGACAGGGAGTTCTAGGCACAGGAGAAAGATAGAAATGTTAGCTTGGATATGAAGTGTTCATTTGGATCCCTTTGTACCCTACAAAAAGAAAGGGGTGTCATGGAAGCCTTGAAGGGTAGTAAACTATTTGGAATTTATTTTATTAAAAAATTAAAGAAAGCAACCAAATGCCAAATATAAATGTAAAAATAGTACAGCTCATTACAGAAAAACAACACATCATTAGAGCTTGCAGGGCGGACATAGCTGTCATTCTCAGCAGAGTTTTGAATCAACGTTTCAGACAGTTATAAAGCTATATAGGCAATTGCACCAGGTGTAAGTAAATGGGACCTGTTACAGGTAGCTGATTAAGATTCTAGCAGCCTTTAAGGATCAGACATTCAGGCAATACAGCATAAAGATCTTCAGAACATCAACAGAAAGTGGATCATTTCAAGAGTGATTCTGAAAGCTAGGGTCTGTATAAATCTACCTTCACAGGGAATCTGTCACTCTAGAGCCATGGTGTTCAACCTGCTCTGAAGCAGTAGCCATGATAGCGAACTAGCCATGCTCAACCGGCCAAATAGCCACATTGCTCAAGCCAAATAGCCCCATGTGGCTAGTGGCTAGCATGTTGGACACCATAGCAAATAGTAAATTGAATGTGCCACAGTTGTGCAGATTGTGCGTGTGTGTGAAGTCTTCATCTTTGCACCCCTGCACAACAGCTGGATGCGCAACTGCAGTCCTTGTGCTGTCAGGCACATAGATAACCTTTCCTTGTCCCTGTGCGACACCAAATACAATGAAAGGAGCAAGGAGGAGCTGAGTCCCCAAGGGAAGCTTTATCTTATGCCAAGCATAGCTGGCGAGTTAAGACATTCTAACTTCTCCGTGATTAGGAATGGGTGCCATTTGCCAACAAGGTGCTGTGTCTGATAGGCGCCCCACAAAGGACATTTAAAGCCCTTTGCTGGGAGCGTGTTAAAGATAGCAACCTGAATCAATGCCAGGGGAGCTAGTTAGCGCGCTCATTAAAATGACATGATCTGTGAGGTTCTAAATGTGTTTTTCAGGCATTTGTGTTCTGTCTCGATCAGGCCAGAGAGCGGGGCAGAAAATGATTTTTCCCGTCCCATGAACATTTTTGAGATTTCAAAAACGAAACTGAGACTTTTTTGAAAATGTTCACAAATAAGAAGAGATTGATACATTCAGTAGCACAGTGATTGGGACACTTAGTGTGGGGCTCTGGGAAATCAAGGTTCAAGTTACCACTCTGAATCTACTTGATTTAGTGAGTCTCCCACTTCTCTGTCCTAAGGCCTGGGCTACTAGCTGTTAGGGGATGAGGTTGTGTTCTCTCCTTTTGGTTTTGACCAGAAATTCTGGACTTGAGAATCCTTCCTGATGAAAGTTTAGTTGAAAAAATGAAAAGTATCTTTTTGATGAATAGGCATTTTCTGATGAAAAACCTATTTTGGTTAAAAATTCCCAACCAGCTCTAGCAGGGTGCATTGAAAAGAACTGTTCTTTAAGGCCTGTTTTGCCACCATTATGCATGATGGATATTAATGTATTCACTGAGTAATCTCCAGTAAATCAATGGAATTACTCCAAGAGTAAGATTCTACTGAATAGTGAGTAAAGATTTCAGAATTAGGCCCTTAATTCTCTTTTGCCCCCTCCCAGGGCTGTATAGGGGGAGTAAAATGGTTGTCCCATCCAAATTCTATTTCTCAAGGCCCAAGGAAAGAAATCACTTTGGCTATGTCTACGCTCGCGGCTTCATGTGCAAGTACGGTCATTCTTGCACAAGAATCCACAGAGCGTCCACACTGCCTGGCTGCTCTTGTGCAAGGAAATTTACAGTAGGGAATGGTAAGAGAAGGCTTCTTGCGCAAGAGCTACGCTCTTTTCTAACAGGTGTAAGCCCTCTTGCGTAGGAGCTCTTGCGCAAGAGGGCAGTGTGGACTCTCGGCAGGGATTTCTTGCGCAAGAAAGCCCTATGGCTAAAATGGCCATTGGAGCTTTCTTGCGCAAGAGAGCATCCACACTGCCATGGATGCTTTTGCACAAAAGCACAGCTCGCACATGGCAGTGTGGATGTTTTCTTGCGCAAGAGTATTTGCTCAAGAACCCTCGCGCAAGATGTTATTGCGCAAGAAGCTGCCAGTGTAGACACAGCCTTTCTGTTGACAAGATTAGAGAGCATTGATTCGGGATGTTTTGTTTTTGATTCCCTTAACTTCTCTACCAGTTAGGGGTATTGTGTTAAAATCTTCTGTCATAGCAATATAGGAATTGTCAGACTGTATCAGACCCAACGTCCATGTACAATATCCTGCCTCTGACAATGGCCAGCAACAGCTGCTTCAGAGAAAGGTGTAAAACCTGTGCTGTAGACTGATGTGGCACAATCTGCTGGCTGACTCTCGTTTAAATCTCATCCTACTCTCTTGCCATTAGAGATCCCTTTAACGAGCCTTTTAATATCTCTGCCCAAAATTGTTCACGTTAACTGTTACAGCTCTGGCTAGTCTTCATAGCCACACAATCGTCAAACCCTTTTTTGAGTCTCGCTACACTCTTGGCCTTGGGAACACCATGTGGGGCCAAGTTCCATACCATAGCATTTGAAAAAGTATTTCCTTTCATCAGAGTTGAAATTGCCACCTTTGGGGTGAAATCCCGGCTCCTCTGAAGTCAGTGAGAATTGTACAATTGAATTCATCAGAGGCAGAACATCACACTTTAATATAATTGGATGGCCCCTTAGAACTGTGGTATGAGACCAGGAGATCAAAAAACATGTGATTTAACATGCTTTTGTTACATTCTGCCCAATTTGTTTCCTTTCTAACACAAGCAATTTCAGTCTTTTTCAAACTTAGGAGAGATTTTCCAGGGCCTGGGTCTTTCTTGTTCTCATTTTCTGAACCCCCTCTAGTTCTGCAGGTGGAAATCCAGAGCAAGCCACAGTATTGATTTATATAATCACAATATTGATTTATATAATGACATTAAACTATTAACTGCATTAGTCTCCACCCCATTTCTTATGCATCCTAACATCATCTGAGACTTTGTAACACTTTGTGTGCTTTGTCTGACTGCAGATGCACATTGAGCAGAGGACTTCATTAACTATGTAAAAAGATGCCAAGATCAATTGTCATCATACAGGAAACGTTAATTCCGTCACATGATTTGACACGGCTCTTATTTCACTTTCTCCACCAGATGGCTCCCTTTTACTATTGGAAGGTCAGTATGGCAGTCATGCTGAATTCTATTGGCTTTATACCTTTTCTATGTATCTTATTGTACTTTATAGAATTAGAACACTGTTGTTTGTATCAATTAATATGAATTAATTTTGATATTTTATGTTCAGTTTTAAATATTTTATAGATGAAATTGCATTTTTCAACAGACCACTTATTTAAAGTGCCCGTCACCTTGGTATTTAGGCATTGAAGTTTCATGTCACTGCTGCAAATCATGTTCCTCTGTGATCGTGGTTCTCAAAGGATTTGTGTGACTGAGCAGGACTTGTGAAAGTCTGAACTTGAAGGCAATATTCTGTGAATAAAGCTGGCTGACATTTCTTGAACTAATTTGTTGTTCTTGAAAAATAGGCATTCTTCTAAATGGAAAAACATCTTATTTTGTCACAGCTGGTCTCCAATGTGGTTATGCTAGGTCTGGAACCTGCTTTGTGGGATTTTAATCAGTTTATTCATGAATAATAATTTGGTTTCCCCTAAAAGAAAAGGTTTTTTTTTATCATTTGCCTTTTCCTGAATGAGAGACTGAGTGATTTTAAACACGTGGGAAAGAGTGACATGCTCCTAAAATGATATTCTGCTGATGTAATCAGAGATAGTCCTCAGGGTTGTATTCTTCATCTCCATTATACTCTTCATCGTCATTATAGTCCTCTTCTTCACCCTTGTCACCATCATTTCTGTTAATATATTCTCCGTTCAAGCTAGTGAAGAAGCACAAGTATTTTGTGATTATATCATCAGTACCTGAGATCACAGTGCACTGCCATGCACACCACCATGGTCACATGCATGGTCTATGGTGCTACCAGAAGTGCACTTTTGGACAGAAAGCGATTTAAATCTCTGTGCTTCCCCAGGAGCAAGGTCTGCCATGGTGTGATGGATAGGGATGTTAGCAACTAATTGAGTAGTTGACTATCCGATAAGCAAATGCTTATCGGATAGTCGACACACTAGTTGACTAGTTGCTTCCCCCCACTTGCTGCCTCTATCAGAAAGAGGCAGCAAGAGTGGGGGAAAGGAGGGGGTGCTGGGGAGAGCCGCCTTAAAAGCCAGTCCCCGCCAGCTCCAGCTCCAGCTCTGTGGGAGGGGGTGGGAGTGCAGCAGTGGCATCCCCTGCTGGTTCCGGGCTCCACAGGGTGTTTCAAAGCGGAAGTGCCCCATGGAGCCCAGGACCAGCAGGGGGGCTCTGAGCCCCCCACTGACCCCAGGCTCCATATGGCATTTCAAAGGTGGAACACCGCCTGGTGCGTCCGCCTTTGAAATGTAGCAACAGCCAGGCGGGCTCTGGTTACATTTCAAAGCGGAAGCGCCCTTATCGACGAATCGAATAGTGAATGGGAAATCCATTGACTATTCGATTAGTCAATCTAAATTTAACATCCCTAGTGATGGAAGCATGTACATCTCACTACAGGGGGTCCTCGCTGTAAGTCCAAGATACGTTCCAAAAAACTTGGACTTATAGCGAAACAACTTAAAGGGGGGAATTTTTTTTCCTGCGGCTGACTTCCAGTTAAGCACAGTGGGGGGTGTGTTTCACACAACTTATAGCAGAGAATGGGAGGACTTATAATGCATCAGTTCCTACAGACATCAATGACTTTAGTGTGGAACGGATGTATACTGGAGCGCAACTTATAGTGGGGACTTATATTGGAGTATTTCTCTTTTACCCATTCCACCCTTCTGGCCAGTGTCTGCCAACAGAAAATATTAGCTTGGATACTCTTTCGAGTCCATCAGTGTAATTTCTTAGTCAGCTGCAGGAGTTCTTATTGGCTGATACCAGCCAGACACTACAACCATGAGTGCACTGTCTCCTCGCCCTCCACAGACTCTGCTGGCTGGGAGAATGAGAGGCTGGGATTAAGGAAACGGAATCCCTTGAATGGACACAGAGAGAGTATTATTGCAGGACTGCTGGCCTGGCCACATTCTTAGGAACCTGCTTTGGGGAAGGGGGATAATGCAAAGATGTGGAAGGTCCTACTCTAGCAGGAGTTAGCATCAGGACTGATCTGGAGTAAAGGGCCAGATTCCCTGGCCTGATTCACTCCCTCTGTGATCCTCTCATGCTGCAAAGGAAACAGAAACTAGACCTGGATCAATCTTCCCTGCTGAACATTTCCCAAGCATGTGGGAGTGTATAACAGCACCAGTGCATCTGGCTCCTATGCCATATATCCCCCGTGGTCCCTAGCTTAGAGGGTGTGTTGGTCACAGGGAGAGTTGGGAAGGGGGGATGAGACCAATAATAAGAAACAACTGTAAGTCAGAAAGAAGTTGATCATAAGGCACGTCAGGGCAGCCAGTGGGCACTTACAGCAGTGTCTGCAGCTTACAGCTCGTGCTTTTCAGTCTATCCCTCAGCTGCTTCATTCCTGACTCTCCCAGTGCATCGTGGTTGATATTCAGCTCTGTCAGTGACTGGTTTGTTGATATGACAACAAGGAGGTCTTCACAACAAGCCGGTGTCAGACCACACCCCGTCAGCCTGAAAGAGACAGAGGCATAGCACCACAGGCACGCCATGCATGGTGTTCTATCCCCCTCCCCCTTCCACCCATTGAAACCAAATTCATCTCTGGAGTAGCCCACTGGAGTTCTACCAGGGATCAGTATGTCCGATGCATTCATAGCTTTAGATTTTAAGGCCAGAACAAGCCATTATGATCATCCAGAGGAGACTTGCAAAGGTACAAATGATTACTAGGTGCCTAACGCTCACTGGTTTTCAATGAGAGGTAGGCACATAATTACCACTTGTGCTTTGAAAATGTCCCTGACCATCTACATAAAACAGGACATAGAATTTCACTAACATTTAAGTTGTGATCCCTGCATTTAGGCTGATAACATGTGGCTAAGCCAGAATATACCATGTAGGGCAGGGGTGGCCTATAATTTTTGTAGGGGGGGCCACCTCACCAATGTTGATGTGGTTGCGGGCTAGTCCTGGAATGGGTGCGGCCTTAGACGGAAGGGGCGGGGCCTCTAGGCCCCGCGTGTGGAGAGGGAGGAGACTTTGTGCGCTCCTCCATGGGGTGGGAGAGCATGGGGGAGTCTGTCCCCCTCCCGCCCTGCCAGGGGTGTGGCGCTCAGAGGGAACCACCAGCCATTTTGAACAGTTGGAGGTTCCCTCTGGTACCATATGCCCTTGGCAGGGGAGGAGAGTTCACGTGCTCCCCTCCCCCATGCACCAATTGCCCTGGAGGCAGGGAGCACACAAAGTCTCCTGCCTCTGCCCTGCTGGGATGCTCAATGTCTAGAGGGAACCCCCAGCCATTTTGAATAGCTGGTGATTCCCTCTGGTGCCGTGTGCCCCTGGCAGGGTGAGGAGACTTCATGTTCTCTCCCACCACTGGGTTTTGATTGGCCTGAGGGCGGGGGCTTGGCAGGACAGGCCATGGGCAGGATGAAATGGCTTGATGGGCCGAATCTGGCCCGTGGGCCACATCTTGCCCACACCTGATTTAGGGCTAGGCTTATCTTGTTATAGATTATTTTAATTTAGAGGCTCTAAGAGTTGTGAATCCAGTACTTCTCTTGGCAGTCTGCTCCAGTGGTTAATAACCATCATTGTTAAAAAGCTGGGTTCCTGAGGAGATTATCTTACGCCATAGTTCAGTGATAAACGTCACTGATTTTGCAGTGGGTTGTGCACATATTTCCCACCATGACTCTGCGAGCCCTTGCTGGCTGTTCTACTTGTTTATTTCTATGCTATTTGAAGAGGAAAAGTATTGGTCAAATTCCTGCCTGGACTTATCCCATTGGAATAAATCAGGGATTCATTTGGTCTGGAGATTCTGGCCATATGAGAGAAAGGTGGTGCCATCTGTGAGTAGGTATGAAAACCTGACATGGCTCTGGCAGGATGCTCCTCAACTGAAGGTTGACAATTTTTTGTGAATGCTGATTTGAAGCTCTTGACTATTACCGCGCAAGAAAGAGATGGAGGCAAAAGCCCAAAGCAGTCAGGAAAAGAAACCCAGCCGTCGCTGGAGGCAGGGAGACACAAGGAATGCGTCTCCGAGGGGTAGCCATGTTAGTCTGTAACTTTAAAAACGAGTGGTTCTGTGGCACGTTAGAGACTAACAAAAAAAATGTATCATGCGCTTTTGTGGGCATAGCCCACTTCTTCAGATGGGCTTGAGTGGAGACGAGGATTGTTATGATCTCACAGTGCCAATGTAACTCTGACAGGCATGTAGTGGAGTCCCATCCGTGGGTTTTCATGATGGTGACACTGCCATCTGGTGGCTGTTTGAGCTCCCTCTCCCGTTCTTGCAGGAGAGCTGTCCATTTCCTACAAGCCACCCCCCATCTTTGTGATTTTGCTGGCGGGCGGCTCACAGGTCCCGAGTTGTTGATGGCTGGGTTGTGAGGCCAAACACCGCTCTCATCCCAGCAGTGAGACAGTTCTGCTATAAGGGCACCTGTGGGACTTCTCTGCTCTGAAGGAGAGACCATAAAACCAGCTGTGGACTCACTCCTGTTCTTGGCACCACACCCAGACGTTCATTGAACTGACTGGACCCTGCCTAAATTCGGATCAAGGGAGGAGCTGGCCGTGAGCTCACAGGGGCTGTACCTCTTCTGTGGTAAAACAGTGCACGTCACACTCCAGAGCGGCCAGTCTGGCAGGTCTGACGCACAACCCACCCGCCCTCCTTACAAAGAGAAGCGACTGTCTTCTGGCCTTCGGCGGAGAACGCTGTGACGAGCTGATCCCGGCACTGTGAGGGGAGTGGATGGGGCTATCTGGACACTCACATTGCTAACCCTAAAAAGACCCCAATGTGTTCACACTGTTGCCAGAGATCAAGGAGTTGCTGGAGATGTTTAACTGAAGTAGCCACTCTGCTGTGCGGAGGCAGGAAAATGGGCCCAGACTAGCTAGACTGAATAGCGCCAAGACCAGCCAATCCCAAAGGAAGCCTCTGGCGACTCACCGTAGTTTCTGTAGTTTACAGGCTGGCTGTCTCAGCCCATCACACAGCAGCTTCAGCCCTGCATCCCCCAGTTTGTTATAGCACAGGTCCAGCTCTTGCAGGGACTTGCTCTTACTGAGAATGGCAGAAAGGGCTCCACAACAAACTCCCGTGAAGTAGCAGTTCGACAACCTGCAGGGGGACAGAGAGAACAGTGACCAGCCTCCCTGAGTCTCCCTGCTCCCTCTGGAGAGTCCCATTTCCTGGCACTCTCTTCTGGCCTCCCACACAGCTGCGTGAGTCTCTGCTCTGAGCAGCAGTTCTGTGGGGGAGAGACCTGGAGGAGTCTAAGCCGAGAGGCATTTTTCTAACATAGCAGTCCCAGCCAACCTACAGCCACAGAGGTCTGCATAAAGGAAAAGCCTTTGAAGTCAACCCTGCAACCATTTCGCATGGGAATCTGTGCTGAAGCATCCAGCCCCTCTTTCTGCAGGCTTTGCCTCTTTATTCAAGAGGCTGTCAATAAATCCTTCCCACTCCATAAATTCTCCCTCCTGGGACTTCATGTTGCTCATGCTCAAGGTCTCCCCTCCACCACCTGCTTGGGGAAATTCACACCGATTCCTCTGAAATGAGCAAATGCTAATCCGAGGCTTTTAAGGAAGCCCAAGCACACTCACACGAGTTTCTGTATTTTACAGTTGTCTTGTTTCAGCCCGCCACACAGATGTTTCACTCCCGAATCCCTCAGCTCATTGTTTCTCAGATCCAGCTCTATCAGGGTCTCGTTGGTACCAAGCACGGAGGCAAGGTCATTGCAACAGGCAGAGGTGAGAAGGCAACAATCCAGCCTGCAGGGGAGAGAGAGGTGTAGAAAGAAAAGGACCAACCTGTTTCTGCACGCAGGGGGCCAGCTGCAAGGCTGATGTGCAGGGTGGTGAAAAGTCGCCTCTCTCAGTCAGATCCAGTGCCCATTAAAGTGAAAACTGCTCTTCCTGTTGGTTTCAGTGGGCATAGGAGCAGGCCTTCTGGGCTCAGTTCTGCTCCCATTTACACACGCGTAATTCCCTTCCTTTCGATGGGTGTTGAAGCTGAGAGTGAAGGCACCAACTCCATGGGCATGAGTGATGGGTGAAGTTGCGGGTGGGGGAGGCAAGACCTCAGCTCCGCCCCTTCTGCCCAGGCCCCACCCCCATGGGAGCCAAGCTATCACTCCCTCCAGCATCACGGGGAGGTGGGGTGGCATGTAGGGCCAACCTCCCTAGCCCCTGAGCACAGAGAGGGTAGGTGCTGGGGGCAGTAACACTTTGCCTCCACTAAGTGTTCTAGGGACAGAGTGTAGGCGAGGCCAGGCTGGCAGTTTGGGAAGGCAAAGCCTTCCCCTGCCTATTATACTGGACTCCCCTGACAGAAAAAAACAGTGGGTGCTCAGCACCCACAGTCAGTGCTGTGAGACGGTGGCACTGATCACCTGCTCAGAGGCTGTGGAAGGCATTTGGGCAGAGGGCAGTGAGCAGTGGGGGGCCTGGAGAAGGGTTTGGAGCAAGGGTGGGGAAAGGCAGATGGAGGGCAGGGCCTCCGGGGAAGAGGTGGTGTGGGGGCCGGGCCTCAGGGGGGAAAGGGGATGGAGCATCCCCAGGGAAAATAATAATCAGCACCTGTGGCTGAGAGGATGAGTCAATAGTATCGTATTTGGCTCGAGGTTTCAGAGTACTGCCTGAAGAGTAGGAGTCCTGCCTCTGTTATGAGGCCGTTTGCAGCACACACGCCGGCAGAAAGAGATAAGAAGAGGCTCATCGAGGCCAGGGCTTACTCACTTTATTTTCTTCAGTTGGCAGCTTGGATGCTTTAGAGCTTTGTACAGCTGCTTCACTCCTAAATCTCTCCATTTACTATAGCTCAGGTCCAGCTCGGTCAGGCTCTGGTTTTTAGTCAGCACAGCGGCGAGGTCGCCCAAGCAAGTCACAGTGACACTGTCACCCCGCAGCCTGCAGGAGACAAAGTTATATGGAAGACAAGGGCTAGTCCTGGGAACACAGCCGCTTGGGTCCCTCTCACAGTGGGCAGCAAAGGTACGAGTTGAAATCCAGCAAGGCTGAGGGGCACCCCGGCTGCACCTATGTTAAGGAAAGCAGAATGGCTCTGGGAATGCTTGGCTGGCCACCACTACACCGTCTGAAAGGTGCCATCTGAGCAGTCTCTTAAATTAGCCTTGGTCCTATACTTTATGCAGAGGAGTAATAGAGCTATGACCCAGCCCCAGCACACCTTGCCCATTAAAAGATTCTAGTAGCAGCAGTGACAACGTGGCTTTTTTCCCATCTCTCCCGTTTTGTCTCGGGCATATCAGGACTGGGGCTGGGTGCCCCTTTGACAAGGGCATATGATATCAATGGAAAGATCCTTGGTTGGTGCTCTTTCCTCCTTGTCCCGTCAATTTATGTCCCCATCAACAGCCACAATCTGGCCCATGGCACGCCAACACTTATTAATCTTTGTAATTGAGTCAAAACAGAGTCAAAGTCCGGGGTCTTATCTCCCTGCATCAGGGTTGGGTCCTGTTAATCTTCTACTTTTGAAAGGAGACCAAAGTGTTTGGAACTTTCAAGAGACTATTTGGTTCCTCCTTCCTGCTCAGAGAACACAGACTCATGTTAAGCTTTCCCGAGAACTTCTCTGGCCCCAGAGTGCAGCGTGGCAATTTTCAGACCAGAAGAAGGTTCTCATGGAAGTTAGTTGGGAATGGAAAATTGGGCTTCTGCCAGAAGGCTGCATGCAACCTTAACCATAGTGTAACTAGCAGCAGCTCCATAATCCTGGGGCTGAAATCAAAGCTGAAGGGATGTTTAATGCTGGCATGAACCAAAGTGAAGAGTTCCACCAGGATTTAGGGTTCTATGCAATGGCTTTCACACAACTGCAAAGAAAATGCATGGTTACTTACCCCAGTTTCTGAACATTGCAGTTTGGATGTTTCAGTCCCTTACAGAGCAATTTTATCCCTGTTTCCCCCAGTTTGTTACCACTCAGGTCCAGCTCTTTCAGAGACTGGTTTGTCTTGAGAGCAGAAGCGAGATCCTCACAACAAGCAGAGGTGAGATGGCAGCACCCTAAGCTACAAGAGACAGATGTGGTTACGGCTTGTTTTTCTCAGCTGGTCACTTCCATTTTATTCACAGCAGTGTATTCCTAAAAGCAACTTTGGAAGCCCCGGGGACCACAATGATACGCATAGCACATGCCGAGGGCCGCAACTTATGTGTGGTTGCATATGCAGATATATATGCAAATAGCTTCTTTCACACTGATGGGCATGAATACAAAGATTAAAAGCAAGACTACACAATACACAGGCCCCATTTAAGTCAATTCTGCTGATATTAATAAAATGCAAGATTTACCCGATTGCTACCCATATGACAGCACTTTTAATGATTTGTTAGTTTATAATGTGTCTACTTTCTTCATTGCATTCCTGTGTTATATATGGTCATGCCAATTCACTTTCAGAATATGATCTTAAGAAGTGGGTCTGCCCCATGAAAGCTCATCACCTAATAAACGATCTTGTTACTCTTTAAAGTGCTATGTATTTTTTCCTTTTGTTTTAATAAGCAATGACAGTCCAGGAATTTAACTACTAAAACCCATATCAACAGAAGACCATTATACTGACTACTTTTTTGTTTGGCCTCCCATCCGCGGGCTGCGTGTTGAGCCCTGCATAAACCCAGACTGCACTGTGGGCCACAAAAATTGGGCCGCGGGCCACATGCATGTTGAGTAGCGGGCCGCATGCATGTTGAGTAGCCCTGCTATAAAGAAAAGTAGGGCTTGATACACAGCTGAAGGACTCCTGTCATCTTTCCTGGATTTGGGTCAGGACCTGAGCCAGGTGTATTGTCTTTAAATGCAAGTGATGTCTATAGCCATCCCATGGCACATGCCAGACACCCTCCTAGTGTGACACTGACATGGCAGAAGAGTTAGTAGGCAATTTACAGAGGACATGTTTGAGTTCACCAGCACCAAACAAGAGAACAATCTCAAGCCTTGTTCCTAGAATCACTTAGATACCTGCTTAATTTTAAGTACGTTAATAGTCCTATTAAATTCTCATTTAAAAGAAGAATAGGAAAATTGAACAACTTCCCCTTCCCTGTGCTGGTCCATCTGGCTTCTACCATCCCTTTTCCTTTCCCGGTGCTGGGCTTCTCCCTTTCCCCTCCTCTTCAGTCTCTTCCCTGTGCTGCCCCTTCCCCTCTGGCCCTTCCCCATGGAAGGAATTCCTCTCTACTACAAAGGGAAAAGACAGCGTGCAAACGAAAAGTTCATGGGGGTGGGTTGAATGAATTAATGACATGTTTGCTTGCTTTCCCCATGATAATGTTGGGTGTTTTTCAAGCACAGTTTTGTATTGTTGATTTAAAATAATTAAAGCCATTTTAGAAACAAAAAACACTATGTAAGGGCATGTCTGCACAGCAGGGCTAAAGTTGAAATAAGCTACACAACTTGAACTATGTTAATTG
>CM057848.1:110432899-110443812 GCA_030068395.1 Apalone spinifera
ATGCAAATTAGTCCCTCATTAGCATATTTTTTGCCAAGAAAACTCGTAGTGTAGTTGTAGCCTTTGACAGTTCTTCACTTTTGCCAACTTCTGCATGCCAGCTGCACTTTCGTCGCCAACCTTTCCTTGTGTAGACAGAGACTTTGTAACTGAGTAGAAAAAGTAGCTATGGTTGAGTCACTGACAGACAGAGACAATATATATAAATGAAACATACCTTTAGGATGGTCTGCGTCGATAATCAGATGTGTGGCACTTTAGAAAGGAGGATTTTATAAAAATGAAGAAGCCGGTCAAAATGACAATAGAGGAAAAACAACTGCGTAGAAAGGCTACTTTGGCCATGTCTATGCTACAGCACCAATGCAGCTGTGCCTCAGAAGTGCTTCTGGGGAAGATGCTCCAAGAGCTCTCGTGTGTGCTTAATAACTCCTTCCTTCGTGAGATGAGATGGCTCTGTCAGTGGGAGACACTCTCGCACTGACATAGAGCTGCTCATGCCAGCACTTGGGTCCATGTGACTTATGTGACTTAGAATATAGATACTCAGGCCTTCCTGTAAAGGCCTATCATTTCAAGAATTTCAGTGTATTCTTATCTACTAGATAGTTACTTGAGTATAAAACAAACAGTCGAAAGCACAGTCCACCTGTCTTTGGGCTTTCGCTCACGGTGACAGTCTGAGGCCTTGCTCTTTGGCTAAGCCAAAACAGAAGCCACAGGGGCAGACATAAGCTATGAAGCAAACAGCCACATCTGCACATTCTAGACAAGTTACATTCAAACACGCTTAAAGCTAGGCTGTTAGGAAGGTGATCCAATCTAACACCTTGAGCTGAAGAAAACATCCTAGAATGTTAAAAGAGAACTAAAGTTTGATGGCTTTCTGTCTGGCAAGCAATCTCTTATCCGTAGTTGTGGTTGTGAAACTCTCATTTTGTTATTGTTGTGTCCATATGAGCTCCACTGCACTTCGCTATTTTTGATCTATGGTCACTGGCTGGTTCTTTGATTGTTTCAGACAGTTGCATAATTAGTTTTGCTAGGTGTAAATCAATTAAGATGATGGGGGATGAATGGTAAAAGAATTATGTTATAATATGCTAGGATTGGTTAAAGAATTATTTTGCAATTTGACTCTATGGGCATGCCTACATAGTAGGGCTAAACTCAAAATTAGCTACACAACTTGAGCTTTACTAGTTGTGTAGCTTAAGTCGAAATATCTTATTTCAACATATGGCGCTATCTACACAGCAGTTATTTCAAGATAGAACACTCTTCCCCCGACTTCCCTTATTTCTCAAAAAATGAGGGTTATGGGTGTCGGAGTAAGAAGTCCTCCAGCTCAACATTACGTTGAAATAACTGCTTGTTGTGTAGACACAGACTATGTTATTTCGAAGTAATGTTGCTGTGTATATGTGCCCTATACAAGCTAAGGTCAAACAGGAAGTAAAGGGAGCAAAAATGATGTGAAGAATTGGAATTTGTGCTTGCTTAGCTCAATAAACTCACTGTATTGCCTGCCACTGGACTCTGGACTTACGCTTCTGTCAGCAAACCAAGGGCAGAGTAGGGAGGGGGGGCCCCTAACATCTCTCAGGGATCTGTATTATTCACCCTCCCAGGTGACATAAGTTGTACCAAACTAGCTTGTACTGTAGGCATAGTCCTGGTGGTACCATAACAAAGTCACAGAAGGCATGTGTATAGAGTTTGTAACTGTGCTGAGAGGACAAAAGAGAAGGGGTCCAGCAGGTGAAGTTATTAACAGGAGGATATAAGCTGGAACAGCATTAGACTCACTGAGGCCAAGGGCAGACACTAAGGCAGGGGTGGGGAACCTAAGGCCCAAGAGCCGGGGCTGGGGCCAGAAGCTCGGGCTCCCCCACAGCATTGAGGACTCTGTGCTGGTGTTCCAGCTCCCCCTCTCCCCCCCCCCCGCAGCTCCCCCCGTGGGGCTGGAGCGCCAGCACTGGCTCCCCACTGTGGGAGGGAAGGGCCCTGAGCTTCATGGACTGGATTCAGGCAAGCCAGAGTCCAGTCTGATCCATAGGCTCTGTCTGACGGGGGAAAAAGCAGCTCCACCCACTGCCTGGAGGCTTTCCTCCCCCCCACCCCAACGGGCCCTGCTAGGCTGTGGTGTGGGAGGGGAACGTGGGGAGAGTCTTTCTTCTTCTCCGTCGGGGGCCACATCAGTGAAGGGGTGGGGTTTTTTTTGCTTCTCACTTTTGTGCGGCCCCCAATTGATTTTTCTGTGGGTCAGCAGCCCCCGACCCAAAAAAGGTTCCCCACCTCCCCAACTCCCCACTAAGGAGTGAGCCCCCCTTCATGCCTGACCACATGGGGCTGGAGCCCAAGCCCAGAGCCCCTCGGCCCAGGTGGAAGCCTGAAGCCCAGGCCCCAGCCCCACTGCTTAGGACCAGAGCCAAAACCCCTGGGACTGAAGCCTGAATTGCCTGACCTGGCGGTTTGCTCCCCCCCTTATGGACCTCTGCCCCTGGGGAGCCACACCCCAAACAGCTCTGCTTTCATGTGATTGATTTCACTTGCAGAGGTGAAATTTCTGTAACCTCCATGACACGTCACCGAGTGACTCTGTAGATGTGATATAACAGCTTTATGGGGCCCCTGTGGGACGGGGCTGCAGGCAATTGCCCTGCTTGCTGCCCCCTAATGCCAGCCCTGGATAGATAAGATAAAAGCAGGGAGCCACCTGTTAATTGCTTCTCCTGCTGTATCCACTCCTCGTCTGACTACTTGGTGTACTCTATGCTGCATGCTCTTCCCCATGTGGTTTGTGTCTTTTGCCCCTTACATAAGAATTGCACTATAAAGAAATCACAAGGGCACCAACAGCTCCAAATCCTCATGATGACGAAATACCTATGCACACTGCTGCTCTGGCTGGCACAAATTACACAGGCAGGCAGCTTCAGTAGAGGGCTTACAAACCATGTAAAGTAATAATACTGACCACTAGACACTACAGCTTGAACTTCTCTAGTCTGGCACCCTCGGGACCTGACTGGTAGTGAACCAGAGAATTTGCTGGCATATGGGGTGTCAGTATTGTCTCGTCCCATTACCAGAACTTCCACTTCTTACTGGGCTCTTAGAAGACATTTAGAGGTAAATTAGAGCTAAATAGCAGCACTGAACACTGAGAGCCAAGATGGGTGGCTGTAAAATAAATTTCATTGGTCTGCAGGAAACTTGGCCACACCCATGATAAGTGGACATCCAGCTAACCAAAATCCATACTGGACCACGGATGTTGCCAGACCAGAGAGTGCCGGATTAGAGAGGTTCAACCTGTACATACTCCTTCTCCTTTGATGTAAAGGACATTTTTAAAAGTTTCAAATGTGTCAGTGTCATTCAAATGTGTCAGTGTCATTCAAGTCACATCATGCTACAAAAGCTGAAAGGCCGATGGTGACTTCTTTCTAGATAATATCTTATCGGCTTCACAACACTATGCGGAGTCGGGTCTTTACATTCTGGTTTGATCACTGCAGCTGACCTTCCTGCTTTGTGGTATTAGGGTCACTTGCAGATGTTGCAACAGGACGCTCACAGGTTTTATCATAAATCGCTGTCTGTGGCTGTACTGTAGGCTTAGTATTTTCAACAGTTAATAACTGAGAGTCATTGCATTTTGATGGTCTTCTATTCAAATAGAAACACCCTGAGACAAAAGGTTGGCTCCCAACCAGGAGAACCCATCTGTCCAGGTGGGTTGCTAGTTAAGCAACTGGTCACACGATGAGGCTGAACTGCAGATCACTTGACACAGGGGATGGGAGGTTATAAAAGAGAACATTTGGGTCACTATCCATTGCGGGAAAAGACGCAAAGCAGAGGAAATTTGGACAGGACAGCAGAAGGGTGCTGACGGCAGAGGTCCGTGCCAGAAAGACTCCTTGGTTCAAAGGAGAAGGGCTCTGCCCAAGCTGAAAGAACTCTGCAGCGTGGTAAGGAAATGGAGACAGGAATATACATACAGGTGTGTATATTACTTTGGCTAGATCTGTTTATCTCCTGTCCTATCTCAGTAGAGAGCCAGGGTGCTTTAGAATCTGGTGCAAAGTGTGTGTGCATGTTTGCTTCCCTATCATGTGCCTCTGAAGAGATGAGCTGTAAAGCCAGTGTGCCAACACAGCTGGTGTTCCGGGGAAGGGTATTCTCAGACTACAGAAGAGCTTGATGAGTCAGCGCTGGTCCTAGGGGCTAGGTAGTTGGACTACAGGTTCTTAGCTCTCAAAGGAGATAAAAGAGCATCTCCAATGCAACTCCATGCCAGGGTTTCATTTCTACAGTTCACAGGTGGCCTTCAGGTAGTGCTTAGAGTACTCGGGACCTAAGTTTTGCTGGACTGAAGATGCTGGCGCCACACACAAGGCAACGCTGACACACACTCAGCTGTTCTTTCCAGACAGGAAAAGCTGCAGGCAGTTGTTTTCAGGCATTGGTCCAGCCACTCATCACAATGGCATGTCCTTGGGCCCGCATGGGACCCTGTTTAGTATTGTGTTGTGCCCTGGCATTTGTCACTGGCAAGGGATCAGCATGTGCCACATAGAACATAGTAACTTCCCTCGGGTCCATTTCGGTACTCTGACCTGTCCTTTTCAAGGGCAAGTTTGACAAGCGACCTGGACTTGCCTCATTGGCTGGGACGTTTGAACTCTGAGTGCACCCCAGCAGATTACCCAGTTCTGTAATTTTGCTGCAGCTGTCGTCAGGACTTTCAGTGGCTAATAACAGAAAGTAGAGCGGGATGGTCTGTTACTAGAGCAAGGGCATGTCTGCAGAGGGAACAGCCCAGAGTGTGGAGGACTCTTTGGCACTATCTGTCCATATAGCCACATTTACTGAACACTCAGGCTACGTCTAGACTACAAGCCTCTTTAGAAAGAGAGCGTCTAGACTACAAGCAGATTTTTTTAAAAAGCGAGCTGCTTTTTTGAAAGAGAGTCTAGATGCTGTCTTTCGAAAAAGCACATTTTGCATTCAATAGCGCCTTTTTTTGAAAGAGTACTTTCAAAAAAAGGCGTTCTTCCTCGTAAAATGAGGTTTACCACGATCGAAAAAGCTGCCGTGTTCTTTCGATTTACTTTCGAAAGAACGCGGCTGCAGTCTAGACGCAGGGGAAGTTTTTTCGAAAAAACCCTATAGTCTAGACACACCCTAAGAGTGCCTTTGGACTTGCCTCAATCTTGTCTTTTAATTTATGCAAATTGTCTTGTCAATGGGGCAGCCACCCTGTGCGATGTGAGTCTGAAAAATTCACACGTGAGCTTGTTTTGCTTGGATACCATACTCATCAGCCTTACAAGCACCTTCTCAAGGGTCTCCAGTTGCTCTTCATCATTAGCAAGAAAAAATGAGTGCCAGGAATACCTTGTTCGGGTTGGACCATTCTGGTCTGGCACTCTGGGGACCTGAGAGGTCCCAAACAAGGGAGTTTGCCAGACAAGGAATGGTCATGCCTCGGGCTGTACTGGGGCTCCCCTCCTGGCTGTGGTCCAGCCAGTGTGCTGCCCTCAGCCTGCCTTCTGGGCTCTGCTGCTTGCAGCCTGTGGGTGGGGTGCCTATCTGGACTGCCGGCCCCGCTCCCTGCTGGCAGGGCTCATTGCACCTGGCGGAGCTTCTCTCCAAGATGCCAGCCCTGTTCCGGCCAGCGGAGCTCCATGCCCCCAGTTGCTGGTCTTGCCCCTGGGCCACTGGCCCTGTGGCCTGACAGTTCCTTGTAACATCTATGGGGTTCCATCCCCCTTCATGCCCAAACCCTACATCCTCATCCCCCTCACGTACCCTCACTTCCTCCCAGACTCCAGCCCACCACTCCACCGTGCTCCTGTACCTTCCCTCCCTCCCAGACCCTTCACTTCCAAGAACTATTTAAATACTGTGCATTAAGAATTTATCTTATGACATGTTACACATGTACAGTTCTCTACAATGGTTTGCGCAAAGCTTTAGTAATGGATTTTGTTTACTTCTCATTGTGGTGCACATCAGTGGACCAGAAAATTCCATAATCCAGTGTAGCCTATTTCCCAAAGCTGCCGGGATGAAAGAGGTTCAACTGCCTCTTCTTTCAGTATAACATGCCAGTGTGTGGAATGACAGCTGCCCCTGCTTTTACAACGAGCCATGAATCAGGTACAACAAGGGAGTAGCTGTCCAAAATTTCAGCTTATTTTGATTTGGGGCTAATTATTTTTTCAAACCTGCTGGCATTTTATGCTGTGCCAGTCCATCTGACTCTCTTAGGGTATGTCTACATTTGCTCCCTAGTCCGAACTAGGGAGCAAATGTAGACGTACTCTTAGTGATTTTCTGTCAGTCTAAGCACCTCACTTGCTTCCCAGCATAGTGGTTTAGTATAGGCAGTTTACACTTACGTTGTCATCACTTTACAATGCTCAGGGGAGTGAGGAGTTTTGCTGTGTTACAATCTCTGTTACCAACACTTTGGGAATGGAGGGTGTTTGCATCTCTGAAATGTTTGTATCTGAACAAAACTTTTTGGTGATTCTTTCAAACGTTTACAACTCGACTTGACTTAATGCAGCTTTAAAACTTTACTGGGCAGAAGAAAAATGCTGCTTTCTATCTGTCTGCGTCTGTGTCTGTCTGCTGCTGCCCGATTGCCTACTTCCAGTTCCAAATGAGGTATGTGGTTGATGAGTCAGTTCATAACTCTGGTGTTTGTAACTTGAGTAGTCTCTGATAACCCAGCTATGAAATTATAGGCAAAAAAGGCTTCTCTATCAAACTCCAGTTCTTGCTCCATGCAGTTGTAACAACATCACATAACACCTTGTCTCCTAAATTACACAGGCATAGAGGTGATATATTCTCATTACAGTTCATTATACCCACCTGCAAGTGGATAAATATGAAATACACTGATATTTCCCATGGGAGATGGGGAATGTGCTTTTTGCATAGTCCCTTGCTGCTTCTGTGAGCACCCCAATTTTGCTGCCATTTTTAAAGGGTTTGTCCTTGAACCAATATTCATTTGCACCATGGGATTATTTCCCAGAACAAATGCACAGTCTTTGAGCGCTGTCCATGTTGTGCTTTCTGTGTGACACCCAGTTTATTTGTTACACAGATTACATGAGGCTGCTACAGTTCCCTGGTGTTTTTAGTAGCTGTCTCTACTGATAAAGAAGATTTTAGTCTTGTGCACGTTTTATGGTCAAATCAACCTCAGTCAATAGCTGGTATTAGGTTGCTTTATTTCCCATGATGCACACCAATGCGCGTCATTTAAATGCTCTTCAAATGAGCAATGAGTTAATCTCCTTAATTCAGCCACACTCACAAATGGTTTCATTCTGTGTTGGGCTCTATTTACAAAAGTGGGAATGCTGTGCAGTCCTCGTGGCTTTGGGTAGGGGAGCTGACAGACTCACTTTGGGCAAGGTGGGGTGGCGGGCAAGAGCTCAGATGGAAAGGGTGGAGCTGGGAGCAGCTAGCCCTCAGCGCTGCCTGGAGCGCACTGTGCGGCAACTCCTCCCACACCAGGCAGCTCTCGGAGCTCCCCAGAGCATGCTGCATGATGCTCTGGTGGTGATTTAAAGGGCCCAGGGCTCTGGCTGAGCGGCACCAGGGGCCGGGCACTGCAGACCCTTTTGAATCATGGAGTCCCAGGGAATCCGCCCCCTTTTCTCCTTCCTCTCAGCAGGCCTGGCTTTGGGGATACATGACTTTGTAGACCTCTGATCCCAAAGAGATAGACATTTTGAATCCTTCCCTTCCCCCCATAACTATGCACTTCGTGCACAGTCCTAAGGCGGCTGTTTCATTTTTAGTTTCACTTCCACTAGACCTTGGCAGACACTTTGCATTCCTCGGTTATGGCTCCAGTCCTCCTTGTCACTTTGCCCTTTACATGATAACAACAGTATGAAAACACAACAGGGACACGGTGGAGTTCCCGTAAGTGCTTACTAAATATAGGCAAAGAGCCAAGCCTAGCTACCCATACACACTGTGGTCCTGGCTGGTACCGGAGAGACAGAACACAGTGAGCATCACTTGAGGGCTCACAACCGATGTAAAGCGGCACTACCCTAGACAGCACCTTTTTATAATTTACCCCACCACTAGTCCTAGTTTCAGTCCAGAATTTCACAGCAAGGGATGTTGGAGAGGAAGACAAGCTAGGGGAGGCTAGGGTGGGGTAGGGGGAGACAAGCACTCTCATTCCATCAGATCGGAGAGCCAGGGTGGAACAGGGAATACCCTCTGTGCACCTCTCTCTCTGATTCCAGTTTGTGGGCGTGTATTGAGAGCCTCATGCGATTTGGGTATTTTCCCCCTATGATCTTCTGATTTCTCCTATCAAACACGAACATTTTGCCCTCAGTCACGCTGGCCACCTGTTGTGGCCCAGAGAGCTAAAATCACATGCTCGGTGTAGAATTCCCCTGCAGGTTGGGAGGTAAAAGTGAGGCTGCCCCTAGTGAGGTTTCTACTGGGACTGAAGCCAGGTCTCTTATGCCCCAAGAGGGCTTTCTGTGGGTACAGAACAGGCCAGGACACTGGAAGGTGGAAGGGGAGTATAGGATGCAGGAGAAGTCCGAGGAGCTGCAGAGGAATGCTGTGGGGACAGGAGGGTATGAGCAGGGTATAAGGGAATATGTGGGGCAAGAGGGGACTGAGAGGGTATAGGGCAGAGGTGAGGAACTTTTTTGGGTTGAGGGGTTGCTGACTCACAGAAAAATCAGTCAGGGGCTGCACACAACTGAGAAGCAAAACAACCAACCAACCCCACCCCCACGTAGCCCCCGACTGAGGAGAAAGACAACTGCCCACATTCTCCTCACACCAGAGCCTAGGAGAGCCCAGGCTAGTAGATTTTGTGTGCTCCAGCATCACAAGCGGGGGGGCGAGGGGGGACAGCTGAAGCACCAGTGTGGGCTCCCCAATGCTTGGTAGGGGGAGAGGCCCATGCCTCGGGGGCTAGCTCTAGAGCCTTAGGTATAGGGGGATGTGGGGAAATGGCACACCATGCTTTAGGGTAGCCATGACAGCTTTACGCCAGCACAGAGCTTACGCAGTTAGCTCACAACTGTCTCTGCACTAGCAGCAGGTGCAGGGGGCATTCCTGGGTCAGCAGCTGGTGTGAGATGGGGACAGGCCAGAGAAAGGAAGGGACAAGTTGGGACTGGGGGAGGAGCGGCCAGAATGATTCTGAACTTCTGCATTGGTCTCCCCTAGGAGCCTTCCAACAGGGATGCAAAATAGGGCAGCTGGCCAGGCCAGGCCAGCTTTTGGCAATGCTAGAATAGGGTAGCACAAGCTACCTTCCCGTCAGCCCTGATAACTCGGGTGAATAGTCCCCTAAGTCTGATTACCTGCTGTAAGGTGTTCGAGCAGCAGCTGGCTTCAGATAAATGCAGCCCTGTGCTTAAGTTGAATAACAGCACAGCTCACAAAGATCAGACCTAATAGCTTAATGACTATCATAAAGGGCAATAAAGGGTGCTTCTGGGAACTGAAAGCCTGGTACCTGCAGGTTCTTTCTGTGTGTTTTGCTGTCATTGAGAAAGTGAAATTTGAAATGTCTATTATAAAATCTACATCCAGGAGTGAACAGTCAAGGGCAATGTTATTAATTACTGCTGTAAACCCACAGCATTCAGGAGCGTTTGGGGATTTGACCCCAAATCGTAGGGAGGCCTCATAGAACTCATAGACTCATAGGGCTGGAAGAGACCTCAGAAGGTCAGTGAGTCCAGCCTCCTGCCCAAAGCAGGAGCATCCCCAACTATATCATCCCACCCGGGGCTTTGTCAAGCCAGGATTTAAAAGCCTCAAGGGATGGAGATTCCACCCCCTCCCTAGGGAACCCTTCTCAGTACTTCACCACCCTCCTAGTGACATCGTTTTTCCTAATATCCAACCCAGACCTCTCCCACTGCAACTTGAGACCATTGCTCCTTGTTCTGCCATCCGTCACCATTGAGACCAGCCTCTCTCCATCCTCTTTGGAACCTCCCTTCAGGAAATTGAAGGCTGCTGTCAAATCCCCCCTCACTCTTCTCTTCTGCAGACTAAACAAGCCCAAATCCCTCAGCCTCTCCTAATAGGTCATGTGCTTCAGCCGCCTAATCATTTTGGTTGCCCTGCGCTGGACCCTCTCCAATGCATCCACATCCTTTCTATAGTGGGGGCCCCAGAATTGGACACAATACTCCAGATGTGGCCTCACCAGAGCCGAATAAAGGGGAATAATCACTTCTCTGGAAATGCTCCTCCTAATGCACCCTAATATGCCATTAGCCTTCTTGAATACAGGGGCACACTGTTGACTCATATCCAGCTTCTCATCCACTGTAATCCCCAGGCCCTTTTCTGCAGAACTGCTACTTAGCCAGTCAGCCCCCAGTCTGTATTCTTCCATCCCAAGAGCAGGACTTTGCACTTGTTTTTGTTGAACCTCATCAGAATTCTTTTGGCCCAATCCTCCAATTTGTCTAGGTCACTCTGGACACTCCTTACTCTTCAGTGTATCTATCTCTTCCCCTAGCTTAGTGTCATCCACAAACTTGCTGAGGGTGCAATCCAACCGCTCATCCAGGTCATTAATAAAGATATTGAATAAAAGTGGCCCTAGAACTGATCCTTGGGGCTCTTCCCTTGAAATCGAACGCAAACCAGACATTGAGCCATTGATCACTACCTATTGAGCACAACAATCTAATCAGCTTTGTATCCACTTTACAATCCACTTATCCAATCCATACTTCCTTAACTTGCTGGCAAGAATATTGTGAGATTGTATTAAAAGCTTTGCTAAAGTCAAGGTATATCACATCCACTGACTGCCCCATGTCCACAGAGCCAGTTACTTCATCATAGAAGCTAATCAGATTGGTCAG
>CM057848.1:110443912-110480819 GCA_030068395.1 Apalone spinifera
AGCCTCATTTGCATAGCTTTGGCGCAAAACAGCGCCAATGTAGACGTAGCCTACGAGTTTTCAAAGATAATGGCCAAAGACTCTGCAATGACATTTGCTAACTCCTTTAATACTCGGATGCATTAAATCTGGACTCATGGATTTGTGTATGTCTAACTTTTCTAAATTATTTTTAACCTATTCTTTCTCCACTGTGGGCTGCCCACCTCCTTCCCATACTGCGTTGCCTAGTGCAGTAGTCTGGGAGCTGACCTTGTCGGTGAAGACAGATGCAAAAAAAGCATTGAGTACTTCAGCTTTACCCATGTCATCTGTCACTAGGTAACCTCCCTCATTCAGTATGGGCTCCACTCCTTTCCTCATCACTCTCTAATTGCTAACATGCCTGTAGGAACCTTTCTTGTTACTGTTCACATCCCTTGCTAGCTGCAATTCCAATTGTGCTTTTGCCTTCCTGATTATTCCCCTGTATTCTCGAGCAATATATTTATACTCCTCCCTAGTCATCTCTGCAAGTTTCCACTTCTTATAAGTTTCCTTTTTGTGTTTAAGCTCGCCAAGGATTTCCCTGGTATAAGCTGGTTGCCTACCATATTTGCTTTTTTTACTGCGCATCGGGATGGTTTGTTCCTGTGCCTTCAGTAAGACTTCTTTAAAATACTGCCAGCTCTTCTGGATTCCTTTCCCCTTCATGTTAGCATCCCAGGGGATCCTGCCCATCAGTTCTCTGAGGGAATCAAAGTCTGCTTTTCTGAAGTCCAGGGTATGTATTGTGCTGCTCTCCTTTCTTCCTTTTGTCAGAATCCTGAAATCTACCTTCTCCTGATCACTGCTTCCCAGATTGCCACCCACTCTACTTCCTCTACTAGTTCCTCTCTGTTTGTGAGCAGCAGGTCAAGCCTGGTGAATTAGAGGCAGTTTTTCTCACACATGGATTCATGGGAGTGTTGCGAGGTTGGTAACAGGGAAGCTATGAAAGTCAGTGCCTGGATGGAACTCTGCCATGTTGTTCAGAAGAGTTCTAGGCACAGAAGTAGCAGCCATATCCATCGACCAGTGTTAATGTTGGCTACAGAAGAATCTCTTCGCCCACTTGGCTCTGTCTACACTGGGGAAGTTTGGCGACACAAGTGCTGTCAACATGAAAAAGTCACCAAAAGTAAAAAACAGTTAAACTGTTTTTTCTGCCTCCCATTGTCAATATTTCATGGCCACATTGCTAGTTCCCCTGTCAACAGATAGAGCAAAGCAATGTGGGTAAGCCCCCCCCCCACTGTGCAGTGCTGGGGGAAGGCAGAGCTGATTCTGTCTCTTCTTAGGATTCCTTCGTAGCTCTGTGAGCTCTCTGTGCTGAAGAATGTCAAGGCAGCAAAGCAGTCCTTCCAGTCCTCCCCCTGCAGCAGCCGTCTGCCTGCTGCTGTGTTCCTAGCAGGGCAGAACAGGAACATTCCAATGATTGGTTGTTTGTTTGTTCCCCAAACGGAGCAGCTCACTCAGCTGTCAGACACTGCCTGGAGCTTTGAAAGAGGAGTGGCACATGTCTGCAGGGCAGCAGAGATCACAAACACTGAGCATAGTCATCAGGGCAGGCATTGTGAGATAGTGGCTGAAACCAGTTCTCTTAACAAAACAAACAGCAGAGTCCACACTGGCTCTTTGTTGACAATAAAGGGAGGAAGAAAAGACAAAAGTCTGTTGTAGGGCTAGAAGTTTTTTGTCGCCATAACTGGGTGTTTTTCCCGACAAAAGTCGTATTGCAGTGTGAATGCTCTCACTGTTTTGTAACCAAAAGGCAGAATTTGGCGACAAAATGTGCCAGAGTAGACAAGGCCTCAGACACTTGCTGGAGGTCTCATGCAGCCAGCAGCAAAGCATCACTGGAGTTTCTAGAATTTATAGATCCTTTTCTAACACAAAAGGTACTGTGCCCAATCAGAAGAACTCTATTTTTAACCTACTTAGAGTGGGTAAACATGAATTGATTACTAGACTGGAAGTTGATGGTTGCCTAGGGACCAGTGATCATAGCGTAATTACCTTCATTCTGGGTAAAGAAAGATAAAGAATTCACTCTAAGAAGTGATTATTAGATGGCCCAAAGGCCACATTTCCATGATCCAAAAAGAGGACGTTGTTGGATAACAGCCCATAGTGGTTCAATGGAGAAGCAATGTGAGCAATTAGAAATAAAAGCACAATATAGAACAAATGGGGAAAAAGTGAAATATAAAAGAGAGAAATGGATACCGATCAGTATAAATTAGAAGTTATGAGGTGCAGAAAATCCAAAAGGCAAACAAAAGATGACAAGGAAAAATCTATGCTGGCAAAATGGTAAGATGGAGTTTTTAAAGTTGAGTAGGAACAAAGTAAAACCTAGTAATGCTACAGGCAAACTATTAGAAGGAGATGGTAAAATTGTTAATACAGATGTAGGAAAGCCAATAATTGTTGGCTAAATACAGGAGTAACAACTGGGCTAAATACAGGAGTAAATGGGTGAATTTCAATGGCCCGTGTTATCCAAGAGATCAGACTAGACACTGTAATGCTCCCTCCTGACCTTAAAACATATTCATCTGTTTTCTTGAAGATAAGCCTGTGAATGGATTATTAATTCTTGGAACTCATTGCCACAAGGTACTCATTATCAAACTAACAAAGAGTATTGATTAGTTTTAAACATGTTGCCTTTCAGATTTTATAGAATAGCCTCTTGCTCTCATATTATGAGAGGCTAAACACGACGCCTTCTCTAAATCATTTGTTACTCTCTTCCTCTATCTAGTCACTTTCAGTATTTTCTGTTTCATTCTTTACACATCTTAATACCTTTTTGGGGGTGAGTTGACCTTTATTACACATTCTGCAGAGCCTTTCCTTGGGCTGTCTGTAATTATAACTTTCCCCCTAGTGGTTACACTGGTTGTGGAACCTATAAAGTAGGTGGGAATAGTGTGGGAATAGTTCAAATTGCTCCCTTCAGAACGTTTCACCTTGCACTAGTCAACATTGACGTCCATCGCTCAGTGTTGCCCACTTGCCTAGCTTTGCGTGAAGTCCATCGGAAGTTCCTCACAGTCTAGTTCTGAGAGAAACACAGGTTTGGTCACTTCACTATTCTTGTCCTTCTCCATATGCTGGGCAAATCCATTCAACAGCAATCTGAGGCATAACTTGTTGGCACTTCACTTTCAGCCTTTTGCCATTTTGAGAATTGACCATATATTCTTTTTCTTCTGTACCCTGACCAGTTTCTAATCCATGACAGCAACTTACTTCTCATCCCACGTTAAGTTGCTTTAAGACCCTGGAGAAAGGCTTTTTTCAAAAGCTTTCTGGACATCTAGAGGGCATCTACACAGCAGGGCTTAACTCGAACCAAGCACCACCAAGTGAGCTTTGCCAATTGTATAGCTTATTTTGAAATAGGGAGCATCAACACCGCACTGATTTCGAAATAGAGCACTCTGCCTCCAACTCCTCTTACTCCTCGTCCAATGCGGGTTACAGGAGTGACCCGGCAGCCTGCTCCACTCCATTGCCCATCCCCCAGTTTGCTGCACTCTGCTTCACCTGCCACAGTGGGAAGAGCACAGCAGGCTGGCAGAGGGGCGTCGGGGCGGAGCGGAGTGGAGCAGGCTGCCGGCTTGTTCCAGCTCCCACCACTGTGGCGAGTGCAGTGGGGCTGACCTCTGCTGCTGCCCTGTGCCAGGCTCCCAGGGAGAGGGGTGTTGGGGCAAAGGGTACAATGAAGGCAGGAAGGGGTGGAGGAGAAGTGGGGAATTGCCATGGGCTCCTTGTCCCTAGGGACAGCCCTGCCTATTGAGTACAGTAGTGAAGACAAGTCTGGTAATTCTATACTACTTCCCCTGTTCCACATCTCTTCCCTCCCCCTTCCCTTTCCATGACTTTCCTCTCTTTCCCCTCCTGCCACATTCCGTCTGTGCCCCACTCCCTTCTCTCATTTCCCTGCTTTCCCTCTTCCAAATCTTCTCTCTCCTTTGGAATACACGGGTGTGCGGTGGCTTTCCAGACAGTGAGAGAGCGTGAACAACCACCTGTGGGTAACATTTTCAAAGCCGCATAAGGGATTTTGACCCATCTGGCGTTAATTTTTCTTCTGTAGAAGTTAATGCCAGATATGTCAAAATCCCCTAGACTGCTTCAAAAATCTTACCTTCTAATTTTAGAGGGGGGGGGGGCGATGGAGGGGAACCCTCCCCGAGGGGGGGGGCCCTCAATGACAAGGTGATAGATTTAGGGAGCAGATTACTCTTTGAAAATTAACTTCACCGCAAAAAAGATTTCAAACTTATCTTCTATTTTAAATATCTCTGCTGCATTTTCATCCTGCAAGCCTTTATACAGGCAAGTATCCATGATTAAATATTTGACCACTAGAGTCATAGGTGTCTATTTGAGACATTTCCAAGGCAACTCTATAACTTTCTAAAGACCAACTGTGCTGAAAACAGGACTAATGCAGACAGTTCAGGTGCAGACAAAGGTGCAGGCAAGCCCTCCCCCCCAATAGTCTCCTGCCCTGACTCCTGCTCCTCCCATGCCCTACACCCCCTACACCTCCCAGCCCCCTGCCCTGGTTTCTGCACCTTCCACAACCAATGTTCCCTCCTCCACAACTAATGTTCCTTCTACTCTTTTCCATCCATGTGCAGAATAAATTGTTGTGGAATTATAAATGTGCACCACTAGTACAGGTCGTACCTCCCTAAACTGGGACTCTTTGGTTTGGTGACATCCATGGTCCAAACATGGATGTTCCTGTGCCAGAGAGCCCTGGGGCAGCAGGGCTGGGAACCTCAGGGTGGGGGATCCCTAGTAGTGTGGTTAGGTGTCCTGGGATGTGGGGGGGGGGGAAAGGCGATAATGCAGACAGGAGCCCCGGGGCCAGGGGCCAGCCAGTGCCAGAAGCACAGCCACCTGGAGGCAGGGGGATTGGAGGTGGCTAGAAGTGGATCTGGCTGTGGGATGGGGGCAAAGGACCTCCCCGGGTCTGGCAAATTCCCTCATTCGGGTCTGGTCAGGTGCTGAACCAGGGAGATCCAACCTATAAAAACAAACCTAGCTGTGGGCACTCTGCTAATCAGCTGAGTGGCATTTGAATCTCTCCTGTGGTTGCACAAGAGCACAGATTACAGGGAACACTGCCCACAATCCAGCCCCCTGCCCTAACTCCTGCACCCCCCACAACCTAGTCTCTTGCTTTGAGCCCAATCCCCGCACCGCACTTCATACTCTATCCCACAGTTCCATTCCTTACAGGTACTGTCCTGTAGCAATCTCCTGCCCTGACCCCCCGATGCAAAGTCGCTGAGGAAGAATGAAACTGCAGAATACTAAGGGTACGTCTACATGTGTACGCCCCGAACTAGCATTCTGCGTTGTCTACGCAGCAAGCCCATTATTTCAAAATAGTGGGCTCACTATACGGATATCCCAGTAAACCTCGTTCCACGAGGATTAAGGGATGTTTTGGCATAGCGCTCTATTTCGAAATTTGGCGCTGTGTAGATAGCACCAAATTTAGAAGCAAGCTATTTTGAAATAATATCGAAACGAGATGCACAATTTGCATATCTCGATTTGCGTCTCTTATTTCGATAGACCGTTGCTGTGTAGACGCACCCTTTAGGAGCAAGGGGAGAGATTCCGCCTCAACACAACGGTACATTTGCAATCCACAGACCTCAGGTAGAGCAAGGTAAATCCCCTTCACAAAGCTGCTGATTAAGCAAGAATAAGTTCAGTCAAGGTAAACAGAGAGTGATGCACTTACTGTGAGGGGCTGCACACAACTTAGAATCCAGCTTCCTTTCTGTGCCTGGGCTAATTCCCAGACAAACAGAACCCAGGGCAGGGAACAAGCCACACTTCTGTCCTCTCTCCTGTCCCCAGCATGCAGAATGCACGGGGAGGGAAGAAAGCTCCACCTGTACAGGGAAATTCAGAGCAATCAGTATACAACCTTAACCCTTCCCTTCCCCTCACACAGCTCTCACCTCTTAGGACCAAACTGTGCCTGGGTTTTAATTCATGAATGGGAACAAGCAGGGGGAGATGCAAATAATCTTTCCCCTACCTAGCATGGTCCATGCATGGGCCAGGTACAATTGCAGTCCTGGCAATAGGACAGTTTGGGGTGCTCTCCCCAGGCTGTGTGCTTTGGGGGTCCCCATAGTGACCACCTCAACCATCCTGTGGGTAGGTTTGAGGGGATTACCTGGGGGCCTGGTGCAGGGCAGCAGCAGAGGCTGCTTTTCACACCTACACCATAGCAACGCAAGCCAGAGCTGTCCAGCAGCCTGCTCCACTCTGCCGTGCTGCCCTTTCCCAGCCCGCTGCATTCCATTTCTACGCAGCAGCAGGAAGCAGAGCACCCCAGCCCAGACCCCAGCATGCTCTGCTTTCTGCCACTGTGGAGAAGCAGGGTGCAGCAGACTGGGAAAGGGGGGCTGGGCTGGGCTGGGCAGGGCAGGGCGGGGCAGAGAAGGCTTCTGGGTCGCTCTGGCTCCTGCTGCCATGGTGTGTATGTATGGAGTGGGACCCCTGCTACTGCCCCTCGCCAGGCCCCAGGTAATCGCTCGGCTTGCATTGCTCAGGGAGGGGGAAAGAGGCAGAGCAGGGACAGGAAGGGGCACAGCAAGGGTGGAGCTGGGGTGGGGTTTGGGGATGGGGTGGAGCAGAGGCAGGGCCTGCAGTGGAATGGGGGGGTTGCCTGGGGCACTGGGGAAGGGTTGCCCCAGCTCCGTGCCCCTCTAGGGAGGGCCCTGAGACCTGGCACTCAGTTTCTATGGGCACAGAATCATAGATCTGGAGGGATGGGAAAGGATGTTGCGAGGACATCTACTCTAACCCCCTGTGCTGAGGCAGGCCCAAATTGACCTAGACTATCCCAGACAAGCGTTGGCATAACTCAATCTATTTACCATTGAGGGTGGCGTATGCTGCTCTCTTTGTTATGTGGGCTGCAGCCACACAACACATATACTACTTGTATGGCCTAGAGGCTGTTGCATGAGCCACAGCTGTGAGCTAATTGAGCCGTAGGCAGCAGGTTGAGAACCACTGGTCTTTCAGGGATGGTGACGTGTAACGGGGTTGGCACTCACCTCACGTGAGTGCTCCCATTTGGCCAACTGCAGGTTCCTGCACTGTCTCGTTTTGAAAAGTGTCGTGGCTACTCAGCCCTCTGGCTGAGTCACACTCCTTGTGCACTCACAATCGCTTCCAGAGTAGGCCTCTAACAGGGGCCCATCCTGGTTCCCTCTGTAGAGTGTCTCTGAGTCCGGTCCATTCTCTAATCTGTTTCACCACTTAGTATGAGACTGGTGCTTTCCGGGCTTTTCCTCCTGGAGACAATGTTCTAACAGCTCCCCACTCTGAGCTGTCTTTGATTCTGCCATCCATCCATCCCTGACCTTCTCCCTTCCAGCTCTGGGCTGTAACTGAGCTGCTTCTAGTCTTGCAGCAACGTTTATAGTCTCTCCTGGCTCCTGATTGGTTGGTTCCTCCACAGCCACTCTAGCCTGCCAGGAGGACTTCTCTATGGCCTTAGGGCTTGGTCTGCCCCATCACAGGATACCATAGCCTCAACCAGATCCAGTGATTATCTAGCTTGACAGTGAGAAGGTTTTCCTAATATCAAGGCTGACTTCCCCCTGGCTGCAAACTGAGCCCATTACTTCTTATCTCACCCTCTGTGGATATGGGGAACACTCAATCATGAGCATCTTTATTACTGGTCCATTGCCCTAGAATATATAAAATCCAGCTTTCAGGTGCCCGGCTGCTGCAGACCTTGTCAGGGATTTACAAAAGTGCCAAGGCATTTTTTCAAGCTTTAAGTTCCAATCAAAATGGTAACTGCGCAGGGGACATCCCTTCTAATACAGTTTGGTGGCCATCAACTGGAATGGTCATTAGCCCCAGCCAGGATGTAAGTCACCATAAAGCCACTCTCTCTTGTCCCTTTCACATGTCTACCAGGTGACCAACACGCCACCCACTCCACCTCCATGCGCTCAGGATGGTGACCACATGCTGTCTCCTCCCCCACCCCTGCGGAGCCAATTCCAATATAATCCAACACTGTCCTGCTGAATAAGTTTGTTGAGACGTGGTACAGACAAAGGAGCCATAAAGAGGTTGAATTTGCTGTGTGCTCTGCATGAGGGTAAAGTCATCATAGTGTTTTGTTCAGTCTCTGTAATGTCATTTTATTCTGGCATGCCAGCTGGCATATGTCCCCTCATAACAATTATTGCTCACGAGATTACACAGCCATACTAATCTGAAGCCACTGGGACCAAGTGTATTTAATAGCCATGGCAATCAAGGAGGCATATCTAACATGATAACATGTTCCAGGCATCGGAATTAACTAGCCAATATTAACTGCTAAGGTTCTCATCAGTCACTGCCAAATGCTCATCAGTTTTGCGGTGCACTTTGTGCGTGTCTGAAGGGGACAATAAACTGAGAGTGAGGTGAAGGAAATGTTCACTTTTGGCATGGACGCTTCATGGTAGAGCAGCTCTATCCAGCAACAGGTGAAAGTACACAGGTGCGCCCTTATGCGCATCTCTGGCAAGAGCAGGCTGAGATGCAGCAAAAGCTAGCAGGGCACTATTTAAAGCACTGGCAGGGACTCAGGTTGCAATAGGGCAGTGCCCATAAGAAATTTTACTTCCACGGCTGGTTTGCAGTAGCCTTCCACTCCTGCAGCAACTCAAGTCTTATGAATAACATCCCTGCATATCTTGCTGGTCTGCCCTGAGCCTTCTTGAATAAGCCCCTTTCTCTGCTTCCTAGTCACCTGTATCAATGTCATCAATGGAATCCTAGAGAGGAGCAGAGGCAATTACTAAACTGTCCCACATTTCAGAGATGTGATTCGCTTAGAATGACTACACTGTCACATCTGCAGTAATCCAGGGGTGCGATTTGCAAAAAGGTCTGTGTGACTTGGGGGCACAACTCTTCTCTCCACGTTCCCATTGTGGACTTGTGCCCCTAAGTCACTGAGGGGGCTTGAAAAGTCACATGAGCAGATGCGCAAGTCTTTAAAACAGAACAGATACTATATGTGGATGCAGTTTGAACGTGAGCTTACACATTTTTTTTAAAAAGGGCCATTTCGTAGAATCATAGAATACTAAAACTGAAGGGACCTAGAAAAATAATCAAGTCCAGTCCCCTACCCTCATGGCAGGATCAAGCACTGTCTAGATCTGACAGGTGTCTGTCTAACCTGCTCTTAAATATCTCCAGAGATGGAGATTCCACAACCTCCCTAGGCGATTTATTCCAGTGTTTAACCACCCTGACAGTTAGGAAGTTTTTCCTGATGTCCAACCTAAACCTCCCTTGTTGTAATTTAAGATCATTGCTTCTTGTCCTATCCTCAGAAGTCAAGGAGAACAATTTTTCTCCCTCCTCCTTGTAACATCCTTTTAGGTACTTCAAAACCGCTATCATGTCCCCCTTCAGTCTTCTCTTTTCTAAACTAAACAAGCCCAGTTCTTTCATTCTTCCCTCATAGGCCATGTTTTCTAGACCTTTAATCATGTGTGAGTGATGGGGAGACTGTAGCTTAGGGACTCCTTGACCAAATTATTCCAAATTTGAACCACTAACTCTACCCCTGAGTCTCTGCTAAGCTAACCATATTCAGGCCAATCTGCCAAGGCGTGTGGATTTGAAAGCTCCATTTGAATTTTCCTATGCTGTTAACAGTTTGTGCTGAGCTGGGATCTCAAAAAAAAAAAAAGTCTGAAACTTCAAATTCAAATCTCACGATGACTAATCTTTTCTACTGGGCCTTCCCCTCCATGGAATGAGAGAACAGACAGACAGACACACACACACACTTCAGAGAATGTGTTTGTTTTTCAATATTTCTTGGTGTTACCCACAAGAAGGTTTTTTTGGTGACTCTCCAGAGCAGTTCCTCAATCTGTCCAAGTGTTCTTCAGCTTAAGGGCAGAAAAAGATTTTGGGGCCAGCTTGGGCCTGAGCTGAGAAATGGGCTTTGCTTGGTACATCTCCAGACACATAAGTTGTTCCCCAAGGAATCAGTGTGGAGGGCTTCTCCCAGGCGCTATTTTTAAAGTGCGGCCTTTGGGCTTAACACACAGCACCATTGATAACCTAGCATTTCTGCCATTGCTAGTGCAGTGAGATGATAGGGAATTTTAAGGAAAAGGTTCAGGGTAATCCCAGCTGTGCAGCATGCCAATGTTTGACCTGAATCTCCTTTCTACTGTAAAAGAGCAAACAGAAGAACTGATTTGTGACGAGGAAGGGAGAGGAGTGCGTGAAGACAAACACACTCCAACCAGAAAAGAAACAACAGGGGCCAGCGTCTTCAAACCTCAGCTGCCAGGTCCTTTTTAACTTCTAGGACGTAACAGTAAGATTTCTGCTAACCCTTCCTTAGCATATCATTTTCCGCCCCTTCTCTCTGTTCTTTTCCATCCTGTTTGTCTTCTCTAGTATCAATTTCAGGCTTGGTCAATTTTTGGAATTGGTTCAGTTCCACGATAGGATTGCTGTAATCAGTTTGGCAGGCTCACACAGCCTGAGAATCCCTGCACTGGCGTGAGAGAACCGGTGGGAAGAAACTAGTGCAAATGTCAGCTGAAACCGGAGGAGTGAAGTGAAACCTAAAGGCTGAGTGATTGGCTTATGACCAAGTTGTCCGTGTGTCCTGCCTGCAGAAGCAAGAATAAGAGAAGTTCCTGTTCTTTTTGATCATTTTCTTAGAGTTGGTAAACCTTTAGAAAATAGAGTATTATAGAATCCTAGAAAGGTGGGGCTAAAGGGACCTCAAAGGTATCAAATCCAGACCTCTATGCTAAAATAAATCTAGAACATCCCTTACAGATGTTTGGCCAACCTGTTCTTAAACCTCCAGTGATGGGGATTCCACCCCCCCTTCAAACACCATGTCAGAGCTTAACTACCTTTGTAGTTAGAAAGTTTTTCCTCATATCTAACCTAAATCTCCTTAAGCCCATAATTTCTTGCCCTATCTTTAATAGGGAGAATAATTGATTACCATCATCTTTATAAAAGCCCTGTAGATATTTGAAGACTACCATTGGTTTCCCCCTCAACCTTCTTTTCTCAAGACTAAACATGCCCAGTTTAAAAACCTTTCCTCGGGGGTCAGGTTTCATAAATCTTCTATCATTTTTGTTGCTTTCTCCTGGACTCTCTCAAATTTTTCCTCATCTTAAAGTGTGGAGCCCAGAACTAGACACAGTACTCCAACTGAGCTCTCACCCATGCTATGTAGAGTGGGACACTTACCTTCCAGGTCTTATATATAACACCTCTATGAATGCGGCCAGAGTGACAGGTCTTTTTTGCTCATTGTGGACTCATACTCAATTTGTGATCCAATCTAACATTTGAGCTTAAAGTGCAACAAGGGAGATTTAGGTGGGACATTAGGAAAAACTTCCTGTCACTGTGGTTAAGCACTGGAATAAATTGTCTAGGGAGCTCATGGCATCTTTATTATCAGAGATTGTTAAGAGCAGGTGACAAACACATGTTAAGGATGGTCTAGCATAGATGCTGCTTAGTCCCACTATGAGTGTGGGAGACAGGACTTAATGATCTCTTGAGGTTCCTTCCAGGTCTATTATTCTATGATTCTATAACCCCAAGTCTTTTTCAGCATTACTGCCACCTCATCAGTTATTTTCCATTTTGTGGCTGTATATTTGATTTTTCCTTCCCGAGTGAAGTAGTTTGCATGTATCTTTATTGAATTTCATCATGTGGAATTCAGATTAATTTTTCAATTTGTTAAAATCCTTTTGAATTTAATACTGTTCTCCAAAGTGGTTGGAACTCCTCCCAGCTTGGTGTCATCCACAAATTGTATAAGTGTGCTTTCCAGTCCATTATCCAAGTCATTAATGAAAATATTAAATATTAATGGTCCCAGGACCTCACTACATACACTCTCCCACTTTGAAAAAGAATCATTGATCTCTTAAAGTGTGGTCTTTCAACAAATTGTGCACCTAGTCTATGGTAATTTCATCTAGACCTCATTTTCCTAGTTTGCTCATGAGAATGTCATGTGGGACTGTCAAACACTTTACTAAAATAAAAATATATCACATCTGCTGTTTTCACCTATCCATTAGGGAAGTTACCGGGAGGAAATTAAGTCGGTTTGGCATGATGACAAATCTATGCTCGATGTGTTTTATAAATCTGTTGTCCTCTAGGTGCTTAAAAATTGATTGCTTAATAATTCATTCCAGTTCCCTGCAATCCCTGTGTTACACCTTTTAAAGATAGGTCCTATGTTTATTCTCCTCAGTCCTCTAGGATAGTGTTTCTGAAAGTGTACCGTGGAAGCACTTTCAGAAACACTTTAACTGGCTGCCCCAGTTTGTTTATGTATCAGCGCCATGATCACAGAGCCTCACGGCTCCCATTGGCTCCGTTTTGTCCTTTGTAGCCAAAGGGGAGCTGTGAGAAGTGGTGGCCTGGTCTACACCGCTTCCCGGGGTTCCCATTGGCTGCAAAGGACGAAACGGAGCCAATGGGAGCTGTGAGGTTCCATGGCTACAGCGGCGGTACATAAACAAGCTGGGGCGACCAGTTAAAGTGTTTCTGTGGTACACTTTCAGAAACACTGCTCTAGGATCTCACCCATCCTCCAGATATTTGCTAACAAATTTTCAGCTACTCCCTTAAGTACACTAAGATGAATTTCATCAGGCCCTGCTGATCTGAATGCATCTAAATATTCTTTAACCTGTTATTTCCCTGTTTAGACTTATGTTTCTTCCTCCTTGTCAGTATTGTGTTGGGAATCTGGTCACCATTAACCTCTTTTACTGAAGACTCAAGCAGCATAGGTATTAAGTACCTCAGCCACCTTGATGCCAACAGTTAAATTCTTCTTTGCCACTATGCAGAGGACTCTAGGGTGTGGTGAATTGGAGCCACCACCCCGGGCCTCATGCTTTGAGATACCTTGCACTAATTGGGAGGAGGCAGGTGGGGAGATGAGTCAGAAGCAGATGAGCAAGTAGAGTGAGAGGTGAATGGGCAGGTGAGCAGCAGGCAAGGGCGGAGGAAGGAGGAGCTCTCCTACCAGAACCTTGCCCCTCTCTCCAGTGTTTCCTGCCCATTAGCAGCCTCCCACCCCCAATTAGGATGGCCAAGTGTCTGGTTTAGGGCAGGAACACCCAGTCAAACAGGGCTCCTAATGTCTCTGGTCTTAGGGATAGGGCAGGGCAATGGGCAGAGCAAGGGTGTTTGGCTTTTTGGAATTAATTGGCAACTCCACCACTCAGCACCTTCCCTCTCCCTTTCAGACCTCCCTCTGCCATGTCAGGAGGTGCTGGGAGGGAGGAGAGATGAGGGAGGCACAGCATGCTCAGAGGAGGGGATGGAACTAGATGAGGGAGGGAGAAAAGGTGAGGAAGAAGCAGGGACAGAGCAGCAGAGGAAAGAAGCAGGGAGAGGTATGGAAAGGGGTGGAGTATAGGCGGGGCCTGGGCAGAGAAGGGGATGGGCCCACCCCACAGATTATAAATTTGCACCTATGTTCCATGTCCCAAACTCCTCTAGGAATGGCCCTGCCTGCATTTTTCTTCATTTCCTCTTGGCCCTAATGTCAATAAAGAACCTCTTCTTGTTGCCTTTTATGTCCACTGCCAGCAACTCACGATATGCCTTACCCTTTCTGATTTTGCCTCTATATGCTTCTGTTATTCTTCTGTACTCTTCCTTAGGGACTCATCAAGGGGTCCATTTTCTGCATGATTCCTTTTTTATTTTCAGGTCTTTATAGAGTTCCTGATGGCACCATAATGGCTTCTTACTGTACTTCCTATATTTCCATCAGGATGTTTTGCTGTTGTGGTTTACATTGTGTCCTTGAGAAATGGCCAACTCTTCTGAATGTCTTTATCCCTTAGGTTTTCTTTCCATGGGACCATACCTACCAGGTCTCTGAGTTTGTTAGTGTGCTTTAGAAAAAATAAAAAGCCCTTGTTGTCCATATTCTGTTGCTCTCATTCCTTCCTTTCCTTAAAATCATGAAATCTGTCATTTCATGTTCACCTTCACCCAAGCTGACTTCAACCTTCAGATTCACTACCAATTGCTCCTGTGTGTTCAGAATCAAGTGCAGATAATGGTGATTCCCTGGATTACTTCCTCGGCTTTCTGAAACAAAAAGTATCCTCCATACGTTCTAAGAACTTACTAGATATTTCATGTTTTGCTGTATTATTTTTCCAACAGGCGTCTGGGTAGCTAAATTCTCTCATTACTGTCAGAACTTGTGTTGTGGATGTTTCTATTGTTTGTTCTAGAAATGCCACCTCCACCTCCTCTTCCTGTTTTTTTACCGTAACCCCCTGTCATGTTATTACCTCTCTCTATTTTTCCCTTCTTTACCTCAACTCAGAAACTTTCATCTGGTCTGCCCCTCAACTCCTTCTGGATCTCAGAACAATTGTGTGTATTTTTGCTGTATATTACAACACTTCTTCCCTTTTTCCCTATTTGTCCTTCCTGACCAGATCCCTCTATAACTGTATTCCCATTATGAGACTTATCCCATTAAGTCTATGACCTTATTGAACTTTTCCACGTTCATCCCCACTACTCCCAACATCTGTTGCCTTTTTATGCATTCCTAAAATTTTTGCAAATACCAACCTAAACTAAAAGTTTTAAGTTCTTTTTTCTGAAATGTTTTGGATTTTCCCCACTTTCTGTGTCATGAGTTTGTCTAGTAGGAATTCAAAACAAAGGGACAGGGGAGGAGGGGAAGACTGGGGGCTCCTTTTTCAAACCTTTTTTCCATTTAACAGAGTAAGAAAGTGCGATGAAAAAAATTTCCCTCCACTTTCTCATATTTTCTTATTGTTTTTCAACCTAAGCAGCCTTTTTCTATGATGATGTAAGCAGGATCAGAAGGAATGTGTCCCTTACAGCTAGCTGAAAATGGGGAGAGACCCTGGGTGTTTCTATGTAAATACAGTTTGTTTCTGCTTTGCTTGGGTTTGTTAAATAAATATTCAGTGAATGGAGTGTGTTTTGTTCATTGTAATCAACTTGGCTAGAGTTGGGTCACAAATTCTGTTAATACGAATGGCAATGTCTGGAATTGTTGTGGGAATACAAAAAATGAGAGACTGTGCTAATCCTTGCTCAAAAGACACTTTCCGTTTAAAAAATGGCTCTCTTGGGCGTGTGCATGTAAATACAGTTTGTTCCTGTTTGGTTAGATTTGCTTACTGTTCAACAAGTAGAATGATGTTTTGCCCATTTGGTGGTTGTGGGTTAACAAATTGTGTTATGCAGGAATTGTGAAATACAATCTCTGATGTGTGTAGTTATTGTGGGAATATAGCAAAGACAGTCTGAGTTTAATCCAGTTAGAAAGGAGAGAGACACTGTTAGTTTAAAGGCCATCGGATGGACAAGGGTGCCACCACCAGAGTTCTGTGAGGTTAAGAGGAGAGGGCAGGACTCTCAATTAGCAGGCTACATGCCTTCAAAGTGTTGGCTGTATGACGGGTTCAACCTGTTTCTCCCCACTGTCTCAATGGTAGAGCTAAAATAGGCTCCAAAAGGAGTCTCTGTTATTATTTTAAATTTACTTCAGTGGATGCTCAGATTTCTTGTGTCTGGACTGTGTTTTGGGCCAAGAGCTGAAATCACTGGATTTTTGCCCAACCCAGATCCACTACAAGCAGGTAGGAACAGTGAGCTAGCAGGACGGCCAGTGGAGAGATGCAACGAGCAGCTAGCAGGGCCGTGGCAGAGAGGGGTAATGAACGGTCAGCAGGGCAGTGCCAGAAAGCAGCGAGCAGGTGGTTGGTGAGTGACCAGTGGATGGGAGGTGAACTCTCGGATGCACCTCTGAACTCTGGGTCTGCCCTGCCCAAGGGCAGCAACTGTGAGTGGGGGGCAGAGAAGGATTTGGCATCTGAAGGGGACATTTACATTGCTAGATTTAAGAACGGAGAGGGAAAGGACACTGCCCAACTTACTTGGGGTGGGACTTTTACTTATGGTTTTTGTTTATGAAATCCAACTGTCATGTTTTCCTAAATTAATGCCATGTTACTTCCCTCCCTTTTATTAAAAGTTTCTTTTCTATGCTCAGACTCTGTGCGTGCGAGTGGGGAAGCATTGCCTCTTAGAGGTGCCCAGGGGTGGTGTGTGAATTTCCCAGGTTACTGGGAAGAAGCTCGAGCCATTTCTGTGTTGGATGGATGGAGAAGAACCCCTAGATATTGAACCTGGCCCTGGCTGCTGCTGGCTCCACCTGGCAGAAGGGTTACACCTGTAATAATTAAGGTTGTACACAGGGCCATTCCTAGGGGTTTCCTGCAACTCCTGGCAGCTACGGTGACTTCCCTGCAGCTTCCAGCTCCCGTAGTGAGTCTCCTTCAGTTCCCAGCGCTTGTGGTGAGGTCAGGACCCACAGGGAACTCATTGCGGGGGCAGGGAGCCATCGGGCCTATTATTTGCGAAATTTGCCATTCATGTGGGATTTGGGAATATATCTACCATGAATGGCGAGCGTTTCCTGTATCCAAAATTAAAAGAAGAATCCGAAAGGTTAACATTTCTGTCTGAATGCAAGTCCAAGCAAAAAGGAAATGAATTAACCACACTGATAGAATATTGTTTATTGTTAGTGTAAGATGTAGCATGTCAATATTGCTGTGTTGTCAAGGGCTGGCGAATTAGCAGGGAACGAATAGGTGGCATATATGGCGGATGGTGTGTACATTCACATACTGTATATGGGCTTGTGCAGGGGATGCATGGCAGATGTTCTGGCAATCTGAAGACACATGTTCTGGACTGATAACCTTTTGGGATGGTTTCAATGTGCATTTTCATACTCACAATATGTTTTTAAAATGAAGCTTTCTCTATAGGTTTAAAAGGAAAAAAATCTGAAATACATTCAGTATTCCACTTGTAATTTTTACCTTTAAAGTATTGATAGCTATTTGCAACCTTAATTCCAGTTACCAAACTTTTTTTTTTACCCTAGAATAGGGGCAGGGCTCAGTTTAATAATGACTGATTTTAAAGACACAGGAAATGCAGAGCCCATATATAGATTGTGAAAGTGCTCTCGGATTCCACCAGATTGCAGAGAACAGCAATCTTTAGCATGAAAAAATTCTAAAATAAAAAAAAAATTCAACCCAAACAAGGTCTCTTCAGCCCCTCAAGGTGAGTTTGTAATGCATATTTTTATTGATCTATGTGAGTCAGGTCCTCTGAAGAATGCTAATTTCTGTGCAGATAGGAACTGGACACACATATAGAGTTCTCTGGGCCCTTGTAGAGACAGAGAGTATAAGTTCAAGATTGTATTTTCCTGTTATTTCTCTTGTATGAAAAGATGAATGGAGAATGTGTGTCATTTGTTCTAGTTTCTGAATCTCTTCTCAAGTCTCTTGTATTTGTGTGTGGGGAAAACGGCAGAAGGAGATACAATGGGGAAGGAGGGAGAGGACGGGAAGAACCTAAAACAGGACAAAGGCAGCACCCCCTTTTTTGTCTGTAAGTGGAGGAGTGAAGCATTTCAACTGAAACCTTTTTTTTTTCACCCCAAAATGCGAATCAGTGTTGGCCAAGTTGTTTCGCAAATTGATTTTGACAATTTTTTTTGGTCGGGAAAAAAAGAGAAAAAATATTTATTTTATTTTATTTTGGAAAACATGAAGAGGTTTGTTTTGCCATTTTGGAAATCAAATATCTCAGCTTTGTATTTTGAAATGTCTTGGTTTAAAAATTGGGATTTTGTTGCATCCAAAATTATTCTGTTTTGATTTTGCAAATGTGCCACTACACTAAAAAAACAAACAAACCAAAACACTTATTTGCACAGCTAGGGACAGGGGCTATTTAAGCCTCTGTCTACACTGGGAAGGTTTAGCGACAAAAGTGCAGTCGACATGCAAAAGACGCAAAATTGAAACTGGTCAAACTGTTTTTTCTGCCTCCTATTGTTGACATTTAATGGCCACATTGCTAGGTCCCTTTCCCTCCACGTTGCTAGCTCTCCTGACAGGTAGAGCAAAACAATGTTGGTAAGCATCCCACAGTGCAGTGTTGTAGGAAGGCAGAGCTTATCACTGCCTTTCTTGAGATTCCCTCCAAGTTCTCCCACAGCATTCTCAGCTGCTGGGAACAGCATCATGAGTAGCTCTGTGTTTTCTTTGCTGAGTAATGTCAAAGCAGCATAGCAGTCTCTCCAGCCCTCCCCCTGCAGTACTGTGTTTCTAGCAGGGCAGAATGGGAGCATTCTAATAATTAGCTCTTTTTTTGTTGTTGTTCCCCAAAAGGAGCAGCTCACTCAGGTATCAGACATTTCCCTGAGCTTTAAAGGGGGAGGGGTGCCTGCCTGCAGGGCAGCAGACATCACAAAACTGAGCACAGCCACCAGGGCAGGCATTGTGGGATACTGGCGGAAGCCAGTTTTCTCATAGAATCATAGAACACTAGCACTGAAAGGGATCTTGAGAGGTCATCAAGTCCAGCCCCCTGCCCTCACAGCAGGACCAAGTACCATCTAGACCATTCCTGGTAGATGTCTATCTAACCTGCTCTGAAATATCTCCAATGATGGAGATTCCACAACCTCCCAAGGCAATTTATTCTAGTGTTTAACCACCCTGACAGGTTGGAGATTTTTCCTAATGTCCAACCTAAACCTCCCTTGCTACAATTTAAGCCCATTGCTTCTTGTCCTATCCTCAGAGGTCAAGGAGAACAATTTTTCTCCCTTCTCCTTGTAACATCCTTTTAGGTACTTGAAAACTGCTAGCACGTCCCCTCTCAGTCTTCTCTTTTGTAAATGAAACAAATCCAATTATTTCAGTCTTCTCTTGTAGCTCATGTTTTGTAGACCTTTAATCATTTTTGTTGTTCAACTCTGGACCCTCTCCAAATTCTCCACATCTATATTGAAATATGGTGCCCAGAACTGGACACAATACTACAGCTGAAACCTTATAAGCACAAAGTAGAGCAAAAGAATTACTTCTTGTGTCTTGCTCACAATAGTCCTGTTAATGCATCTCAGAATCATGGTTTGTTTGTTTCTTTTGCTTGCAACAGTGACACAGTGTTGACTCATATTTAGCTTGTGGTCCACTATGACCCCGAGGTCCCTTTCTGCAGAACTCCTTCCTAGATAGTCACTTCCCATTCTATATGTGTGAAACTGATTGTTCCTTCCTAAGTGGAGCACTTTGCATTTGTCTTGATTAAACTTCATCCTATTAACCTCAGACCATTTCTCCAGTTTATCCAGATCATTTTGAATTATGTTCCTATCCTCCAAATCACTTGTAATCCCTCCCAGCTTCATATCATCTGTAAACTTTGTAAGCGTACTCTCTATGCCATTATCTAAATCATTGATGAAGACATGGAACATAACTGGTCCCAAAACTGATCCCTGCGGAACCCCACTTGTTATGCCCTTCCAGCATGACTCTGAACCATTAATAACTACTTTCTGAGAACAGTTATCCAGCCAGTTTTGCATCCACCTTATAGTAGCCGCATCTAGGTTGTATTTCCCTAGTTTATTGATAAGAAGGTTATGTGAGACTGTATCAAATGCTTTATTAAAGTCTAGGTATACCACGTCCACCACTTCCCCCTTAATCACAAGCTTTCAAAGAAAGCTATCAGATTGGTTTGACATGATTTATTCTTGACAAATCCATGTTGGTTGTTTCCTATCACCTTATTATCTTCCAGATATTTGCAGATGAACTCCTTAATAATTTGCTCCATTATCTTTCTGGGCACAGAAGTTAACAGGTTTGTAGTTTCCTATTACGTGTCTAGATTCAACTGCAAACAGGGGACAATCAGGATTTGAAATATCTCCATTCTGAAATACATGACTGTTCTGTTGAGAAAATGGTCACATTTGCTATAATGTTTTGTTTTAATCTTCTTTTCTTTCAAAGCTTGAGCCTCACTGGAGCAAAAGTCTTCCCCATTATGAGCTGACTTTCTGTGGCTAAGCTTTCAGCACAACAGTATCTGTGGAAGGGGGTGGGGGCAACTTAGGAAAAGCACTCTATGGTTTTGCTTAGATTTTGTCACCTTGTCTTAATTTTTGATTGTTAAACCATTTTCCTTCTTTCATCTGTTCATTTTTTATGGCTCCTGATTGCCAATGGGCTATTCAATGATTCTTTTGCAGTTTTGCTTAAAATGTTATTTCAAATTCTATTTAAAAACTGGCCTCCAGTTTTGCCACCTAATCAATTAGGGTCTCAGCTTTGGGGAGTGCAAATAATCATGTACTTCAGTGTTGGAATTTAGAGATCTCTCTGATTTTGGAGCACCATCAGCAAATTAGTCATCTGAGAGCACAATCCTATAAAGAAACCTGCTTATGTGTAATGGTGGCACCATTTGTTCCTTGGCAGGCTCGGGGCCTGTCACCTGTTGTGCCTACAATGATTTACATACCCTCAAAACTGTATCGTCTACTGGTCACAGGCAGAAAAACCGAGGTGGTTTTTAAACCAACGGCCCTAGGTCTCTAGCTGGTAGGTTGATGAAATTAGGTGCATGAAGATAATTCTTAGTTAAGCATTTATCATATTTTCAATCCATGGCTTTTCAGGAATCTCTCACTTTCCGTTGCCCATAAATGCAGTCAGAAGTCTCTAGAGATTTGTTGAACAACAGTTCAATCCCCCTCCCCCCCCCGCCCAAGACCTGGTTTAATTTGTAGAGCTATCTTCCATTATTCACCCTGAATATACCTTACCAGCATGTAGTCCCACTGAAGTCAACATGAGTTAAGATGGCAGATTATGACCTGAAACAGACAAAACAACTGGGCTGTAGTCACACAAGTCTGACTGAGCCTGGGTGCAGCATGATGTCCAAACCTCTTATGACACAGTTATGACCCGTGAGCTAGATGCGTATGATTATCCCCAGTTACAGATGGGAAAATAGAGGCACAGAGAGACAAAATGAGCTGTCCAGTGCTTCATTTGTGAGGAAAACAATTGTGGAGTTCTGAGATAACTTAATCTCATCACTAGAATACACTTCTGTCTTCTTCTTGGGGAAAACTGCTGTTACACCCCATTCATTCTGAATAATGAGATTTTATTTTGTATTTCAGTTTCCTTTCCTGATACCCAGTGATGGAAAACAGAAGCAGCAGGATCAGTGACCTGCTCATACACGCCCTCAATAACCTCTCTCAGGAAGAGTTCAAAGGATTTAAAGACAAATTATCACACTCTGACATGGGGGAGAAAGGTACCATCCCCCGAGGTTGGCTGGAGAATGCTGACAGGATAGATACAAAGAACCTCCTGATGGCATTCTATGGTGGAGACACGGCAGTAGATGTTACTGTAGAAGTTTTCAGTCAGATCCATCTGAGAGATTCTGCTGCTAAACTCAAAGAACAAAGAGAGAAAGGTAAGAAACCTAACGCTGCTGTAAAACCTGGGAGTCTCTCCCCAAGGAACCTGCTCCAACACAGCAGGAGCAGGAGCAGAAGGAGAAACAGGCTGATGGCAGGAATGACTGTCAAGCTTTGAATCCCAGCAAGAAGCCAGGGGGATAAAGCAGAGATGCTCATGATGGGCCAGATTCTCTCATCTGCTTCACTCCCTTTTTTCCACTCAGTTGGCACAGCAGAGGGAGTAGAAACAGCTGTAACTCTCCATCTGAGTAAATCCCCAGTGAGGGACAAGAGTCCCCAATGGGTATAGAGCCAGCAAAGTGGTGCAGTGGGAGTGTCGCAGACAGAGAAAAGTAGGGAGAAGGAGTGACTAGAGTGCATATCCAGCTGGGGGACCGTTCCTTGGGGATCAGTGGCAGCTGGTGCAAGTTAGAATCACCCCCACATGGCTCTAATCTGGGTTGGGGCTAGGCTAGAGAATCAACAATTATAACTGGAAACTGATCACACAGGAGGATCTGACCCAGTGTATTCTCACTAAACATCTGAATGGGACTGTAACAGAGTGGCACTCACTTCCTGTGAGCGCCCACACCTGGCCAAGGGTGTATGCTTGCACTCACTCTGTTCTTCCACTTTTTTGGGCTATTCAGCCCTCTGGCCAAGTCACACAGCCTGATGGGAATCACTCTCATCCCCTTCCAGGGTACAGGTTTGTGTGTTTCCCACATGGAGGAGCTCACTCAGCTGTCATATGCTTCCCGGAGCTTTAAAAGGGGAGGGGCACATGCCTGCAGGGCAGCAGAGATCACAAAATACTGAGCACAGCTATCAGGACAGGCATTGTGGGATGCTGGTGGAAGCCAGTTCTCTTGACAAAGCAAACTGCAGAGTCCGCACTGGCTCTTTTCCGACAATAAAAAGAGGGAAAAAGACAAAAGTATCTCGCAGGGATGGAAGTTTTTTGCGGCCAAAACCTGGATGGCTTTTCCCCCAAAAAGTCATATTGCAGTGTAAATGCTCTCACTGTTTTGTTACTAAAAGGCAGGTTTTGGTGACAAAATGGTGCCAGTGTAGACAAGGCCTGACTTTTTTAGCCACACGGCTGTATCGACACAGCCATGTTGCTAAAAGCTGTGTAGTGTAGACATACCCTTAGCACCTCCTGACAAGACAGAAGCTGTTAGAAAGAAAACCAGCTGTCTTCTTCTGAAGGGACAGCTTGTGGACAAGGTATTTGCAGGGCTCCTTTTGAAATGTTTTTTTAACAGCTATCCTCTATTTTCAGTGTGTGTATGTGCATACATATGCATGTTTAATATGATTTTTTAAATGTTCTTCATAGTATGCAAAATAAACCAAGCAAATTGATAATGGTAAATATTTACTACTAAATTATTTAAGATATGTCAAAACTTAAGGAAAAACTTAGGTTTGCATTTTCTGTCCCATAATTACTAATCTGTAGCTTTCCCTAATATTTCAAGGCTATTTTTATTTCACATATTAAATCCCAGTGTAACCATTCTCATAAAATTACTCTCTATTATTAAAAGTACAATAAAACCAGACACACTTATCCTCCTAGATAGAGACACCTTAAATTTGGTAAGTGTTGCAGTTTAACTTACAAAATGGGCATAGGGTATGATAAAACAGTAAAAAATGTCTTAACAGCTTTACAAAGACTAGTTTAAACGAGGCTTGCATTTTGACTCATAATGCATCAGTTTTACTAGAAAGAATAATTTACATCTTTGTAAGGAAACTGGCAGAAAAGAAGTAAAATACATATTTTTTCTCACAGTTAAATTACCTTTAAGCTAGGATGTGTATATATATTCTATACAATAATGGTGTGATTGTCAACTTTTTAGAGTCGGCACCATGTTTTTGTTCTGTTTGTACAGCAGCGATCTGATCCAATGCTGGAATTCCTAGATGTTACGGTAATACATTATAATTAAGTCATGCTTATTCCTGCAGAGACCACTGACTGGATGAATTGCCCCATCTTCCTTAACTGCATGACACATGTGATTCTGTTAAACATTCATGCAAATTTCTCTTTCAGCTTTATGTCCTAAAGAAACACCTGGAAGAACAGGTATGTGACATTCAAACAGAACATTGTATTGAATACAGGCATTAGGCCAGATCAGCCAGATGTTTCGTTTACCACTAGAAATAAGAAATAACACCTTGAACTGTCTAGTCTTGTCAAGCCAGTTCTATACTAGACCGAGAAGGTCAGGTTAAGGTACGCAAATCCAGTTACGTAAATAACATAACCGGAGGTGACATGCCATAAGATGAACGTGGCACTGGCTTCACTACAGGAAGTCGATGGGAGCAAACACTTCTGTTGACTTCCCTTACTCCTCACGAATCAAGGAGTACCAGAGCCTACTAGGGGTGCCCTCAACATTCCATTTAGTGGGCCCTTGCTAGACCGACTAAATCAAATGCCAGAAGATCAATCTTTGGCATGATAAGTATAGATGTGGCTTTAGATCACACAGATGAAGTACAGTTTGAAGGAAGACAAGGAAATACCTGGGTGATCTCCAAGTACTGCAGAAAAGAGTGTTAATGATCAGGTGGCATCCGTACTGAGTCAGCCCAGCATTATGGAGCCAGAAGGTGCTCTTCTGCCAGGGGTACTGTTTTTTAAATGAGGTAAAATAGCGAGGGGAGCCCATTGGTGGTCATTAAAGATGCTATGGAATTCTGTAACACCTCTGTTCTGGACTGATCCTGTTTTGTGTAGTTACAATCTTTGCACCTTAAATTCCGTCTTCTGTTTCGATTGGGCATTGACCACGTAGTGTCCTAACTTGTTGTGTAAGGCTGTTGCACATTGTTTCTCAATTGAGAGGTGGCTGCATTTTAGTAGCTGATGAGGTGATTCCTATAAACATGTCAAACTTAGTTATCTGACTTCCTTCTATACCAATAGCCTAGTTATGCAAATCAATAGGGTGCCCCGTGTTTTGGAAGGATTTCTGTATAAAGGGCAGTGTGGGAATACTGCCGGCTCCATCCCCTGAGTCTGACAGGGAGGGAGGGAGTAGCTACAAGAGACAGGTGCCTCCTTGGTGCTGCTGCAGCCCTCCCCATCATTGGCAGCCTTGGGGAAGGGAGCCTCTCTCTTGTAGCTACTCCCCCTTTCCTCCCCTCTGACCTCCATCTTGCCTTTACTGGCGGGCTGAGGCGTCGGGCTCGGGTGTGTGCTGAGGAGGTTCAGGGCTCTGACAGAGGCAGGTAGGGTTGTAAATAGGGAGGGTTGTAAATAGGGTTGCCAACTTTCTAATCTCACAAAACCAAACACTTCTGCCCTGCCACAGCCCTAAGGCCCTGTCCCTTCCCTCAGGCCTTCCCCCACTGACTCCATCCCTCCTACCACTGTCACTTACTTCCCCCCACCCTCACTCACTTTCACCAGGCTAGAGCAGGGGGTGGAGCATAGAGTGAGGGATGAGTTCTGGGCTGGAGGTGCTGGCTGTGGGTGGGATCAGAAATGGGAGGAGGGTTCAGGATGGGAGAATGGGGTCCAGGCTGGGCGGTGGGTTGTGGTGTCAGGGCTCTGCCTAAGGGTGTAGGTTCTGGGGTGGAATCAGGATGAGGTGAAGAAGAGGGCTCCAGGCTGGGGCAGAGGGTTGGGGTGTGAGCTGGAGTGTGGGGTCCCACCAGCTCTTACCACTTCTCCCAGGAAGTGGCTGCTAGGTAAACTTTTTGAGTGGGTGTTCCAGTTGAAAACTGGCTGCCAGGCAACCCTAATATCTAGTCAGGCACTCACCTTGGCTTTGGAGACAGACAGCAGGCTAAGGAATGAATGGGATCAGGACAGCTGGAATAACATTGAGTCCCCTCTCTGCCCCACATTTCAGGAGAGAGAAGCCTTCCTGTTTGTTCCTTCACCTTTGACACCCTCAGGGACTTAGACTTCCTGGCTCTGACAGCCTCAGGGGAGGTGATCAGTATTCTGCATGTCCAGTTATCTGAACACCCAGTTATCTGAACATTTCAGATAAATGGAATTCTATTATAAGGCCTTCCACGCACACACAGCTTTTAGCTTCATGACTAATTTCAATGTGACAACTCCTAACCAGGCCAGTAGTTAACTCATTTGGGTATACTTTATGCTGAAGCTGCTGTATAAGCTTAACATCGCTTAAATTATTGTCTAAATAGCTTTTTAATAATATTATTGATAAGACATTTCCCCCCCCCCTCTGAATTTCCAATTCCATAGTTCTAATGCTTCATGTCACAAATTTAGATTACAGGGTGAAATATCGAGAACACATCCAAAACAAGTACAGAGTCATAAAAGACTTGAACTCTCGCCTTGGTGAGAATGTGACTCTAAACAGCAGATACACAAAGCTGATGATTGTAAAGAAACATTGTCATAAAAAGGAAAGAGAACATGAAATAATGACCTTGGGACGGAGACACGAAGAAATCATGACGAAGCGAGCTAGTTCCATCACCCTGGGCAATTTATTTAAATGCGACGAAGATGGACAAATGCCGCAAATTGTTGTGCTACTGGGAGCTGCAGGGATTGGAAAAACAATGACAGCGAGAAAGATTATGTTTGACTGGGCAGGAGGAGAGCTCTACAGGGGAAAGTTTGATTATGCTTTCTACGTAAATTGCAGGGAAGTGAATTTTGGTAGTGAGCAGGGAAGAATTGCGGATTTGATTATAAAGAATTGTCCCAATAAAAACGCACCAATTGAAGAGATTTTGATAAATCCAGAGAAACTCCTGTTCATTATTGATGGTTTTGATGAACTGAGATTTTCCTTGGATCAGCCAGAAGATAATCTGTGCTCTGATCCCTGTGAGAAGCAGCCTTTAGAAATTACACTGAGCAGTTTAGTTCGGAAAACTGTTCTTCTTGAATCCTATGTAATAATCACTACAAGACCCACTGCTCTGGAGAAACTCCGGCAGTGTTTGGAGTGTGCACGTTACGCAGAGATCCTGGGGTTTTCTGCAGCTGAGAGGGAGAAATATTTCCATAAGTTTTTTGGGAATCAAGAAAAAGCAAGAAAAGCCTTTAACTTTGTCAAAGAAAACGAAATGCTCTTCACCATGTGCTTTGTCCCCATTGCGTGTTGGATCATCTGCACGGTTCTGAAACAACAGATGGAAGCAGGGGAAGATCTTGCACAAACGTCCAAAACAATCACTGGTGTGTACATGCTCTATCTGTTCAGCTTATTAAAGGGTCACAGCAGCAATGCAAAGCAGCCCACACCAACTAACTTGAAGGGACTTTGCTCCTTGGCTGCAGATGGAATCTGGAGGCAGAAAATACTCTTTGGAGAAGAAGAAATCAAGAAGCATGGCTTAGATACATCCGACTCTCTCTTTCTGAATGAGAACATGTTTCAAAAAGATATTGACTGTGAATGTGTTTACAGCTTCATTCACTTGAGTTTTCAAGAGTTTTTTGCAGCTTTGTTTTATGTGTTGGAGAAAGAAGAAACAACTGTGGCAGATGCAGGAACTGCTATGAACAATGTGAAAAAATTGTTAGAAAACTATGGAAAATCTAGAAATTATTTAATGTTAACAGTGCGATTCCTGTTTGGTCTCTTGAACGAAGAGAGGATGAAGGACATGGAGAAAAAACTTAGCTGCAAAATTTCACCCAAAATTAAACCAGATTTACTGCAGTGGGTTAAAACAAAACCAAAAATATCATCCTTGTCCGTAGAGTCTGAGGAGCTGTTCTTGAAGCCCGATGAGGAGTTATCATCCTTTAAACGTAACGCTGAGATGATTTACCAGCTTGAGGAGTTTCACTGTTTGTATGAAATTCAAGAAGAGAATTTTGTGCAAAGTGCACTGAATCGCTTCACTGAGCTGTATTTAGCTGAATACAATTTTACCAAAATGGATCAAGTGGCTCTTTCATTCTGTCTAAAAAACTGTCGCAAACTGGAGACGCTCCATCTAAATCTGTGCATGTTTGGATTAGAAGACTCAAGTGAAGATTCTCTAAGGCCACCCAAACAGCCACGTTTGTAAGTAATGTATGAGATGGAAAAATGCCCACTCAATTTCTTAAGCCGAGAAACATACATTTGGGAGGGAGAAGGTCATTTTAAAAGGGAAGCCAACAGTGGGACAAGTGACAAGGGTCTTAAGGCTGAACTCCAGATCAGAGTGGGTCGAATGCTGAGGGCATTCTGTGAGGAGTAAGGGAAAACCAACAGGAGCATGGGCTCCTGTTGGCCTCCCACAATGTAGATGCTGCGGTGGCTCGGTTTAAGGTAAGCCGAATCCAGCTGTGCATTTTGCATAGCTGGATACCCTTACACTGACCTGTCTGGTCTAGTGTGGACCAGGCCTGGGAGAATATGGGCACTCGGGTGAAGTGTTAATAAGGCATTAAGACCATAGTAACTTTTCTTCACCTTCACCATCTTCTCCTCCCCTTTCTCCAGTAGGCCTTTCCTCCTCACAGGGTGTGTGTCCTGACCCAGGCGAAACGCTCCAGCAAGGTCCCATCCCATCCCTTGTCAACCTGTCTCAATGAGGGGATTCACACCTGCATAATCTTGTCCCCTTGTCATAGAGATGGGACACTTGGAGAGGACGCTGGAATCAGGAGAGGCCAATTGACACAAGACGTGTTAGCCGAGGAAAAACAATCAGCTCCATATTATCAGTGCATGCTGTACTTTGTCCAAATTGTGCGTGGGCAAGAGTGAGGTGAATGCAGGGGGCTAGGAACAGGAAATGCAGAGAGATTCTGTTAATTTTGAACTCACTTCCTCACATTGAAGGACTATTTTGCCAGCCTTAAAAAAAAACCAGTGCCACATGCGAGTCCATTTCAAGCCCATCTGTTTTATATTCCTTCTTATACCATGCTCATCGCTGTAGCACCTGGGTGACTGTAAGGAGTGCATTAAGAAATGTGACTACACAACTGTCAGGGAGTTGTTTTCTCATCCTCCACCCAGAGGGAGAAGTGTGTGTGCGGTGTAGTGTCTTGTTTTGCTAGGTGGGGAGTGAGGAGGAGGGGATAAATATATTTTTAGTTGTGTTACCTGAAACTGTGGTTGGACGCCCTTGTGAATCCCACTCCCAGAATCATGGAGTAATTCATAGGCAGTGTATGATCACACCAAGTTCAGGAAAGAGAATTAAAATCTGCTCCCAGTGATCAGGGTAGGAAATTTCTATTCTCTCTTTTTAGGGAACAGCATCAGGATGAGTTGACACCTTCTCCCATTTACCTGCTGTGCCAAGCCCTGAAGGATCCAAACTGTAAACTAAAGAAACTAAAGTAAGAAGCTATTTCTTTTCCTTTTTAAAATCCTCCTGTTGCTGTTGTTATCCCAGAAGTTCTACAGCACTGTGGCTCTCTTTACCTTGTCTGCTGGAATGTCTGTATAGAATTGTCTACGTGCGCAGGAATTTAAATGTCCATTTCCAGTTGACTTGTTATTGTCTGAATAGCTTGGGAGCCACAGTTTTTGTATGGATAATTGGGAGTTTGGAGAGCCAAGAGTCGGGGGCATGGTCTCTCTCATTCATTCCCATCACAGCGTGGCTGTAGAGAGCTCCCTGACCCCTGGCCAGGATTCTGCTCTGTCCTGCCATGGTCACATCCTTCTTGTGCTTGTGCCTTCTGGGATCACAAGCAGGGAAGGTTAGCATTCTGTTGAGGCAGAGCAGGATCCTGATTGGGGGTCTCTGCTGTCACACATCAAGGTGCAGGTGGTGTAACCTAGTGGTTGCAGCAGAATCAGAGGGCAGAACCAGAGTTGTGGCAGGGAGCTGGTGGTCAGAGCCAGGGTTCAGAACAGAACCAAATGGCAGAGGTAGGGCTGTGGTCAGGAGACAAGCCAGGGTCCGAGTTAGGACCAGGCCAGGAGTGGAGCAGGCCAGGGCTAGACAGGTGGCAGGTCTGGTACCAGCGCAGGTGTGGAATGTGTTTAGCTACTGGGCTGTTCTTGCTGCAGGGCTTCAAATGATGATCTCTTGGCTCTTCTGACCACTTGAGGGTTTACTGGGCCCAGCTGAGTTCATTGGGTTGCTAGGCCACTGAGCCCTGAGGCAGCTGAGTTCATGCCATCTCCTCAGCCCTGCCAAGATGGCAGCCTCCCCTTTCGCACCTTGTGCCTGCAGGGGTCAGAGGTCTCCCTCTCTGCAGCCCTCTGCAACTCCATTGGCATGGCCCTGCTCAATCACACTCACGCCAGCAGAGCTGCCGAGGAATCCCTGCAGGCACAAGGTCCCTGCTCTGTTACCCAAACCTTTGCATTGTCCAAATCCGTTCCTTCTTCCCCAACATGAGCGATGTGCTGCAGAGGGTGTGTGTCACATGGACCTCGTGTGAGGGGACGAGAGCTGTGAGAAAAATGTAGTCGGGCTAATAGGATCTTTTAGGTAGAAGTGATATATGTGTTCATTTTTTTTTTATTGTATCCCTTTGGTATATATGGTCGTGCCAATTTTCTTCCACAATTTGATCTGAGGAAGTGGGTCTGGCCCACAAAACTCATCACCTAATAAACCATCTTGTTAGTCTTTAAAGTGCTACATAGTCCTGTCTTTTGTTTCATTTTATGTGATGTTCCAAGGCCAGACTCTCAGTCTGATGGGATCCTCTTTGACTGTCTGCACCACAGCTACCAGCGGTGTCTGTCCTGGCCAGTATGCAGCTGTGAGGGTTATAGAACTTTTCTCTCTTCTGAGATTAAAACACCTGTCAGAGGTGGTCTAGATAATTCATGGTACTGCCATGAGTGGAGGGGACTGGATGACCTCTTCACATGGCTATTGATTAATAGATTCCAAAGCCAGAAATGATCATTGTCAATATCCAGTCTGACCTTGTCTATAACACAGACTGTAGAACTTCCCCAGAACATATCTTTTAGAAAAAAAATATCTAATCTCAATTTTGAAATTGTCAGGGAATGGAGAATTTACCATGACTCTTGCTGAATTGTTCCAATGACAGTGAATTTGTCTCACTTCAATGTCCAGCTATTGGATCCTGTTACACTGTTCTCTGCTAGATTGAAGAGTACATTATAAAATATTTGTACCCCATGTTGGTACTTATAGACTTTAACTCCGTCATCCCATAACCTTCTATTTGTTAAACTAAAATGCTCAAGCTCCTTATGTCTGTCACTATAAGGCAGATTTTCTAATCCTTTAGTCAGTCTCGTGGACCTTCTCTGAATCCTCTCCAGTTCATCAGCATCTTTCTTCAATTGTGGACCCGAGAACTGGACATAACATTACAGAAATGGCCATATAAGAGTCTAATAGAGAGTCAAAATAAACTCTGAACTCCTGCTTGAACGCTCATTATTATGGATCCAAGGATCACATTGGCTCTTTTGACCACAGTGTTGCACTGGGGAATCATGTTCAGTAGGTCATCAACCATGAGCCCCCAATCTTTGTTCTTGGATGCAATAATGCTGAAAAAGTTCCCATTCTATAGATATGAGTTATGTGCTTTATACACTTACATTTAGCTGTATTAAAATATGTATTTGTTTGCTTGCATCTAGCTTATCAGTGTATCAGTGACCTGTGCTTTTCATTATTTACCACTCCCCCAATTTTCGTGTCACCTGTAAACTTTATCAGAGATTATTTGATGTTTCCTTCCAGGTCTTTGATAAAAATATGAAATAGTACAGGTCCAAGAACTGCTCCTTATGAGACCCTACTAGAAATTCATCTCCTCAATGACAACTCCCCGTTTATAGTTACATTTTAAGACCTAGCAGTGAGCTAGTTTTTAAACTATTTAATGTGTGCCATATTAATTTTGTATCGTAGTTTTTTTAATCAAAATGTCTTGCAGTAGCTAGTGAAATGCCTTGTAGAATTGTATGTATATTACATCAATTTTGCTCCTTTATCAGTGAAATAATTGGGGGTGGGCAATTATTTTTAATGGGGGGGCCACTCCAAGATTTTGGCAAGTGGTCAAGGGCTGCATTTCTACCGAGGGGGTTTGGGATCTGGGACAGAGGTTGGGTGCAGAAGGCAGCTAGGGGTAGGAGACTGGGGTGCAGAAGGGAGTGTGGAAATATCTGAGTGATTATTCGTTATGCATAAGAGCTAAGATGACTCAATTTGGACAGCTCTTCCAGGGTTCTGATTTAAAATCACACCAAGAGATATGTAACCAGGTAAAAACTCTGATTTTCAGCATACACAGGTCACACACTTTATTGTGAAATCTGGTCACAAGACAGTACTAGCATGACCTTTAGCCGCATTTCAGGAGTTGCCCCAGGAGCAAGCTGGAAAAAATGGCTTAATTGCTAAGACATATACAATTTTGATTGAAAAAAGATGTTGATAAGAAAATAACCCAGATGAAAATATGGGAGAGGGATTTGGACAAAAGAAACTGATCTGGATGAGCGGGTCCCCATATGGCAAAGGGGAAATACATCTTCAGTTTGTGTAGCTCATAAAGAAAATGCCTATAAAGTATTGTATTCATGGCACGTTGCTCCATGATATTTTTGCTAATAGAGAGCAGAGATGTGGGAAATAAGGGTGTGGGGGTGCTGCAGCCTCCCTCTCCCCCCATTTTAGGTGTCCTGGCCTCATGCCCCTGCTGCTAGGTCCTAGATGCTGTCTCTGTGCTCCTGCTGCCCAGGGTCCTGGCTTTCTTGGGTCTTGGCCACTGCTCCTACTGCTGTCCAGGGGCTCTGCTGCCAGTCCAGGGTCCCACTCAACTGCTGGCCCTGGGGAATCCAGTGGCATCAGGATGGCCCTGCCTGTGGGGTCTAAGGGCAGTGAGGGGCATGGACGGGGTAAAGGGAGGTGCAGCTCAACACCCCCACTCCAAAAATTCTTCCCCCACCACTGCTGGGGAGGTGCTGTGTTGGAGGTATTGCCGGGAAAGGGGAACGTACTTGCACATGTGATCACTGTGTTCAGGCATTTGGCAGTTTTAGGAGGAATCTGTTAAAGATTTTCATCTTACCACAAAGTGCCAGCTTTTAGGGCAGGGGTGGCCAACCCATTTAACAAAGAGAGCCAAAACAGCAGTGGAAAAAATGTGAAGAGCTGCACCAGAATTGTTAAACAAACAAATAAACAAACAAAAAAAGCCCCCCAGAACAGAATTGTTGATCAAAAAAATAAAATAAACAATTTAAAAAAAGGAGGCTGCCCCTTTAAGATGGCCACCATCTTGAGTGCCATTTTTAAAACCCCGCAGCTCCGACCCGGTAAGCACAGGGGAGCTGGCAGGCAGCAGAGGCTGTTGGGCAGGGGGGCTCAGGAGCGGCATCATGAGCCTGACTTTTGGGGGGCGCGAATACTTTTGGGTTGGCCACGGCTATTCTAGAGAGATCCCCAGAGCTCTAGCACAGGAGCTGTGTTTTAAACTGGAGAATAAATTACTTTCTTTTTAAGACTTAGCAGTAGGACTTTGAATTGCACTTTATGGGAAAAATGAGACTTCTCCTGTGGAATGGCTGGTATAGTCCTTGTGCTGGAAATGCTTTCAGACCAAATATGTATACAAGAGAGAGGCCAAAAAGAGAACAGGTATTTAGAAATTTGGTTACCCTTTTTAGTGCACTCAGAGGAGGAGAGTTCCCCTGTCAGCAAGCCAGATTTCACGAATATTAGCCCCATCCTGAATAAGTAAAAAGTAACGTACGCTGTGGTATTTTATTGTAAATTTGGCTTAATAGAACCTTTCAGAAAAAAAAAATCTGAGCAGAAGGCTAGTAGCTTCTTGTTCAGATGGGGGGCAGAGGCCTCTTGTATCCGCCAGTGGAGACAGATGTGATCTCTTGGGTAGAATTACCCGTCCCCCCCATGCACTGCTGCTGCTGCAGTTCCCCTGGAGGTACCTGCATTTCTACTAAAACATGGTTAGTGGTTAGGTGACAGGGGGTTAACAACACGGGCAGGCCTCGTCTCCACCAGGGGAGCTGCGATCGAACAAGTTCATTGTAGGTATGTCCACACTGCAACAAAAAAGTCTTGTGACACCATGTCTCAAAGCTTAGCTCAGCTGACTCTAGCCGGTGGGGCTCCGGCTGCAGCGCTATAAAACTGACATGTAGATGTTCCGGCTCGGGCTGGGATGTGGGAGCCCATGAGGCAGGAGGGTCTCAGAGCCCAAGCTTCAACCAGCACTAAAATGTGTACAGTGCGGTGTTATGGCCCTGCAGCCTGAGTCCTGCCAGACTGAGGCAGGTGGCCAGGCCAGCCACGGCCAAGCCATGGGTCTTTTATTGCAGTGTGGATATGTCCTGTCGGCCCAGCCTATGCAACTGGGGTTTCTTTGGAAATTCCAGACTTTTCTAATCAAGCCCTGAGAAAACGGGAGATGGAGGGAAGGACTTGGAGCTGCTGGCCCAGCCATAGGGCAGGGCGAGCAAGGTGGTTTCCTTGGGCCCTGTGCCTTCAAGGCCCTGCATTGCCCGATGTCCACCCGCCCAGCTGCTCACTCGCTCGCTGCCCTGGCGAGGAGCTGCTCAGCCACACGGCACAGCCAATCACCTTGGGCCCTGCAAACTCTTTGGCTGGGATTGTAGAGCCGGCAAAATGGAACCCATCTTTGAACCCTGAACATTCAATACTAAGTGTCCCAGAGATGGTGGCTTCTTTTGAGTCCTAAGTAGAAATGATGCAACAGAGAGGAAAATGCCTCCCCCCATTCACAAAACTGTAACATACCTTCCAGAGCTCAGCATTTTTATTATTGCCCAAAGACATTCCTTTCGCTCCCTTTATTACCCGTCCCCCAACCATTCATTGATCATAAAGTTTCTTTATTGGGGAAACCTGAGTGTTTCTGCTGAGGGGATGGAGTGTGGGAACCTTGCCACTGAATAACCTTTGTATGTGGAACAAAGGATCCATGAGAGCTACAGGTGCAGTGGATTGAAAGCCACAAAATGGTCCTACGATCCAATAGCACAATGCTGAGATTTTATTCCTAGAATGAAGGACGCTTCCTAGCAACCCACAGGTACCCACTGAGGAACTGGACTGACAGAGGTGCTCATTTCCCTCTCTGTTTATCTGTCTCCTGCAGGCTTACTAACGGCCATCTCACCACCGCTTGTTACAGGGATCTCGCCTCTGCTCTCAGCACCAAACAGACCCTGACTGAGCTGGACCTGTCGATGAACAGCCTGGGCGACTCAGGAGTGAGGCTGCTGTGTGAGGGACTGACCCACCCAACCTGCAAACTGCAGAAACTGGGGTGAGTATTTGCTGGTTTCTTTCTGTAAAGAGCTCAGCAGGATGGTGTGTGAGGTCAGGTCCTGGTAGGAGCATGGAGAGGCTGAAAGCTGAGTGTCCCCCTGACATCCAGTATGTCAATGGCTCCCAACAGCCTGATGGTCGGCCATTTTAGGAGAACAGAAGTTATAAATAGGGATGGGCCCAAACTGGAGCACTAATTCCAAACTCCCCTAAAAGTGAGGAGTCAGTGGTAGTGAGTAATCTCCCTTGAAATGGATTTTTGAGTAAACATTGAAGCGTAACCTCATCTTCTGAGGGAAAACCCATTTTAAATACCACCTTGGGATCTTCATAACAATTACCATATATATTCTTGTTATGCTTATAAAAAGCACACGGGATCTTTTTCAGGGGAAAAGGCAATATGCTGTGTTTATTGAAAGTACAACATGAAAAGCAGCAGATGCATTATCTGTCTCACACACACATAGGTCCTGCAGCTGATTTATAGTTACCATCTGGCGTGGCTCAAGTCAGTCTTACTGGCCAGGTCAGATGGACCGAGTGAGGAGTCAGGGTCTATCAATCACAATTCGAGGCTTCTCTGGGGCTTGGCTTGCAGCACCGAACTCAGTGTCTAATGGCCAAAGCCCCCCATTTTATATATGTAAGTTCCCATGTGGATTTTGCAGTGTCATGCTGCACTCTTGGTATGTTAATCTAGGGGTTTCCCCCACAATTATCCTGTCATGGCTATTGTCAGGCTTCCCATTCTTGTCTCTTATTTGTGTCTCACTCTTGGGGGGGGTCTGCCTGTCTCCAGGACTCGTCTGTTCTGCTAATTCATTCAGCCTCCTGCACCATGGATGTTCTCTCATCCTCTCTGAGTCTCTCTACTCTTTTTGACTATCTGGACCTTCCTGATGGCTTTCTCACACATCCCTCACTCACAGCAAGCTATTTACAGACCATTTCAGAGAAAGGATGACATACTTACTAGAAGACACAACTTAGTTTGCAACGCAGACGTTGTCTAACCATGAGAAAGAGGGTGAAGCAGAAGTATACAAAACTTATCAGCAAATCACATAGGACTTGTGATCATCATTATACTTGTATTTTTATGCCAGCACGGAATTACTACATTTTGGCTACATTGTTTCACATGTAAGGCAGAGATGTGCAACTCACTCAGGGTACGTCTAGACTACAGGCTTTTGTCGACAGAAGTTTTGTCGACAGATATTGTCGACAAAGCTTTCGTCGACAAAGAGCATCTAGACTGCATCCAGTTCTGTTGACAAAGCAAGCCGCTTTGTCGACATGGCAGTGTAGACGCAAAGGACAATTTAGATGCGATAACGCCTTCTGTCGACAGAACTCTGACGACAGAAGGCGTTATTCCTCGTAAAATGAGGTTTACAGCCGTCGACAAAACTGCTGAGTCCTGTCGATGTTATGTCGACAGAACTCGGCAGTAGTGTAGACGCAGGTATAGTTTTGTCGACAAAAGTCCACTTTTGTCGACAAAACCCTGTAGTCTAGACACACCCTCAGGGAAGAGGGTGGATCTGTATGTAGTCTGTGGGCCAGAGTTTAAATAAAATATACTCCCTATAAGGCACAAAAGAATCCCTAGATAACAACCTATCAAGGGGACAACATGGGCTTATGTGGTAACTAATTGTTTTGTTTGTTATTTGTTCAGTGCTTTCTTGCCACTTTCTTCATCAGTAAGAAAATCTGTTCCCCTTTAAGGCCACTGCATTTCTGTCCTTGGTTTTTCTTCCTTCTCCAACCTCCTTTCTGTTTCTCTTCCTCTTGCTGATGTTTAGGAGTTTTGCTCTGTTCCATGTTTCCATCTTTTCTGTAGCAACTTCCAGTTCCCAAGCTACTGGCTGTCACTCCCACCCCTTCCTCCCTATTTCAGCCACCAAAATGAAATGTGATGTAAAAGCCAATCCAACAAGGTTTTCTGTCAGTTTTAACTGTTCATGTAGATGTTCCAATTGGTTTAGTACGTGACAGGAGAGTTCAGACCCCCGAATCATTGTTTCAGGCTGTCTGCAGACTCAGGCAAACTTTCTTGTATCAGCTACACTCAGAGGTGAAAGTAATTTGAATTTCTTACAGGTACTGTTGTATTGCAATGCGGGGAGGAGGGGAGGGGAGGGG
>CM057848.1:110487245-110499021 GCA_030068395.1 Apalone spinifera
GCAGTGCAGACGTAGCCTGTATGTTTTGTCCTGAAATAATTGCACTCTGGTTTGAGAGCTGATTGGCTGCTGGTGAACCATGGTGATAGCATTTGGAATGAGAGAAAAGTCCAGGTGTGGCACTTAGTCAGACTTTTGAGATAATCAGACTGCAACTACCAGCTGCCGCAGCTTAACCCCCTGGTCAAAAGGGAAGGGGCATGGGTCCTGCCAAAAGACAAGCAACAGCTAGAAGGCTCAGGGAGTTTTCCTTGAGCAGACCACACAGATGGCGATACTCTGATAGACGGGAGTGCACGGCCATCCTGACTTCTGATTGGTCACTAGAAAGGACTTGTGGTGGTGCTTAGAGAGGAAGTCTTTCCCCACCCATTAGTCCTCATTGGTCAATGGCAAGGAGTCAGGGCTTGACATGTCTTGTTCATTCCCAGTGCTGGATGAAAGCAGCAAGCAGGGCTTAAGTAGGAAGTCCCAACCACCACTGTAATCTCATTAGCTAAGGGGTGGAGCTTGGAATAGGGTCTGAGGCAGGCTGTCAGGCCCACTCTCAATGCTGATAGGTCAAGAGAGAAGCAGATGGCTGGGTCCACCTTCATCACAGCCAAGAGAAGCCCCATTCACAGGGTGATGTCTTGTCTGCATTTATCTCTCCTGCAGGCTGAAGAATTTCCTTCTCACAGATGCCTGCTGTGAGGATCTTGCTGCTGTTCTCAGCATCAGTGAGAGCCTGACGGAGCTACAGCTGGGTATTGACTATCTGAGGGATTCCGGAGTGCAGCTGCTGTGCGAGGGTCTGAAACACCCCAACTGCAAACTGCAGAAACTGGGGTGAGTAACAGCTGGCCTCCTCTGTGTATGTACAGGTGTCCTTTAGGTAAGCACTTGGCAGGTTGTGCTGCTGTTCTCTCTGATGGAAAAATACCCTTTGAAGGGTGGTCCTCCGAGAGTGGGGACATGTGATTACAGTAACAAACCAGGCAGGTTAGAACAGAGGCCAATGTTATAAGAGCATAAGAACAGCCATATTGGGTCAGACCAAAGTTCCAGCTAGCCCAGTATCCTGTCGGCCAGGTGCCCCAGAGGGAATGAACAGAACAGGTAATCATCAAGTAATCACTCCCATAGCACATTCCCAGCTTCTGACAAACAGAAGTTAGGAACATCATCCCTGCCAATCCTGGCTTATAGCCATTGATGAGACCTATCCTCCATTAATTTATCTAGCTCTTTTTTGAAGCCTTTTATAGCCTTGGCCTTCACAACATCCTCTGGCAAGGAGTTCCACAGGTTGACTGTGAGATATGAAGAAGTTATTCCTTATGTTTATTTTAAACCTGCTGCCTGTTAATATCATTTGGTGGCCCCTAGTTCTTGTGTTTATGGGAATGACTAAATAACTTTTCTTTATTCGTTTTCTCCACACCAGTCATAATTTTATAGACCTTTAGCACATCACCCCTTAATCATCTCTTTTCCAAGCGGAAAAGTTCCCGTTTTATCTCTTCTCATAGGGCAGCTTTTCCCCTAATCATTTTGTTGCCCTTTTCTGAACCTTTTTCAATGCCAGTATATCTTTTTGAGATGAGGTGACCATATCTGCGCAGAGCTGTGGGATTTATACAGAGGCTACAAGATAGTCTCTGTCTGATTCTTCATCCCTTTCCTAATGATTCCCAACATTCTGCTTGCTTTTTTGACTGCCGCTGTTCACTGAGTGGATGTTTTCAGAGAACTATCCACAGTGACGCCAAGATCTCTCACTCTCAAGTGGCAACAGCTAATTTGGTCTCCATCATTGTACAAGTAGGGTTGGGATTATGTTTTCCAATCATGCATCCGTGTGTAGATGGATCGAACTCAGCTCAGGGCTTATTTCTCCTTTTATTCTCACCATCAGCACCTCTTCCTTATCTCCCTCTTGATGCCACTCTCCATTACACACACTGAGAAAAGGGAATCTACCAGCTGGTATCAAAACCCCTCCTCTCTGTAGGGAAAGGAGCCCTCTGTCAGCAGATCCTCTTCCCTTCATCCTATTCACTTTCCTCCCCCCGCCTTCCCTCTTGCTCAAGGAGCCTTCTGCTCAGGACTCCTTCAGCCTCTTGAGGATCAAGACCTACCGATCACTGGTGCAACCCATCTGTGTGGCCCTGCAAAGAGTCCTATACCGATGCTGGCACCGCTTTCTGCCCTTTGTATCCCTCATAGGTTGGAGGAGAGTTGGGAGTGAGTAACTCCCAGAGGATGGTGGCAGGAGAGGCAGTGATGCCAAATGGTCAGATAGCTCAGGACTGTGATGGTACCTCATCTGCCCCAAATGTAGCTCAGTTTTTGTCATTTGTCTGAGCCTGGAACTGTGAAATTCCCAGCTCGCCAGGGGAAACATTTTAGGGGTTCAAACAATAAAATATACCTGCATTTTAACTGTCTGAAGTCCTGCTGCCTAGCCCTTGGCTGGGCAAACCTGCCCATCTGTTAATGCCCCATCCTGGTTTCTGATCTCCATGCAAGTTCTCTTCACACTACGCTCCCATTTCCCTGCCTCTTTCTTTCTTCTCACTCTCTCCATCCTCCCTTGTGGGCTTGGTATGGGACACTTTCTGCAAGTGCATCACCCCAAACCCTTGTCTTTCATGCTCAGTGTAAAACAGCCCCCTACCCCTCAGGAACCACAGCTTGTCTGGTGGGCAATTCATAGGCCTCACGCGCTAGACTTGTATTGTTTGAGTTTCAATTGGTTTTGAATGAGAAAACCACAAGCAATTCAGTGTGTCCAAATAGCCATGGCTGAGTGGACTCAGGCTGTGCCCTGCATACTGGCACTATCTTACTCCTGAAGTAGTAGTAGAGGGACCTTGTGACAGCTAGTCTGACCTGTACAGCACAGGCCACAGAACTTCCCTAAATTAATTCCTGCTTGACTGAGGCTATCTCTTTTGGAAAGATCCAAACCAAACCACAAGAAGAAGGCACCTACAAAAAAAAAAAAAAAAAAAAAAAAGAAAACAACCCTTAAAAACAAGACAGCACATTCACCACATTCAGGCTACATCTACACTACAACTTTTGCAGGAAGAGGCAATGCAAATGAAGCACGGATTAGCATTTTCTCATGCTTCATTTGCATATTCTCTTCCGATCCACTTTTTGCGCAAAAACGGATCGGAAGAGGCTATGCAAATGAAGCGTGAGAAAATGCTAATCTGCGCCTCATTTGCATTGCTTCTTCTGGCAAAAATTGTAGTGTAAACTCAGCCTCACTGACAGACTCTGCTGTTCTGTAAGCCCTAAGATCCACCACATCACGTTCCTTACAACTCCACTCTGATCACACCTTCCCTCTGATCACACCTTCCCTCTGATCTTTAGAACGTGTGTGACTGCTGGACACTCGTACCCTCATACTTCAGAGGACAACATCATTTGCAATAGCTGAGACAAAGCTAGTGCCTGGGTTTCTCTCTCAGGGGAACTCCCAGGGCTGTAGAGGGATGAGGATCACTTTGAATTGTGTGAAAGCTGGTTGGTTACTCAGCCTCTGGCCTATCCTTTGTGAGACTGGAAGGGCAGGAGGGGCTGGCCTGTGCCATCAGAGGCAGGAGGGAGCTGACTGGGATACCTGGTTGTGAATTTTCTCCACATGAAAACCTCAAAGATGAGCATTTCTGTGTAGTTGAACAAAGCCATTTTTATTTTCAAAAATAGTTTCAGTAGAGGATTTTCAGCCAGTTGTGCTTGCTGTAGTACTGGGAAGTGGGAACCTCTGCTTCTGCTTTCCCCACTGACAGCTCTGGCTCCAGTAGGCTTGATGAGGCTGGACTCCACCAGCTGAGCCACTATTTCATTGTGGCCCTACCTTCTGAGGGGCCTGCACCCCACATGTAGAGGGCTGCAGTGGGACTTGGCTTCCCCTGGCCCACTCTCTGGTTTTGGCTGCAGGCTCTTCCCTACACTCTGGGGCACTCAGGCCCATAAGGTCCTGGTTCTGAGAGAGCTGCCCCATCAGAGCACTTGTGGCGTCTCGACTTTCCCCTCTCAGCTATGACCGGAGAATGAAAGGAGGAAAGATGGACTGCCTCCCCCCCCGAAAGGATCCTTCTTGTGGAAGAGAGCTGTGGCAAGAACCGATGTAAGTCTGGCTCAGAAAACCCCCTGACTAAAAGGGAGCCGGCTCATTACTGTTTTTATAATAGGGCTTGCTTCAATTGAGAATAATTTCCAAGAGTCTCCAAGAGAATACAATTCTAAAAGACCTTAAGAGTCTGCCACAAAGAGGAGACCCCTGGCATGCCGATTACCCAGGAGGGGTGGCAGAGAATATGGGGAGCTCCACAAAGGGGCAGTTCTAGTCACTGGCTCGCTATCAAATTTTGCTCTCTCTAACTAGCAGGAAAAAAAGGAACATCCACAGTACATGGGATCAGGTGAGAACTATCAGTCTGCCAGTTTTCAATCCCCTTGATACATGTGGCATTGATTTTTTTTGTGTGCTGCGCTATTTTTAATCAGAACACTAATCAAGTTTCTTACAGCAGTCTGTAACATCTAATACAACTTTATTGATCAGACTCAACCTCAAAGACTGGTGCAAAGTCTTGTCAAACAATCCTATTTTCCATGAACTACTTTAACTGTCATTATTCATATTCAGTCCTTCACCCCTTTATTACTAGCTCCGTCTCTGCAGTTCCATTATTTTTTCCTGAATGAATGGGAGGCCAAACGATCTATAATTACTTAGTTCATTCCATTTGACATTTAAAAATCAGCACCGCATTGGCTTTCTTTCAGTCTTCTGGAACTTCCCCAGCTTTCCAAGATTTATTTGACATCAACAGTCTTTGGACTGTGCCTCAGTCAAAAATTATCGAAAAAAATGGTGCTGTAAAACCTTCTGATCTATTATAAATTTGAGAGCATTTTTCTGCCTGTGAGTGAGTCTGTCTGTCTGTCCATCTGTTTGTTCAAGAACTTCTCCAAATGGTAAAAGCTAGGACCACCAAATTCGGTACGCAGGTTCCTCTTATCATGAGGTAAGGGCAAGATCAGGGTTTGGTTGTGCCAGGACAATGGGATGTGCCTGGAATACAATTATTTTTCATAACATGGAAAGGGAGGGTTCTGCTAGTAGGGACAGTTATACTATATAGTGACCACATGGGCGCAGTAAGAGGCAAGAGATAGGGACTGGGATAGCTATAACCCCATTGAGGCAGGAGTGGAGGTAAGGTTCCAGTGCTGGTGCTGGGTATGGTTGTCCCACCCACTTTGTACTCCATTCCGGGAGCACCCTCCATGCCACCTGCAGCTTGCCCAGGGTTGGCCTTCCTGGCTGGCAGTCCTCCATTGCCTTCCCACAGTTTCCGCAGGGCCATATTTCCCTGTCCTACCTATTCCTGTCTTCTACACCAGAAGACATAGATATACCTACCAGCACAGTTACACCAATTTGGTGTATAAACCCGCATTCCATGCGGCCTGCTACATCTTACATAGCAACTGAACGGCTCTGCTGTGTGGGAGTCTCATCCCAGCACGCTGCTGCTGCCCGGAGGCCCACGCCGCAGAGTGGCACAGCTTAATCCAGTGCTAAGAACTGTGGGATATGCCCGCAGAAGTCCTGGCCCCTAACCTGAGTTAATGCCACACCAAAGGGGACAGCTGCCGAGGTATGACTCAAATGTGGCTCTCGCCCAAGCTTGGCTAACCAGGGTTCCCAGACCTAGATGCCCAGGGCTGGGGTGACTCTGTAGTGGAGTGATATGCGGTTTGAGGCATTGGGGGCGGCAGAGGAGTTCATACAGCAGCATTAGGTTTAGTTTGCATAAGCAGCAAGGAATTGGAATGGAATACGAGAACTGGGAAGGATTCAAACTGTTCTTTACTGCCTGGTAGGATTCTCCTGCAAGCATCTCTTTCCCCCCTCTCTTCAGCCCATCTGAACACTGCCTTGTGGAGCACAGAGTGATTGACAAAGCAGGGCCTCATGCTCAGGAAGCCCCACCGAGGCCTTAGGGTTTAACAGCCTCACAGCCCTGTTAGACCCCTGTGCCTGGTCTTTTCTAAAGGACTCATCGCTTTCCACACAGACCGTGACATCAGCCAGAGAACAGCCACCGACAGGAAGGAAGCAAGCAATCCTTTCCCTCTCTGAATGTGTCTGTCTCCTGCAGGTTGTGGGGCTGTGATCTCACGGCCGATTGCTGTGGGGATCTGTCCTCTGCTCTCAGAACCAGCCAGTACTTGACAGAGCTGGAACTGGGGTATAACGAACTGGGCGATTCCGGAGTGCAGCTGCTGTGTGAGGGAGTGAAACATCCTAACTGCAAACTGCAGAAACTGGGGTGAGTAGCGGGCGACTTTCTTTTTGTCTGTGCCGCCAGCCATTGCAGCATTGTGATTTCAGCTCTTTCAACTAGAGTCAGCACTAGAACACATGCGTTAATAACCTCTAAAAAACACCACTATCTGCTCAAGGAACCAGAAAGTGACCCATTATTAGATAAGTTGGCTCTCACGTGCATCATAAATATGTATTTTACTGAAGGCGCTTTGACTAATTTACTCACTATGTGTAAATGAGAATTCAGCTATAGGAAAGCTCACAATTTGACTAGAATAACCCTCTGTCATTCAAATCCTTTACTTTCATTGTAGTGAACTAGTCCTGGGAGAAACCTAACAATCTGAGGAAGAAACAGGAAGAGGGAAAGGACAAAGAAATTCAGTGGAAATAATCACTAGTTGGGGCTGTTTATGGGAGCATCTGGGGTACTTGCTTCTTCACCTGCCTCTTCCCCAGTTGCTCATGTCTCTGGGCAGCAGCTCTCACAGATGCGGACAGCACTGTAGGTTGAGTTAACTCACCCTGGAACTTCCACTCTAACCAGTGACTGATTAGTGTCAAACTTCCCATTCCTGAAGCTCAAAGAAAAGCTAGGAAAGGGACAACAAGGCTAGACTACAGTGTTTTATCAGAAAAAGGAATGCAAATTGCACTCCACAATTTGCATACCTTTTTCTGATAGTTTTGTTAGAAGAGGCTTTTCTGAAATTTTGCCCGTCTACGTTAGGCCAAATTTCAGAAAAACCTCCCTCTTTCGGAAGAGCCCTTTTTCCTCATGGAATGAGAAAGACAGGGCTTCAGAAAGAGCACATCTGCTCTTCCACAAAAAAAAGTGGAAGAGCAGATGCGTTCCCTGGATGTGGCAGAGTTTTTCTGGGATATCTCCAGTATCCCAAAAAAACTCCGTAGTCTAGATGTAGCCCAAGCTCAGCCGGCTGATGCCAACATTCCATGCTATGGAAAAAAATCAAATTCCAGGCACATCCCATTTTCCTGGCACAACTAAACCTTGACCTTGCTTCAAGTTAGGAAAAGCTGCACACCAAATGATAGCCCTATTTCTGTATAGGAGGAATTCTCAAACAAATGGGCTCACAGTCCAAAGGACAGATTATGCACAGACAGTCTCACAGATTCTCTAATAGATATAAAGATACAGATAGATAAATAGCTGATTTCTCTCTAGAGATTCATGCTGGCAGCAAGAGGGGAAACAGGTCTCATGCCCCAGTAGTCATTTTCCTTTCCCTGTCTGCTGCAGGTTGGAGCATTGCAGCCTGACTGCTGCTTGTTGTGGTGATCTCTCCTCTGCATTAAGCATGAACCAGAACCTGTCAGAACTAGATATAGGGAGAAACAAGCTGGGGGATTCCGGAGTGCAGCTGCTCTGTGAGGGACTGAAACACCCCAACTGCAAACTACACAAAATAAGGTAAGCACCTCAGGCGCCGGGCCTCGTCGCACTGTGGTGTTGTGAGCTGCACTCCATTTTCCAGGCTTAGAGAGTGTGGAACTCCACCATGGACCTCCTGAAACTGAGATCAGACTGTTAACTGGTCCCACTTTGCTAGTAAAACAATTGAATAATGGAGTTGTGGGTTCAACCCTTGATCCTGGTTAAACCAAACAGCCAGGCAGCTGACTTACCACGGCAGCTAAGGACCCCACTGACATGAGTTAATCCTTCAGTGGTGCAAAGCAGATGCAGCCAACTCGGTGCCACCCAACCCTGCTTCTGCTGAGTGAGTGTGGAGTGGCAAAATGAGCTCCACTAATTCCTACATGGGCACAGCAGCTGGGGCAGTATTAGAGCAGCCCTGAGCTCATCCTGCCCCTGCTCCACCAGGGGAAAGGTCACTGAATATTAACCTGGTGCAGTGGATAGGCTACTGGCTTCTGCCATATGCAGCCTATCTTGTTGTCACAACACAATGACCCTTCACACCACCCAAGCTCCGACTCCTCCTTGCCACTCCGAGCCCCTCCTAAAGGCCGAGGGGGCTGAGGGGAGGTGGGATGGTGGGGCTGGGAGAAGGAACTGTACAAGCTGGAAGCAGGAAGGGGCAGGAGAGTGGAGCTGGGGAGGCCTGACCCCAAATCTGGGCCTCGTGTGAGGGGAACGGGGCTTTGCAGCGGAGGCGGCTCAGGGCAGTGTGAGTGGCCCATTCCTCTCGGAGCCATAGTTTGAGCGCTCCCCTTAGGTTGACTCCCCACCCCCTGCCATGACATACAGTAATTTTCAAGACAACCCAGGTAACCATGTGAGCTTTAGCACAAGCTACTGCAGCCCCTCAGCAGCTGCTGCAGAACTCCCCCTGCCCGTTGCAAGGGCTGCATTACCAAAGTCTATGGGGAGGTGGCGTGAGGAGCCCAGGCAGCACCAAGAGCTGGGCTGTCTCTGCTTCCATGAAGAGAGTCTATGAGCTGGGTTTGCAGCCCCTGCTCCCTGGGAGCACTGAGTCCCCCCCAGCAAACACTTGGGCTGTGCGTGTCCGTGAGTGCTCACTGCCCTGAGCCAGGGCTGCACGAGCCGGCTCCTTATGTGCAAGAAGGGCATCGCTGTCCCTGTCCAGAACTCACGGTTGTGAGCAGGGTGCGTGGGGGGACGAGGAGCAGGCCAGGCTACAGACTACACCAGCATTTCTCCACCCCTCCCCCCAGCTGGCAGAGCAGTGATGCTGTAACATCCAGGAGGTGCAGCACATGGTGCTTCAGAAAGGCTGCGGGCTCAGGTGTTGTCTGCCAAGAGAGTTAACCCCTCGTTCTCCTTCCTTGTCTTCCCCACAGCCTGGGCTATCAGAGTGTCACTGAAGAAACACAGGCAGAGCTGGCTGCTGTGAAAGACACAAAACCTGATCTCCTCATAGACATATGGTAGGGCTGGGGAGCGCCAGCCACTGGATCAGCGAGGCTCCGACCTGCCTGCCCTGCCGCTTGCTGAGGGAACAGGTGGGGAGGAGACGGGTCCCCCAGTTTTCAAGGGGAACCCCAGCAACATAATTCATCATCTGTGGTAGGGGGCCGAGTATAGTTACTAGGCCCAACCCTCCTGCCTAAGGTTCAGGAGTAGGAGCTGGGTTTGTTTCATGCTCGGCCTGGCCTCAGAGGGAGTTGGTGGTTTGTGTGGGGAGGGAGTGGGAGGGAGGATGTAGTTCAGAGCCCAAACGAGGGATGTGGGATGATGGGAGATCTGGTAACCTCCCTTTTCAGTCTTTCTACATGCAGGAGGGAGACTCAAACACCGCCTAGGGATCCAGAGGGGGATTGTCGCTCTGTACCTCAGCTCAGGCAGTTGTTTGTGTATTTACAAGGGTATGGTGTTTTTACACAACTCCACAGCCACTAAGCTGGCATTTTCCATATTGACGTCTCTGGTGCTTGTTTGTCCCCGATGTACATTTCCGCATCAATTTTGTTGAGTCCAATAAAGATTGTGAGCCAATACACAGGGTGGTCCCTTAGAGTTTGTATTTCTTGCCATAGTTTGGGCAAATACACAGGAATTCTTCAGGCCCAGGGGAGTCCTCAGGGGTGGCTTTTTCTTGTTTCTTAGCCATTTTGGTGCACATGTTCAGAAGCGCGGGCAGAGGAAAAATGACAAAGCCCAGGACTTTGTCAGAATGCTGGCATGGACGACCTCTCCAGACCACTTGCACGGCCACTTGGGAGTAGATACCAAAGGTGCAGAAAAGGGAGATAGTTAAGTTTATGGTATATCCAGAATATTTTCACGTGCCCTTTAATGCTGGGATGGGGAACCTATGGCTCATGAGCTGGATCTGGTTTGGGGTTCCTTTTTCCTTGCTCTGCAGCAGAGTGAGTTGATGCTGGCACTTCAACTGCATGGGGCACCAGCGCTGGCCCCTGCTGCAGGGAGGGAGGTCCCCAAGCTTTCCTGGCCCAGTCAACGTAAGCTGGGGCTGGATCCAACCCCATGGGTTTTGCCTGTTAGGGGGAGGAAGTGGCTCTGCATGCTGCAGGGAAGTGTTCTCAGTTGTGGTCAAAGGGATAGTGAGGGGTGGTGCCTGCAGGCAGCTCTTCCCTGCAATGCACAGAACTGCAGGGTCCCGCTTGTGGCCCGCTGAGAGCTGCACCCAGTTGGGGAAACAGTCCACTTCCCCCTCCCACCCAGGTACTATACTCTAACTCCCATCCTGTACCCGATCTCCACACAGACTCCATATCCCCACCCCAGTCCTCTCCCTGGCAGCCCCCTCCCATGCACTGAACCCCTCATTCTTGGTTCCCACCCCATTTACCACTCAGTCCAACAAATCTCGTAACCCAATCTCAGCTCTTGGAAACTGCCTGCTCTAATCCCCAGAGCCCCTCACCTTTCATTCACAGCACTAAGTCACTTCCTACATTAACTAACCAATCCTCTCAATCGCAACTCTCCCATGCTTCCCTCACTAACCAACACATCTCCTCATCTCTCAGTCATAGCTCTGAGACCTAGTCCACATGGATCCCCAGAGACCAATCACAACTCTGGGGCACGTCCTACTCCAATATTCGGTTACTCTCATGTCTTGAGCACAACCCTGAGACATTTCCTGCTTAATTCAACAAATCTTGTATCCCAACTTCTACTCTTGGAAACGGCCTACTCTCTGTGGCTCTTCCCGCACTAATGAAGACTTGTGATATCTCAAACATAGCCCTGACGCACAACCTGCACCGAAATTCAGTTAAGCTCAGATATAAATTATAGCTTGGAGGTATTTCAAACACTCCATCGAACAAACCCCTCATATCCCAGTTTCCCTTGTGAGACACTTCCTACTCCAATATTTGGATAAACTCATCTCTCAATCACAGCCATGAGACATTTCCCACTCTGTCCAACAAATCTCCTCATATCCCAATTTCAGTTCTTAGAAACAGCCTATTCTCCATGACACTAACCAAGAATTCTCAAACACAAGGCTGACCATTTCCAAGAGTTGAAATCGAGATATGAGGTTTGTTGGATTGAGTGAGAAATGTCTCAGGCTACATCTACACTACAGGGTTTATGCTAAAAAATGACCGTTTTTGTGCAAAAACCCGCAGAGCGTCCACACCTCAAGTGCGTTTTTGCACAAGAAAATTTACAGTAGAACAGCAGAATGGAAGGCTTTTTGTGGTGTAGGTATACCTCCTTCTACAAGGAATAACTCCTTTTTGCACAAGAGTTTTTACACAAAAAGTTGTATGTAGACGCTCAGCAGGGGGTTTTGCGCAAAAAGTGCCAATGAAAAAAACACAGGTGATCTGGTGGCTATTCTGTGAATAGCAATCAGAGCTTTCTTGCAAGAGAGCATCCAGGCAGTGTGGACACTCTCTTACGTAAAAGCACATCGCTTTTGCGATGTGCTTTTGAGGTGCGGATGTGCTTTTGTGCAAGAAGTTTTTGCAGAAGATCTCTTCCACAAAAAGCTTCTTGCA
>CM057848.1:110500791-110522603 GCA_030068395.1 Apalone spinifera
TTCTGCATTTATTGTGCCAGAGTGGGGAAGGAGCCTTGACACTAGCTCTGTCTGCTGCCCACCTCTTGAGAATGCCCAGCCTCAAAAAGCCCTGGGCCACACTGATGGGCCAAGTTTGAGGTTATTGCCGAGTTCATAGGATGGAGACTCGGGTTTTTTTGGCTGAGGGCAGTGAGCCCTGACACTCAAGTCCATGGCATTTCTTTGTCTATAGCACAATTTTTGAAGACCAATGTTCAATGGCATCCAAAATTTCAGGGAATTTCTAAGCATCAGTGGGAGGAACCTTGTTGATTTTGGTGGTGACTGGAAAACAACAGCAAAGTCTGTTTTCCACCTGGTGCTCCTTCAATGAATGAGAAAGATGAAGGGCATTGTGACTTTGAGTTAACTCTGCCAATCAGTGCTCACTCTTTGCAGGTGATCTGCATAATTCAATCCCATTGGCTGAAAGGAGTCAGCAAAGGAACCTAGTGGTTTCAATAGGAGTGATGATCAAGGCAGGCACAAGGCTCAGAGTTTATGCTCAGGATTATTAGAGTGAATGAGGGATGGGTGGCTGATTTACTTCTGACGTGACAATGTCACTGCTCCAACTGCTCTCACTGGAGCACCCCATGGACAGCTAGATGGGCTGGCTTCGGGGATCAATCCCTTTACATACACCCCCACATTCACACTTTTAAATGAGATTGCATGCCCCCCCCAACTTTAAACACAGTTCAGGCAGTACAAAGTTCCAAATGAGGTTTCAGTTACAATATGGGGTGGCATTAATTACAGTGTATTAAAAAGGAGTTACAATAACAGATTCTTCAAAGGCAATTCTTACCAGGCTGCTAACAGTCATTCAAAAGTGGTCACCACCATTTCATTTATAAAAAACCCATTTGTGACAATTGGGCTGCAATTCATGAGGTTGGTTACCTAATGTCACATTGGGAGATATAATCCATTACAAGGGTGATTTCATTCTTCAGCCCTACGTTGTCTCCCTTTTGACCCTTCAACTTTCATCAGTGGAATGGGTCACTTTAGTGTGTAATTGCCTTAAAGCAATATATTGAGAGGTGATGTCTGCCTGAGGTATGCATCAGCTTGGCATGCATTTTCCTTATCCAGCAATACACGGCACACATACGCATCAGGCAAATGCAGCACAATATCAATACAATTAGCAAAGGGGGGAACATAGTACAGTAAAACCTCTGTTATCTGGCACTTAGTTAACCAGAAAACTCAGTTAACCAGTATTTCTGGTACACAGTAAAACGTGTGCTATCTGGCACTAAGCTGTCCGGAAAACTTTAGAAACCAGCAAATTTCCTATTAGGCCAAGACAATTCACCAATCTACTAACAGTTAACCATTCCAAAACCTTATAGTAATTACAGTACTGGTTTTTTAATAAAATACTACTAACTTTTACTTGTTCAATTGTCCCATACATACTTAGCATTGTGTTTATGTTGATTACAATATAGTTTACATTGGTAGATATCCAAAATTTGAGTTTTACTATTATTGTCCATTAGTTTTTCCTAGGTTGATGGGACCTTCAGATAACCAGAATTTTTACATAACCAGAATGCCCTAATCCTTGAATGTGCCAGATAACACAGGTTTTACTGTAGATAAGTGTGTCCTTGGATGCAGGGGACCAAACTGAAAATATTATACCAATGAGATGCAGTGATTTTTTTTTCAGATTTAGCCATGTTTAATGTGTCTGCATTTGCATACAATATCAGAATGGAATGTTTCCCTATATCCTCTTGTGTCTGTTGTAAAAACTTTCGAAGTTTATGAGATCTGTGGTCCATAAAGATTTAATTCTGCTGAGTTCATTTTTTGTCAGACATCCTGTTCTCATGATTTTTTTTTTAATATTAAAGACAATGATTCTGCTCCACCCCATAGGCTAGGATAGCAGTCCATCTCCTGCTGATATCACTACTATTTATGTCTCAAGGAGATGCAAAGTTCCACCCCTATTCTGTCAATTGCATGCAATGTATATCTCGTTTGTCTTTGTTAAAGCTGCTGCATTGCTTTGGTAAAGCTGCAACATTATTTCCCCCCAACATGAAGAAACGTGAGAAGGGAAATTTGATGAACATGTCTATGGAGGGTATGATGTCACTGTTAAGAGAAACAAGTGGCTGAAGCCAAAGGGGTGAATCCAAAAGTTAAAAAAAATAAAACCCAACAAAATACACATACAGTGACAGACCCAGGGCAGCTGTAGTGTGGTGGAGGGCAGGAAACTGGGTATATAGTTTTCTGTTCCCTGAGTGAACTGGCCAGGCACTTCTGACACATAATCAAGGCAGGCATGCACTTGGGGTCAATTAAAAGCTTGCCTGAAGCAGCAGGCTAATCAGGGCACTGCAACCAATTAAGGTCTGCTAGGGCTGGTTGTGACATAGTGAGGATTTTGTCCATTCTTGTAGTCCTGTGTTCATTGTTTTTATATTCACTGGTTACTTTGTTTTGCTGTGTGTGATTCCTGCTGTCCTATGCTACTCTGTAAGGACTCTGTGTGTATGGGTGGTGCCCAGCGGGGGATGGGATCTCTGGGGGAGGACTCCTGAGGGGAGGCATGTAGGGAATGGCCCAGGCGGGCCTGTCACCTGAGCTAGGTGGAGGGTTCAGTCAGGTGACTCTTTGCCTAACAATCTGTACAAAGGAGGGGGCGTGGCAGCCTGGAGTGGGGGGTGGAGAGCAGTGGCTGTGAGTGCAAGTTAGTTTTTCTGCTGGCTGTGGGAGAAGGGAGCCTAGCTGGCCTGGGGGGCTGGAGCAGGAGCCCAGAGCTGGGGCCCTGAGTCCCCCTTTCTCAAAGATGGATTGTACTGACTGCTCCTGGTTCCTGTAACAAGACGGCTGAGCTACGCTGTGTCCCTGTGAACCTATACACTTTCTGTTCTACCTGCTGGCTGAAAGCCACGTGTGACTGCGGACGGGGGTGCAGGATCCAGTGACTCCCACACACTCGGTGACAGTGGTGGCAGTAGTGGGATGGGCTGCACCCTATGGATGGATCATCTGTCAGTAAGTGACTGGGGCACAGTAGAAAGAAGGGGGGCTTGCAAGAGCCAGGCACGCTGGAGCCAGTGAGAAGCAGTTCCAGGAAGCAGAGGTGTCTGCGGTCTAACCTGAGTGTGATCCTTGAAAGGGGGTGTCCTCCCTAGGAAGGGTTTTTTCTGGGGACCAAAGGAAGTGGTCCCAGGAGGCTGGGGGTCTATGATCTAACCCCAGGTAGTTATGACACCTAAGGAGGTTGGCACACTGAAGGGGTTCTTCCTGGGATTCGTGGCGCGCTGCAGCATGGGCCTGTGAGTCTGCACCTCTGGGAACAGTAGGGAGATGGTTGATCCCCATGTCCTGAGGAGAAAGAAGAGATTTGTAAGTCTTAACAGGCCAGTTAAATGGATCCTGTGTCTTCGAGGCAGAGACCAAAGTGGAGAATTAAGCTGAAAACAGAGGGAAAGATTAATGTCTGTGATGATACATGTTACCTGACTGACTGACGGGTGGGGTAGAAAAACTCCCTGGCCATTGTGAGCAGAGGGGACACACTCAGCCAACCTTTTGCCTCGGTTAGGCATGGGTACTTCAGGATTTGAGCCCACAGGGTGAAGGGGAAATGAAAAAAACTTGCTTGCACAAAGGAAAGCTGCAGTTTAGCCCTGAATTATCAGAACTCCCTTGATATTGAGCCAATGTTGTGGCGTAACAAAAGGAACTGGAAATGTACACTTGCAATAGATTTGTTTTGATTGCTGATGGTAACTTCTGTAACCTGTATGAATGCTCATTGGAAAAAACTGTGGAACATGTTAGAAATGATACACATGGGGATCATGGTGCAAAAGCAGATCCGATCCACTATTGTACTTACCAAGGTTTACCTTGGGTTTGTAAAAGAATGCAAGGATATTGTTGTCTCCATGATATACCTTGCAATGATGCAGCCTGTTTTAGGCAGCCTGGGATATTACAGGGGTGAGCCAGGCAGGATCCACAGAATCTGGTCAATCGAGCTTTGGGTCAGGACTCCATGTTCTTCTAAATTTGATTTGGGTATTGAGAGTTTTATTGTTTAAAGAGCAGCTGCAATGAGCCAGCTATAGTCTGAGGGTCTTTGTAAAAAGCCCTGCAACATTTATTCTCTGAAAGAATCACCTTTTGGGAAAAAGCTTCTAATCGAGAACTGAGATCTTTGCTAGTGGCCAGAGATGCTGCAGAAGAAGTGAGAGAGCAGGATCCAGTTGGGGGCTGCAACTTACATGTAAGAAGAAACTGAAGCATTTATGCTGCTAGCCAAGCAGAGAAGGGCTGAGGCAGGCTGGGAACAGGCAGAGTTGGGTAGAAGAACCAGACAAGCTAAGGAGAAAACTGCCAGACTTGAACTCCCTCTTAGGAAAATGGAAGAGCAGCAGAAACTGTACCTCTTGGGGGTTCAGTGTATAACTGGGTGGGTCTGTGGTGTGATTATGACATGGCAGATCTGTGTAATCAGATGGCTGTTTTACCCCAGCTCCATAGCAAGCATGGATGTAACTCAGCTGTGCTACCTGTAACTAACAAGGAGATAACTAGAAATGGGGGTTTGTGACTCTGGGAAGTTGTCTGTGGCTCGCCAGTCCTACTTGGGACCAAGGGGAGAATTTCTCTAAATGTTTGCCTGAGGAGAGACATTGTCAAGCTGTGCAGGGAGAGAGGGAGGAAAATCGGAGGATCCAGCAATGCCCAACTAATGGCACAGTTGCGAGTGAATGATTCCTCCATGGAGCTGAATCCTGTCCCAACTGGGAACAGACAGACAGGTCCAGGGGCTACCCCACAACTGCAAGGGCCCAGCACCGAGTTACTGAGATGGAGGCTGCTCCTGGCAGACTGTGACGTGGAGGTTTTGGTGTTAAGGACAGTACCAAGTCCTGGCTGATGCGCTGGCATGGAGAGAGGGGACTGAACTTCCCCAGATCACCAGCTGAGTGACCCTTGAAGTGGGGAGAGTGCAGTCTCGAAAGAGGGAGAGTTGTGACATAGTGGGGATTGTGTTCACTCTTGTAGTCCTGTGTGTTCACTGTTTTTATATTCACTGGTTGCTTTGTTGTGCTGTGTGTGATTCCTACTGTCTTATGCTGCTCTGTAAGGACTCTGTTGTGTGGTGCCCAGCGGGGGATGGGATCTCGGGGAGGACTCCTGAGGGGAAGCCCAGGCCCGTCTGACACCTGAGCGAGATAGAGGGTTCAGTCAGGTGAGTCTTTGCCCAGGAATCTGAACAAAGGAGGAAGTATGGCCGCCTGGAAAGTATGGGCCCTGCTTTCTCCAAGATGGCTTGTATTGAATGTTCCTGGTTCCTGTAACAAGACGTCTGAGCTACGCTGTGTCCCTGTGAACCAATACACTTTCTGTTCTACCTGCTGGCTGACAGTGATGTGTGATTGTGAACGAGGGTGCAGGGCCCGGTGACTCCCACATGCTCCTAGACACCTATTTAAAAGGCTTCCCCTCAGAAAGGGCAGGGAAGAAGGACAAGGACTAGGAGTGAAGAGGTACACTGAGAGGGCAAAGAACTGGGAGCATGGAAGAGGGCTGTGGAGGGGCAGGAAGGATTGCTCAGGTACTAGGAAGAAGATCGTTTGGGGAAGTGGCCACAGGAAAAAGGCTGAAAGATGGGGAGTAGGAGTGGAGGAAATGCTGCCAATTGCTGCTGCCGTAGGGTCCCTGGGCTGGAAACTGGAATAGTGGGCGGGCCCTGGTTCTCCCCAAACCTCTCCACACCATCACAGAGCCTGCCCCTGAGAGGGGGGACCAGGACCATAGAGGGGTTTCATCCCAAACCATGGACCAGCCTACGATAAGGATGGCTCAGAAGGCTGAGATCTTGGTCTCTAGTAAAGGACCAGAGGCTGTGTGGAGGGTCACAGTGAGCCTGTGAGGCAAACACTAACCACCAAGAAGCGCAGGATCCTTAGGGCATGGTTGGAGCTTTGGCACAAATACATGGATGTCACGGAGTGCAGGGAGCCACCGGGCTGTGCACCCCAGTCCGCAGCCAGAGGTAACTCTCAGCCAGCCGGTAGAAGAGAAGGTTTATTGGTTCACAGGGACACAGTGTAGTGCAGACTTATCAGCACAGAAACCGGGAGCAGTCAGCACAATCCATCCAGGGGAGAGGGGGACCCAAAGCCAGGGCCCTGGACCCCTTCCTTGCATCCTAAACCAGCCAAGACTCACCCACACACCCAGCAATTGGTCTCTGCCTCAAAGGCAGCCCCGCTTCCTCTTTTGTCCCCTTCCCTATATGGGTGCATCCCCCACTTAGGCTCAGGTTACAAGACAGCATGAGCTCTTATGTATCTGCTGGGCTGCGTATTTCGTCAATGCACCCAAAACTCCCATCCCCAGTGGGGCACAGGTGTAGTGCCTCAGGAAACTAAGGTACGCACACAGTTACAACAGAGAAGCACAGGACCTTTAGAAATCACATACAGCATGACAAGTGAACGCAATCCCCACTTCGCTATAATGAATTAACAAGGCTTCCAGTCATCCTTGCTGCAGGCTGTTAGAGAAATTCAGAAAGTGCTGAAGACCAATCTTAGCTGGTGATGTTTTAGTTTTTTTGTATTGCAGAATAAAGTTTGAGCAAACAGTTTCCTGTTCCTCTACTTAGGGATTTTTTTTTGATGTCTCTGAACACAAAGGAGACTGAGAGAAACCAGCCAAAGAAGGGCCATCAGAAGTGAGTGCTTTCTGACTCACAGTAAGTCCATCAATTTCTGCATTTTTACTCTGGGACATGTTAACTTGAATCTGAACTATTGGTGGTGTATGCATTTGGGAGGTGAGATCTCTCAGAGTGGAGCCCGGGGGTATATTTGCCCAGCAATGAGAATTGCAATTCCCAGTGCAAGTTGGACATACTTGCATTAGCTGTGCTTGTGCAAGTGACTCAAAATAGCAGCGTGGAGGATGGTCTGGTCTAGCCACCCGGGTTTGTATCCAGGGGGTTGGAGGACAGGGGAGAGATTTTACTTGGGTGGCTAGTCCATCTTGCCACTGAGACACACTTAGTTTTAGGGCCTAGCTCAAGCAGAGCTGAATCAAGTCTGTCTGCCCAAGCTGGGACAGATACTCCACAGTTGCTGTGTGGATGCACCCTATGCCAGAAATTACCACTGCTCTACCTCACCATGTTCTGATATCTACAATATCCAGGAGGTTCTCACAAGATAACTCTGAATCTCAGGATACAGGGCCTGATAGTCTAGAACTGTGTTTTCTGGATTAATATTTCTGAAATGCAAATTAAATGAGGGTATCTCACCTCTATTTTCAAACCCAGATAGATGATAAATCCTGTCATTATAACCCCTTTCTTCCCTAGACCACTCCCAGCTTTTTAGACATTAGTTAAGCTGCACCACACCCCTATCAGGTAAATCAGTAGGATTATCTTCATGTACAGATGTGGAAACTGGGACAATCGTTGGTGAGAGAAAAGCACCGAGGAGCGATGTGTCCCAATGTTGTTCTCTCACCGCTAGTTTGCACTTCTTCCCTCTATGCATTCTTATACCCTATTATTAACACCAGGACTTTGCATGGTATTTTAGCTTATTTCTTGACGCCCACTGATGGGAAACCAAAGCAGCAGAATCAGTGACCTGCTTGTGCAAGCCCTCGACGACCTTTCTCAGGAAGATGTGAAAAGATTTAAAGACAAACTCTCACACTCTGCCTTTGAGGGGAAACGCACTATCCCCCGAGGTCGGCTGGAGAACGCTGACAGGATAGACACTAAGAACCTCCTGATGGAATTCTATGGTGGAGCTGCTGCCGTAGAGGTCACCATCAATGTTCTTACTCAGATCAACCTCCGAGATTCTGCTGCAAAACTCAGAGCAGAAAGTGAGAAAGGTAAGAAACCTAAAGTTGCTGAGAGTCTCCTCCAAAAATCTCCCTCAGGGCAGCAGCAACAGGAGCAGAAGGAGACATGGGCAGGGAGCAGCTACTTGGTTTGGACTGTGAGCTCTGTCAGGCAGGGATAGTCATGGTGTGTGTGTCCAGAGCCTAGTACAACAGAGCCCTGATGGGGCTTTAGATCCTAGTGGACCTAAAGAATATATATTATTGAGAGGTGGGATAAGGGTAGTTTATTCCCCTAGATTACTAACAGATGGTTGGCAAAGGGAGTGGCAATATTATGCAAAGTTTTCTGGTTGCCTATGCAATTTTATTTCAAAGCATCCAACAAGCATTAGATTGATGACACAGTCTATAGAAAAGTTAGGCTTTGTTGGGGGGCTAGGCAGGGCTGTAATAAGGTTTTTGTAGGATCTAGCTACTCTTATCATCGTAAGCCTTTAAATTAGACTAGATATATAAATATATAAGGTAGAAATGCCGTATCGTCTATATACCTTATATTTAATTGTATGTTATACCTGTATGTTGTTTGTTGACTAAAGATAGTAAATTATTAGACTTGTTTTAGCAATTTTCTTTTCTTATTTTTGAGTCAATTACAGCTGGTCCCCGAGTTGCAAACGGTCGAGTTAAGACTGTTCACATTTATGACCAAAGCTCCCATGGAGCGGTCGTAAAGGCGGTCCCCGAGTTAAGAACGCAACCCACGCTTACAAATAGCGCGGCCGCTATTTAACTCAGTGGAGTCCGAGTTACAAACAGATCGAGTTATGGCCAAGTGTTTGGTCCGTAACTCGTTTGTAACTTGGGGAGAGGCTGTATGAATTTTTTTTAGGTCCCAAACTTTTTCCTTGGCCCTATGCACTGAGACTATTGTACCTAATGGATAATCTGGAACTGGGGTTAGGAGACCCAAGTGGTAGTTATTCCAAATGAACAAATTTGCTCTGGCTGTCCTCAGTCTCTGCCTTAGATCCCTAAGTTTGTAAAAGCTTCCCTGAGCCACCCAGCCCAGGGTCAGCAACCTTTTCAACCCAAAAAATCAAACTACATCAACATTCAGAACAAGCGGTCAACAAAGAGCTGGCCAGACCCCCCTTCTCTGCACCCAGCAGCGCCACCAACCACCATCCCCAAGGTTGGGATGTGGGGTGGCTCCACACCCCCAGACGAGGCAGTCAGTCCTTAGCATGGCCTGGGCCACAGCACTGCTTCCCCCCACCTAGGTGCCAGAGCTGGAGCTGGGTCATCGTGCATCCCCAAAGTAAGCGGGCAGTCACCTCCAATGTCCAAGGGCTGAGAGCTCTGGCCGGGTGTGCCAGCCTTGGTGGGAAACAGAGTATGTGGGGGACCCTTGGGGCAGGATTATCTTACCTGGCCAGGGCTGGGCTGCTACACCTGGGCAGCAGTGGCTGGATGAGGGACTGGGCCAGGATCACCGCAGCCAGATTGTGACCTCCCCTCCGACCCATGCCACAGCAGGAGGGGGGCTGCCGCCAGCCCTTCCTGTGGCCAAATGGGGGCCAGACTGTGGGGCTTGCTCCAGGATTGGGGCCAGGGACAGGACGCTGTGGCCAGATGGGGGCTGGGCCCCAATTGGGGCTTTGTTGGCCAGGTGTGTTGTGTCTGGAACCCAAGTTGGGCCACCACAGCTGGCTGTTGCAGCAGGCACAACACCACTGAAGCTGGGGACAAACAGATGGGACTGGAACCATATCGCTGTGGCTACATACCACCACCAGCCCCTCTCAATACCCTAGCTGGGACTGCATGTGTATGCCTTCAGCCAGCTCTTGCCACAGCATAGCCTGTTCTTACTGGGTGCACCGCCTTTCTTTCACCTCTGGTGAAAGGAGAAATAGGCAAAACAAGACCATCTTGACATGAGTAATTAGGCGTTTTAAAATGTTTGCTTTAATTTTTCATTTTAATTTAAAAAGCTGCATGTATTTGGGGAATGACGAAAGAGCCAGATTTGGTTCTGTACTGAGCCAGAGGTGGCTGATCCCTGACCTAGCCCATCTCCTGATGTGGACCCTTTTAGTGGTTTCACTTAGTCTGTGTTTGAATATGAGTGTTTTCCCGGGATTCTGTGTCCCTATAGACAATCCTGAATTGATTTCGTCCCAGGGCAAGTTGGTCTGAGTTTCCCTGACAGTGTGGCCTTCTTGTCCTGCAAAGTGCAGAAGTGGAGCCAGGCCAGGAGAATTCCAAGAAACCAGACTCCCTGTACAATATTCCATAAACCGAACTCCATAAACTGACTGTTGAGAGCCGTGTTCTTCTGGGTGGTTACTTCGTTAACGCAAAGTGCAATTGCACTATTTGGTCAGCTGCTGCCTACACCCAGAAAGGAAGAGCGCTTGTATTGAAATATACCCTGCATCGTTACAATGCTGTTTCAATGTCATTTCCTTTTCAGAGATTCCTCAGAGCCAAAAATCATCAGAGCTGTCTGCGAAAGGTATGTGACGCTACCCAGGAAGTGACCTAAGGACAGCAGCTCCTTCTTATTCAGTTGGATACTTTCCTAAATCGGTTTTGTTCCACATCAATAGAACAATTTACACATGAACAAAATATTTTATGTGCCTTTCCAGGGGACTCCATTAGCACAGGGTTCCCTTGCCGTTCTCCAGAACAGGGACCACCATGAACCTGCAGGAAGCAGCATTTCCAAAAGCAACACTTTGATTGTAATGGTAACTGTGGTAATAGCGCTGGAGGTGAGACACAGCACTGAGGACTGAATGGGCAGCAGCTAATGTGAGTCCCCAGGAAATGCCTTTGTAGTGGTGGTGTTGCAGAGGTCCAGTCCTGGTTTCCTTAAGAAAGGGGAGAGATGAATAGTGAAGTGAAAACACAGCATTTTGTCTGATGTTCCCTTGCAATTTCCCTGTTGCTGAATACAGGTGCAGCATATGTGTTGACCAGCCACTCAGACCCTGAAGAAGTGTGCCCAAGAAAGCTGCCATAGGACTACTTGTTAATAATAACTGTGTTAAGCATCTGGTCACAGTTAACATATTTCATAGAATCCTACGGCTGGAAGAGACCTCAGGAGGTCATCAAGTCCAGCCCCCTGCCCAAAACAGGACCAACCCCAACTAAACCATCCCAGCCAGGGCTTTGTCAAAACCTCTAGGGATGGGGATTCCACCATCTCCCTAGATAACCCATCCCAGTACTTCACCATAGTTTTCCCTAATATCCAACCTAGACCTCCCCCACTGAAACTTAAGACCATTGCTCTTTGTTCTGCTCACTCTGTTTAGAGAACATTGTAGGAAAAGAGATATTAAACACCTCAGTCTTCTAAGTATCATCCATTCTTAGCGCTCCTTCCTTGCTAAGCAGTGGAACTATGTTTTCCTTTGTCCTGTTGTATGTAGAGAACATTTTATTGCCTTCTACGTCTTTTGCTAGGCATAACCCATTTTGTGCCTTAGCTTTTCTGATTTTGCCACTGCACCTTTGTGCAGTTCCTTTGCATTCATACTGAGCAATTTGCCTGGTTTTCCACCCTAGATCATGGTAAATGCCAGGAGGTGGTGGGAACTGCAACCATAATGGCAAAGTTTGCTCTTTCCTTTTCATTTCGTAACTCCCAGAAAAACCATGTCCAACAGGGGGTGGTGACAGCCTCATGCCCTTACACTGAGTCCATAAAAATACCTTGATGATTTCAATTGTAAACATTTTTCCTATTTCCAGACTCTCTCAGCTCATTGTCATCCCAGCCTGATAATTTACCAGCAGCCTTGCAAACCCCTCAGTGCTGCTTTTCTAGCTTAAGTGATCCAGTTTGTGCGTGTTGTTTCACAGACAGTTTTATATAATGGTCTGAGAGACCTTTGTTACCTTGGGTAATTGCCTACAGCGACATGTGCAAAATATCCCTCCTGGTTAGTACTGGGTGAATGCATTAGCCTGGTGTTGGAGGGCACTCTGCTGTAGGGGCATATCTCATAGGCCTGGTCCACACTACAGTGGAAGGTCAATTTAAGTTACGCAACTCCAGCTATGTTAATTATGTAGTTGGAGTAGAAATATCTTAAATCTCTTTTTCTGCACCATCCACACTGTGGGAAGTTTTTGCTCCCGTTGGCTTCCCTTACTCCTTGTGAGGAGCAAGAGTACTGGCTCTGAATTTGACTTAGAGGGTTTTAACTAGACCCACTAAATCAAACCTTGGAAGATCGACCGCAACAGCATTGATCTTCTGTGTAGTGTAGACTTGGCCATAATGGCAGAAGGAACTGGAGATATAACTGGAGATACTCAGTTTTGGAAATTAAAGATCCCGTGATGCTCTGTCTTCTAAACCCACGTGCCCTGAGAAATTCTAGTTTATGAAGGTACATTCCTTCCACCAAAATTCCTAGTGTGGTTTTAAGTGCATATGATAGTCTCCCTCACTTGTGATCTACTTTGTTGCATAGTGTTACTGTGCACTGTCAAACAGTCGCCGGGTTTCATCAGAGAGGTGGCTGCATTTCACTGGGGATGAAGTAATGCTTGCGGTTTTTACTCAAATGAATAATTTCTGTGGGGCACCCATAACTGAATAAATGCTGCATAAACCCCACTCAGAGTTAAGTGACTTCAGATTCTTTTCTGAAGAAGGTTTCATTATAAAGGTGAAGAACCGTTATTGTGGTTACCCTAAAACTACTTAATAGAGTAGTCTGTGATTAGTGGTTTTCTGGATTGTCAGTTTCATATCTCTAATGTCTCTTGCTGCTGATCCAGCTTACAGGAAGAAGTACAAAGAAGATATTAAAAAGAAATACAAACTAATAAAAGATATGAATAGTCGCTTTGGAGACAAGATGTTACTAAACAGAAGATACACAAACCTGACTATTGTAGACAGACCTCGTCAGGCGAAGGAGAGGGAACATGAAATCATGGCCACGGGATGGAGACATGCCGAAGTCATGACTGAGCGAGCTAGTTCTGCAGTTACACTGGCCACCCTGTATACACCGGATGATGATGGACAAACACCACAGGTTGTTGTGCTGCTGGGAGCTGCTGGGATTGGGAAAACAATGACGGCAAGAAAGATCATGTACGACTGGGCAACTGGGGAACTCTATAAGGAAAAGTTTGATTATGTTTTCTACATAAACTGTAGGGAAGTGAACCTTCTTAATAAGCAGGGAAGTGTGGCAGACCTGATGTTTAAAAACTGGCTTTATACAAGTCCACCAATTAACCACATTCTGATGAATCCAGAAAAACTCCTGTTCATAATTGATGGGTTAGACGAGCTGAGATTTTCGTTTGATCAGCCAGAGGATGATTTGTGCTTTGACCCCTGGGAGAAGAAGTCAATGGAAATTATCCTGAGCAGTTTATTTAGGAAAACAGTTCTTCCTGAGTCCTACTTGATGATCACAACCAGGCCAGCTGCCCTGGAGAAACTTGAGCAGTGCTTGGAGTGTTCACGTTATGCCGAGATTCTGGGTTTTTCTGAAGCTGAGAGGGAGGAGTATTTCCACAAGTTTTTTGGAAAGGAAACCCAAGTCAGACAAGCGTTACAATTTGTGAAAGCCAATGAAATTCTTTTCACCATGTGCTTTGTCCCCTTCATGTGTTGGATCATCTGCACGGTTGTGAAACAACAGCTTGAAAAAGGCGAGAATCTCACACAGACTTCAAAAACAGTCACTGGAGTGTACATGCTCTACCTTTCCAGCTTAGTCAAGCCTCTTAGCAATGATTTGAAGCAAAACTTGCATGGAAACCTGAGGGGACTTTGCTCCTTGGCTGCGGATGGAATCTGGAATCAAAAGATCCTGTTTGAGGAAGAAGAAATCAAGAAGTTTGGCTTAGATCAAGAAAACTCTCTTCCCCTCTTTTTAAATGAAAACATTTTCCAAAAAGAAACTGACTGTGAATGTCTCTACAGCTTCATTCACTTAAGCTTTCAGGAGTTTTTTGCAGCTTTGTTATATGTCCTGGAGGATGATGAAGCAGCAATAGATTCAGGGATTCTCAGGAGAAATGTGAAGGCATTGTTAGAAAACTATGGAAACTCAAAAAATTATTTAATGTTAACGGTGCGATTCCTGTTTGGCCTCTTAAATGAAGAAAGAATGAAGGACATGCAGGAAAAATTCAGATGCAAATTTTCACCCGCAGTTAAGGCAGATTTACTGGAGTGGGTTCAAGCAAACCAAGAAACAGATTTAAAAACTTCGCCTTTTGCTCACGAGGGGATTTATCAAAGACATCAGCTTGAGTTGTTTCACTGTGTTTATGAGATGTATGAAGAAGATTTTGCCATTACTGCATTGGATCACTTCACTGAACTAAAGTTGAATCAAAATAAGTTTACCCAGATGGACCAAAGGGCTCTTTCATTCTGTGTCAAGCATTGTCGTAGACTGGAATCACTTTGTATATATGACTGTACATTTAGCTTAGAAGACCATGAAGTAGGACTCCCAAGACAACAAAAGTGGCTACATCAGTGAGTATTTTCTGAGCTCAAAAATCTGAAGTTTCTTTAACAGATTGGATGTTATTTTCCCTAAGTCTGGATCACAAATTGGCTGAACGAGACAACCGAGAACAATACTGCTGTTACTGTAAGCTAAGGATACAGTTATTACACTATCAAAATTACCTTCTTTGTATTAAACACATTGTTTGGTCTACTCTGTCCTCTCAATGACTGACATGCTTGTAGCACTTCTTTGTGTGCGGAAATGAACAGGGTGAGGTGAGACATGGGTTGAAGGAGGAAGATTCCCTGTGTCAACAGTTGTACAACAAAAGTTGAAAGATGTTCACTGAGGCCTCCTGTGATTTTTGCAGAGTGCTTTAATATGGGACAAGGACATCACTAGGAAACAAAATTGGCTTCCACATCCCCATTGTACAATTATTTATTCCTTAAGGACAAAATAAGTCATGGGCTTTTCAAAACTCTTTGTATCCAAACTCAGTTTCATATTCTGAAGTGCACTAAATGCACCAAGCCTTTGAAGGGCAGAAGGTTCTACCTGGTGAATGTCAGGGAAACATGCTGCCTTTGCCCAAGAGAACAGATATGACCCCTGCCTCTTCACACTCAGCAGGAGAGTAAAACCAAAAGTTGAATTCTAGCTCAATGGTGCAAATCACTGTTTAGAGTTCTCAGGGACCTCCCTCCAATTGTGCAGGGCCTGTGGGGGCTCTGGGCTGTGCTGTAACTTGCTTGTTACCTTACAGCAGTTTACACAGGTGACTGCAGACAGCTTAAAAGGTATATATGTGGTCATGGCATTGGGTGCAGGTTTCCTTCATTGTTTTAAATGCAGTTGAGCTGCCACCAAAAATGTCACCTGCAAATAGTGCTATCAAATAGTCAATATGCAGAATGGCCCGTGGTCATTCAGTGCAGCAGCCAACCATGTGAGAACAGACCCTGAGACCACAAAGATAATATTTTGTGCTACTAAGGACTTGTCTGTGAAGTCATGCTGCTTTAACTGTACCAATATAATTAAAGTGGTACAACCCCTTCCCCCTCCATCTCCAGTGTGGACACAATTCTACTTTTATGTGGTAAAAACAGCATCCACCTTTGGGTTTGTACTGGTCAAAACACGATGGTAAACATTTGCTCCTTCATCTGAACAATTAGCATGTAGTTCGATGGTGCTGTGGAGGGTAGAAGGGGGTGTTTTTGAACAGTTCTCGATATTAAAATCAGAACAAAACCAAAGCTTGATATTTCCCACAAAATTCTGAGTTTCAACCAGCTCTAACTGCACCTAGAAACCAGGTATCAGCACCACTCCAGGATACTGCTGCACTTCCATAGAATCCTAGATCTGGAAAAGTCCTTTGGACTTGATAACCTCTCATCTCCTGCCCCCATGGCAAGGCCCAGTACTGTTTTGACCATCCCCGATAAATGTCTATCTAACCTGCTCTTAAATATCTCCCAAGATGGAGATTCTACAACCTCCCTAGGCAATTTATTCCAGCGTTTAACCACCCTGACAGGTAGGAAGTTTTTCTTAAATAGCCAAACTTGCTGCAATTTAAGCCCATTGCTTCTTGTCCTGAACCTTAAAACAATAAAGAATAAGTTTTCTCACTAGAAGGCTTCACCATAATTTGCTGCGTGTGGAATCTTAGTAGAACATATTCTGTTTGATTTCATGCACTTAAAATACATCTCAGGCTACATCTAGACTGCAGGCTTCTTTTGGGAGAAGCTTTTCTGGAAGAGATCTTTTGAAAGAACTTCTTCTGAAAGAGGGTCTGCACTGCCAAAGAGCATCGAAAAAGCAATCTGCTTTTTCGAAAGAAAGCATCCACACTGAATGGATGCTCTCTTGCATTTAAGCTGTGATTACTATGGACAGCAGTGATTTCAGTGGCCGCCAGGGGCACCTGTACTTTTTCCTCTCTTTCAAAAGAACTCCCTCTTCCCCATCCACACATTCCTTTTTCTGAAAGAGGTCTTTTGGAAAAAGGCTTTTCCTCATAAAAAGAGGTTCACCAATATCAGAAAACCCCCTCTGTTCTTTCACTTTTTTTTTTTCAAAAAACGCGATTGCAGTGTGGACGTAAGTGAATTTTTTTTTCAGAAAAACAGATTTTTTTTTAAAAACACCTTTGTAGAGTAGACATAGCCTCAGAGCACTAGATGTAATTTTGAATTGGGGGATTTACTACTAACTGTAACTGCAAAACAGCCCATGTGTTATTTATGATCTCACTGTCCAGGAAGCTATTTCAATGTTCAGGAAATGGAATTAAATTCTGTCTTCAGAGAACTACATAAAATTTTTCTATTCTCTCTTTTTTTAAGGAAACATCGTGAGGATAAGCCAAAGCATTCACCCATTTACCTGCTCTGTCAAGCACTGAAAGATCCATACTGTAAATTAAAGAAACTAGAGTAAGTAATTATTCTTTCTTTTTTAAAATTTCTCTTATTACTACTGCTATCCCAGGAATTCTACAGCAACGCAGCTCTTCAACATGGCTGGTACAGCAACCACACAGAATTGTGTAACTTCTGACAACTATGTTCAAATTTTCTGTTAACATATATGGGGTTAGCTTAGTCAGTCAACTGATGCAAAACTAATTACCTTACCAACAGATGCTGCTGAGAGACCAGGGCATGAAGAGTGGCCAAGGAAATTCATTAACATAGGTCCTACAATTGACAGGTTAATGCTTTTGCTGTTCTATAGATCTTGGATTCTTGTTATTTCCACTCTAACTCATCTGAGGAAGTGGGATTTATTCATGAAAGCTCATGATCCTATTTTTTTTGGTTAGTCTCTAAGGTGCCAAAGGACTACTCACTGTTTATAATGCTCTGCATCCATCCAAAAGACAATGAGTGTGCTGAATGATTGCTGCTTCTAGTTCAGTCACACTGTTGCAAGTTGAAATGTGGAGTTTTCTGGTGCACATGTAAGATTGGGACCACTTCGTGGCATTGCAAATTAGTGCCACGCCTTTGAATTTGGAGTGACGGGGAAGGGGAAGCCAACTGAGTTGCTGGAGCATCAGAATGACATGCTCACTTTGTCCTTTGTAATGTCAGGAGTGATCTGCTGCCAGCAGCGTGGGGTGCCTGTTCCGTCCCAAGAATGCATTGTGGCAATCCAACAGAAAGGTGACAAAGCCATGACGGACAGTGGCTGAGGACTAGGGAATAGAAGTACAGCACAGAAAAGAATGAAATGGAACATTGTTTTGCTGCTTCCAGGTCCCCATGGCCTAATGTAATTCCATGGTGGAAACAAACAAACAAACAGACAAACAAACAAACATAAAAGTGGTTTCCAAAAGGGACCAGGCTATAAATCCATTTATAGATTGTAAGGCCAGAAGGGACCGTTACATCTTTTAGTCTTATTTCATATAAACACAGACCATTACCTTTCACCTAGTTACCCCTCCCCTGAGCCCAGTAACTTGTGTTAGACTAAAGCATCTTCCAGAAAGGCATCCAGTCTGGATCTGAAGACAGAATCTTTCTAGGGTACATCAGACAAAATGCTGTGTTTTCACTTCACTATTCATCTCTCCCCTTTCTTAAGGAAACCAGGACTGAACCTCTGCAACACCACCACTACAAAGGCATTTCCTGGGGACTCACATTAGCTGCTGCCCATTCAGTCCTCAGTGCTGTGTCTCACCTCCCTTGGTAGTTTGGTTCCAATGGCTAAACGCCCTCTTTGTAAGACAGGTGTGCCTCATTTCCAATGTAAATGTGTCTGGCTTTAATTTCCTGCCACTGGTTCTTGTTATGCCTCTTTCTACTAGACTAAAAAGCTCTGGGAATCTGCAGAGCCTGTTGCCTGACTGAAGCTGGGAGCTGTTTGCTGGAGGATATTGAGCTGGCTCCAGGACACCTTCAGTACCAGCCATGACTGTCCCTCCCAGCTATTTAGGGGCAAAGGCGCCAGAAAGCTGGGGGGGGGGGTGACTTTCTTTTACTATTTGACATTTCTCTGCTCCAGCTACAAGAACAAATTGCCATTGTTTGAAATTTACCCGGTTCACTGCAGCACGTCTTCCTTCTTCCTCCCACATCTCCCTCCTCTCCTGCATCCCTACGTTCCCCACACCCCAAAAACCACATGGCTAGAGCCCGGCAAATTTGCAGATATCTGCTTTATATCCACAGGTGTCCACATCTGCCCACGGATGTCGATGCTGCCATCTGTAGCTCATTTTTGCAGATACAGATGTGGCCCCGGATACAAATTTTGTATCCACACAAGGCTGTACACATGGTCCCATGTACAACCCCGCCCCACCACCAGCCCAGCAGCGGGTTCGGTTAGTCCCATTTTACTATAGCTGCAGAAGTAAATTCCATGGAGTACCATGTTAAATGCAAACTACTAAAAAAACAAAAACAAAATCCTTTATTGGCTTTCCTTGCCTCACTTATAATAAAGTTTCTATTTAGCGGACAACCAAGCATGTCTGCTTAGGGATGGAAAATGTTCCTGTGTGGACTACAAGATCAATGAGAGCTACAGATACAGATGGTCATCTGGTCCCCACCATCCATTACTCCAGCTCTGTGATCCAGTCCCCCCACCCCATGACAGAATCTTTCTAGAAACCCGTGGAGAGGACTGAACAGGCAGAGCCTTTTCTTCTCTGTGTACCTATCTCTGGCAGGCTTTGTGATTGCCGTTTGACAGCTGCTTATGGTGAGGATCTTGCCTCTCTTGTCACCAAGCAGACCTTGGTGGAGTTGAACCTGGCAGGAAACAGTCTGGGAGACTCAGGAGTGAAGCTGCTGTGTGAGGGACTGAAACATGCAAACTGCAAGCTGCAGAAATTGGAGTGAGTATGCACAGGCATTGTTTTCTGTAAAGGACTCCATGAAAGGTGAGGTAGGTGTAAGATTTGGCTTGCTGCAGGTACATGAAGGTGTGTGTGTGGGGGGGTCTGTATTGCAAAAAAGACCCATAGTAGTGGGAAAGGTTGGATTAATTCTAGCCCATGAGGACTTCTAGCCCTCATGTGGAAGGCCTGGTCTACACTTAAAATTTAGCTCAACATAGCTATCAGGCTCAGAGAAGTAAAAAAAGTAATTACAAATAAAAATAAAAAAAAAATTGAACCCCTGGTGTAGATGCAGTTGGTGAATGGAAAAGGACAATGTACCTTCAGTTTGTCTTTTTTGGTCATAGACTCCTTGATCCGGGGGATATTTCTTTCTAGTGCACTGAGACTTTTAATCTGCAAGAAAGAGAAACTATAATTTCCAGCTGGCTTCCTACGTAGCTCCCCTGTTTTTCATTTTTCACTCCAGGCTCCATGTGTTTCTTTATGGATACATTGGAAACCCTTAGATTGTCAGGAGATCTCTGGTTCTTGGCTTTCCTCGCTGGCATGGCCACTAAGAGGGGAGGATTGGATAGACAGACGTGCTCATTCTCTCATCTGTGCATCTGTCTCTTGCAGCCTGAAGGCTTGTAAACTCTCAGCTGCCGGTTGTGGGGAGCTCTCATCTGTTCTCAGCACCAGCCAGTGGCTGACCTATCTGAATTTGAGCGGTAATCAGCTGGGAGCCATGGGAATACAACTGCTGTGTGAAGGGCTGAAACAGCCAAACTGCAAACTACAGAGACTAGTGTAAGTGTTGACGCATTTGCTTTATGCAAAACCCATGGCAGGAAACGTGAATGGGGAAGGGACAAGCTTCCTGTAGGTACATAGTGAGGTCAAAAAGCCTCAGCGGGGGATGTTCTCTCCCCTCCCCCAAGCACGTGAGAGCAAGAAGGAGCTGCTACCCATGAGGACCCTTGTGTAAGTGAGGGAATGGTCCTACTTTTGAGAGGAACTTTTCTGCAGTATCCCGGTGAAATGGGCTTGTGAAAGAATCTGAGTTCTTCCTTCATCCAGAGGCCTCCCTGACCTTGAGGGTTCTCCTCCACTCTCCTGTGTGGCAGGCTCCTTGTAACCCCAACAAGGCTGGGCCCAGGGTTCCTGGGGACTCGACCCCTAACCTTGTTGTGGTCACCTAGCACAGGGGCTAGGGCAGGGGTGGCCAACCTGTGGCACGTGAGCTGCGTGCGGCTCTTCAGCAATCCCCGTGCAGCTCACAAAGCCGCCCCTGCAGCTCCACCAATGGCCCCTGGTCCCCATCTCCCTGGTCTTACTGGGTGCTGGGGAGCTGTCTGTTGATGTTCAGCAAGATGGCCACTGCAAGATAGCAGCAGCTGATGGAAAACTGCTGGAGCCAAAAAGGAAAACTCCTTTTGCCTTAAAGGGGCTGTGTCCTTTTTTTTTTCTTCCTCAATGACTGGGGTCTGGTGGATGGGTGGCTTTCCTTTTTTTTTTTATTTTTATTTATTTATTTATTTATTTTTGCTCACTCAACAAAAATTCTGGTGTGGCTCTTTTTTCCGCTGCCGTTTTGCTCTTCTTGCCTACTGGGTTGTCATGGGCTAGGGTGTTTTCACTCTGTGGTGCTGTCTCTGCCCTGGATGTTTCCCTGACTCACTGATGGTTACGTACAGTTCAACACAAATACAATTTATTGAACAGCAGATTGATTTTAAAAGGAATAAGGAAAAATGGGAATGGTTCAAGGAAAATGTGTCACCCTGCTCTGCGGCAGGGGGCCTCCCAAACAGCATTTCTGGAATGTAAGACAGGTGACAGGCTGTTCCGCCTGAGTTCCCAGCCTCTTTAGTAGGGCTCTAGCTTTGCTGCAGGGATGCCGTGGGTCGGACAGTTGCTCTGGTGGTGGCTGCACACCTATAGGCTGTATGCAGCTGGATCTAACTGCATAGATTTAGCACTGAAATAAGAGAAAGAGGAATTCTTGGTCTCATCCATAGCCAAGGAGCAGGCATGAAATAATTCTTTGTTAAGACCTCTGTTCCTGCTCAAGTGTTCTCAGCATGGACGCTTGGGTTCCTTTTCCCTCTTGCAACATCTGTCACAAGAAGGAGAAACCACTAAGATCTGTGAGGGCCATACAGGAAGGAAGTGCTTGAGAAGCAAAATACTCATGGCTGTGGTCAGTCAGTGACTGTGTCTCACTGGTTTTTTTTGTTGTTGTTGTTGTTGTTGTTCTTGGTTGCTGGGCTGGAGCACAGGTGTTTTGTGACTAGGGTTTCCAGAAGGTCTCCCAAAAAATACCGAACATGCGGGCTAAACATTTGTTGAGCAAAAACACTGCCACAAACACACATGCTATGTTTAATACTTAACTTTATTTTAAACAGTCTTCATCCTACATCATCTCTATGTAAACAGGGTTAGAAGTAATTGTGCAAATGTGCATTCTATTTTCATTGTTTTCTATTCCTCTAAAGCTAAGGCTATAGAAAAATTTAGAACTCCTTTTTATCCTGCAGCTGAAATGATTG
>CM057848.1:110536131-110547463 GCA_030068395.1 Apalone spinifera
CTCTCATTTGCATCCCTTTTCCGGAAAAGGGTGCCTGTGTAGATGTAGCCAAGAAGTTTGTGAGGCTGCTGAAGCAAGTGGTGAGAAGACTCTGCTCTGAATGTAAGATTGCTTGTGAATTAAGGCATCAATAAATGTTTTATTTTTTCTTGTAACTATTTCTGACTTTTTAAATGAATACAAGCAATGAGGCATAAATCTCTTTGTAACTAATACATTTCTTGTATTATTTTATCCAGTGCAGTGTGTTCTCAAATGGCAATGTTTGAGAATTCCACTTGGGGTTGGCAAGTTATGAATTACTATTATGCTGCATTTGTGGTGTTGTGAGAACTATGGAATTCGTTCAACATTCGTTGAACGAATGTGAAAGTGAATTTAAGCGCCTCCATAAATACTGAGGTTTCCTAGTATGGATGCAGCTGAAAGAAATCACTGAGCTAATTATATTCCTCCTGTCGTGCAATTGACTGCTTTGAGATTCAGAAACATGCCCATCTGCAGCCTGCCCAGCGGCCTGATGCATTCATTTCTCTCTTTCAAAAGGAGCAGGGACCTGAAAAGAGAAACATGACACAATTGTTGCTTTTCAGAATAAAGAGTTTCACATTTGCTGTTCAGTTGTCACTGGGCCACAGTCACTTGCTCACATTGCAAAGCTTGGGTGAAAAATCACTATGCGGCGTTGGTTACATTCCCAATGCTGATATGGCACAGCATGAGGAGTATGCATGGACCCATAACCAGAGCCAGCCTGTCCATAGGATGGTTCAGGAAAAGTGTCTCCGGTCCCATGCGTTGGGGGCCTGTGCTTCAGGGGGACATAGCAATGTGGGGCCAAGGGTAGTCTGGAGGATTAGTGGGGGCCCTCAATTGAGGTTGGGCCTGCTCCTTCACTCACTGATGGGAGCCCCGACCTGCTCTGCTCTGATGGCTACCAGAGTCACTCAAGGGAAGGAGCATAGGACAGGGGAGAGGGTTGGAACAGAGCAGGAGCAGGTAGAAGCAGGGCAGATCAAGGCCTGAGGTAGAGGAGGGAACTATTCCAGGCTCCACACCCCCTCAGAGTTGGCCCCATCCATGATATTAGCACTTGTGCAACAAACAGCCCCAGAAAGTGAAAAGGAAGCAGGTAACTTCATTCCTGTGAAAAAGTCATGTCACAGATTCAGAGACAACTGCCTCTTTGATCCCCCCTTCTGGTCTCCCTTAAGGGAGTTAATGTCCAGGCACTCACCTGTCACCTCCCTCGACATAGACCTGTGTCTCTCTCCCACCCAACTGAGGTCAGGTATTTCAGTGCCACTGCGCTTCACTTGCCTTCCCCAGCAGGCCTGTCCTGAATCCGGCACGTATGGTTTCCTTTGTAAGGCTTTCACCCTAGCAACATATGTTGTTGTAGCCCCTTGGGAAGGGATAACCACAACCGTTCCCATACACAAGCCAGAAGCTTACCAGAAAGCTGCTTGTTGGATCAAAAGCAGGCCCTATGGCATTCCCGACTCAGCCTTTGGATCCCATTAGCCCTTTCCTTGTCTGGTGGCCTCGGAAAACCCAGCTGGTATCAGTTACATTCAAACGTGCTTCAGTGTGGGCCCAGGGCCGCCCAGAGGATTCAGGGGCCTGGGGCAAAGCAATTTCGGGGGTCCCTTCCATAAAAAAATACTATAGACTTCAGACATGCTCATGGGGGGTCCCTGCGGGGCCCAGGGCCAATTGCCCCAGTTGCCTCCCCCCCCCCCCCCCCCCCCCCCCCCGGCGGCCCTGCATGGGCCTTCTCTGGATGTTTTTAGAGCCTGTATGATTCACCTCAATGCTCGCCCAACCCCCATTGATTATAATTCCTGGAGCAGGTGCCGTGGTCCCACCCCCCCACCCTGATTTGCATACAGTCCTTGGGCCATAGTGCTACACAAACCAGTCACCACCTTAATCCCGTTGCAAGGTCTGTCAGAGACGCTGATACTAATAAATCATTTTGGTTCCCAAACATTTCAGATTGGGGACCTTAATCTCTCTGCAGTGTCTGTACTCAAGCCCAGCCTTTGGGCAAGGTGAGCGAGGAGGTTGCCTTGGGCCCCACACATTCAGGGCCCCGCGCTGCCCAGCTCTCGGCCCAGCCCACCTGGCCGCTCACGTGCTGCCCTGACTGGAAGTCGCACGGCTGGGCAGTTCAGCCAAATACAGCAAGATGCTTTGGGCCCCGTGAACAATTTGGCCGGACCTGCCTGTACTCTTTAATTATTCCCCTTACTCCCTGCAAGCCCAGAGGGCTCACTAATTCCAGTGCAGGTGTCCTGCGTTCGATACACAGAATGAGCATATTTCTTTGGCTACCTGCTTTTTAACGTCTTGCTACACCTTCTACACATCCCAGGCTATATTTTGGGTTCTTTTCCATTGGCTACACCAGAGCCGACAATTGGCGTGTTTAGTTTGAATAACCACTTGAATCTTGTGTTTCACCTTTCCTGTTTCCTCTCAGGTTCGGGGGCGCAGCTCTGGGGTATAAGTGAGTAACCTCCATGCTGAAGCTCAGGATGGTAATTTCCTCACTGTTGGCTGGAGGGTCTTTAGTGTGCGCTCCCCGATTTTTAATACCTCCCCCCCCCCACACACTCCCTGCTCATCTGAGGAAGTGGGTTTTACCCAAGAAAGCTCATGCTTCTATATACATATAATTTGTTAGTGTCTAAGATGCCACAGGACCACGAGTTGTTTTTAAAATTACAGACTAACATGGCAATCCCTCTGAGACTTCCAAATATTAGTGTCATTCGGATAGTTCTGGCAGACTCTCTGCCCCAAAGATGTTACACACAATGCTGTGGTCACTGTAACTAACCAAAGCAGCTGCTTTCAGTCAGTCAGCTAGGATGAAACTGAGATTAACAACAGCCGCTCCATTCATGTCTCCTAGAACAGGCATGTAAAAGTCCCAAAATATTCAGTCCCCTTGTGCTCATTTGTATTTATGGTCACATTGCTATAGCACCCAGAGGTCTCAACTGCGTGGCAACCGCCTCATGCTCTCTGGGATGCTAAGCAAGGATACACTATGATGAGCTTTGTATCACTCTGGCCACTGCAAGGTTAGTTGGGCAAAGAAGCAGCTGTCAGCCAGGGTGGATTCAACTGCAAAACAGAGTCCTCAATGTACAGAGCTGAGAGTCTGTTTCAGGAGAGAGCCCAGATGGCTCCAGGAATTCACCCCTCATATGCGGTCACTCATTGACACTCATGGGATGTATCACACTCACTCTTCAGAAGGGGCTGAATTTCATTGTTCAGTTATGGTCCTTAGGTCACAAAGTCCTGCCCTGCACTTCCCTTGATTCACAGCACAGCTCCCACGAATGGGAGGCTGGCAGAGAGCTCAAGGGTAGAACATGGCCCTTAAGGAGCAATGATATTAACAAAGCAACAGCTCAGTTATTAGTGGTTCAGTATCCTGCTGTCAGTCTCCCTGTCTGGGGAAATCCGCTCTCCTTAAGGATCAGCCCATGTTTCTCCCCTGTTCTTAATCTCCCCCTTTTTCTTTCTTTGTAGCTCTTCTTTTTTCTCTTGTATATTTCCTTCCCTCTATTAATTCCCTGTGACCGCCTATACCTCAAACTAGCACCCTGGAAACCTGCTCCCAGCACCATCCCCAGCAATCGGCCTGGGGACTGCTGCTCTCTCCCCAGCCCACCTTCAGAGAGGGGGTTTCTGTTATTCTCCTGCTGGCCTCCCCCCCCAGCACATTCAGATGCTCTCCCTGGCAGCTGGATCTGTGCGGGGAGGGGATGGAGTCACTTCTCCAGCAGCTGAAGGTGGCTGCTCAGGGTCACTGTTCTGCACAGAGAGCCAGGCTGAGGAACCTGCTCCCTCGGCTTCCCACCTGGGCCCAGCAGCCAGAGATGAGGCCGAGTGAGCCAGAAAAGTGCTCGGGGTGGGGGCAGCCTCTGGTTCGCTCAGTCCCTGTCCCTAGTAGCCAGGCCTGGGCAGGGAGTAAAGGGGTTGAGCAGCTGCCTTCTCCCTCCACCCGAGCTCTTGTCCAGAGCACCAAGCTGGAGCAGGCAGCATGAGAAGTGGCTGGTCCTGTCCCTCCCAACTTTAACAGTCCTGGCTGCCAGGGACAGAGGCCAAGCATAGTAGGGGCCAGGCACAGCAAGAGGAGGACAGAGCCCCTCTCCCTGGCTTGCCAGCAGAAATCGGGGGGGGGGACGTTTGACCCCACATGCCCTTCCTACATGTTGCCTATGATTATATGTGAAGAGAGGGAGTGTGATTATATGTTTGCCACTAAAATATGTGATAAGTAGGGAACGCCCACAGCCGGCCTTTCAGTAGCAACAAAGAAGTAGCTAACACTAACACAACAGATGGACATCTAGATTGGCTGGACATGCATTGATGGCTCATGAGGAAGAATCCCCTCACCCAAACAGTCCTCAGAGAGGCATATACCAATGGAAGCTGTGTAACCCCTGCTTCACACAGCAAAGATCTTCCCAACACCTGGAGAGAAAGTATAAAAGCAGGTCAACGATGTCACTGCTTGGTGATCACAGCACCTGGAGGGGTTTGCGGCTTATTGCTAGCACAGCATTATAAGAGGCAGAGCAGGCTGAAGAGTTTAAGGGGACTCAGAAGTCCTATAGTTCCAGACTGTGCCCCAGAGATGTCACACTCCCATCTATAGGATCCTGCTTCCGCCTCTCTTCCCCATTCCATCCATGATAACGATCAGCAGTGCAATAGTTCTAAATCCCAGGGGTGACACTTCAATGTCAATGTGAATTAATCCCTCCTTCCCCGCGAGATTAATGTGGGGGGCAGGATTAGCAGGAGAGTCACACCTCCCAGAGTCCTCAGCCAGATAGCACTGGAGCAATGGTGCTCATTTCACAGATGAGAAAGCCTTGACCTCATAGGTATAAAGCAAAGGCTACTTTTAAAAGTCAATAAAGAAAAACAGAATTTGAGTATGTGATGCAGCAACAAAAATACATCACACATGGGGCCAGGTGTTTGATACCCCAGCTTTATAAAGGCAATCAATCCCCCCTTAAGTCCTCTTACACCAACAAATTCCTTTAAGGGAGTCAGAAACTGCCTCAAGATTTATTGATACCTCATACAGCCTTGCATTTCAAACACTTAAATATATATCAGCCAATGAAGGCAGTATGCAGCAATGCTTAACAGCAGCACAAGTCCAATGTCCCAATGGTGCTTCACAAAAATGTTCCGCACCATGTCTGCACTTTGAGCTGTTAGTCTGCAGATGGATGCATGGCACCGCGATAGAAGACATGCCATCCTCCTTGTCTTTGTACCTGGGTTCTGAGCACTGGATCTCTTAGCATGCACAATCGACAAGCCACGTTTTATTTTCTGCACGGTATCCAACTCCATGGCTGTTGTTTTATCGATGTGACTTTCAGACAAGCTGTGAAAAAAAAATGAACCATGACAAAAACTGATCAACCTAGTGCCAAGTTTGTAAATATTTATCAACGACTTCATGGAAATGAAGCCTAAGACAGCATTGCAATTTTAAAACCACAGATGAGAGGAAAGTCAATGTCACAATGAGAAAGTTGCACTAAGAGAAGACAGTTTTGGAAAGAATAGAAATGTAGAATTATGGTTCCTCAATAACACTAATCCTGTTGTTCCGCCTCTTCCCTCCCCCCCCCCAACTCCTGCCATCCTATATCCTCCAGGTGAGGGAAATGTGTGTCTAAAAGCATCAGAAAGTAACGTGTTAAATCTCAGACAATGTGGCAGTTCAACAAGGAATCTCTTAAACCCCTCGTTACTGTGGAGATTTGACTGCAGGCAAATCCCATCCCACCTACATCATGTAGCTGAATGTACCTAACCGACCAGCAAGGGAAGAGGAGATGTATAATGCAGGGAGCTGATCACTGTGGAGAGTGAATGGTCAAACAGAGCATGGAACAAATGGACAGAACAGGGTGTGGTCAAGGGTACAGCTGCCTCTTCATAGCCCTAGCAGGGCGCCCATGTTTCCAGACAGGTGCTGTTCTCATCACACAAGTCAGGGAACTAATGCAGAAAGTGCAAGTTCACATTCCCCCCTAGTTATTAGACAAGATGCATGAGAGCGCCAAGGACAGAAGAACTGGGCAGCAGTAACAGCCGACAGCACCTCAGCCACAACATTCCACCTTTTGGTGTACAACTACAAGAAACATCAGGTAGAATACAAGAGGCACCCCAGGCCACCAGAAGACTTCCCATTGGATACTCAAACCGCAAACCGTCAGTCAGCAGAACTGATTACATGCAGTTAAGGGTGGGATGCTGTAACAGGCCACAGATGTCATGGAGTCGGTGGCTTTCCTAGACCTCTGTGATGTCTGCAGTGGCAGGGCTGCAGTCAGTAGCTATCAGCTCCAGGGCCTGCTGGAGCTGTGACTCAAGGCTGAAGTGGCAGATTGGGTCAGCGCCTGCTGCAGGAGCAGCTGTCACAGCTGGTAACCAGCCCCCCTACTGCAGTGGGATGGTGCCCAGTCTCTCCCAGCACCTGACCTGCAACCAGCCCTGGGGCCACCAGAGAAGCTGGCCAGTGACTGGCCCTGAGGTCCTCTGGAGTAGCAGCCCCCAACGGCCCATAGCACTTCTGCTGTTAGTCCAACCAACCAGCTGGGTCCAGGGTATTTTTGGTAAAATTCAAGGGACAGCTTCCAGGCTTCTGTGAATTTCTGTGTGTTGCCCATGACCTCTTCCTCACTGTTACTAAATATACCCATGGCACCATCTTAACTTTATCCACAATGCAGCCGTGACAGCCTCCCTTCCCTGTGGGTGTGAAACATGGACATCTTACCACAGACACAGTAAGCCACTTCAAAACTTCCACGTGTGCCCTCCCCGCTCCATTCCGATGGTCAATGGCAAGACAAAGTCCCCAACGTTAACGTCCTTGAAGGAGCAGAGCCAAGGACAGACATGACTGGAGAGCTACGGTCAATGATGGTTGTGAACAGTTTGAGGAAGACAGACAAGAAAAACTGATTGAAACAAAGGGCCAAGCAACATAAAAAATCTTCCATGGGAAGACTACACGCTCCAGTGTGACATGTTTGTGGCCTTGCTCCTCCTGGGTCAGGCTACATAGCCAGACGAGAACACATGCAGTGCTGTGACATCATCATCAGCCATGGCAGAAAGCCATACATGCATTCTGAATGTATTTAGCAACAATTGATTGGTGTGGCGTTGGGAAGGAAACAGCCCTGCTACTGTGCGCAGTGCTCATTTGAGAGAGAGAAGGCAGGAAAATCCAATTGCATATTTTATTATTTGGTGACTAGTTTAGAAATCCAGATACATCGATTTTTTAGTAGTTTTGTAACGGATTCACTAGTCAAATATTGATCAAAATTCTACCAGTTGGCTAAGAACATTTCAATTAGACCTGTCTAGAAAAAGTTTTCTTCTCTCCATCTTCTCATCCCCCAAATGTTCACCTTTTAAGTTGAAGAATCCCTGTAAAAATATTTTGGTTTTGAGCTGAAAGGTTTTGAGGTTTGAGCATTCTATTATCTGAAGACTAAGAATTTGAGAGTGAAGCAGATATTTCATGTGAACCTTTTCATTTATTTCTAAACTCAATTTTCTGCCAAATGAACGTTTGATAAAATTTCAACCACCCCTAAGTTCAACCAACTTTGCCGCTGACTTCTACTTGTTAAGCAGGAAACTTGCCTGCTGGGCTTTCCACAGCTGCTTGACTAAAATTAAAAACAAACAACTTTTACAGTGATTCTTTCCACTGCAACATCAAAAAATATCATTTCCACCTTTCAGAAATTCCACTATTTCGATTTTGTTTAGACTCTCAATTGGAGAGGTTGAGATATAGAAACTTCACACAAACAAAATGTTAAAAAAAAATGATTTGAGGATGTTTAAAAGTTTTGGCCCTACTTTTTCCATCTAAATGAAACATCCCAGCATTGCTGCATCAAAAAGTTCTGTGTCAGCTCAGGCTGATGTTGCTGAGTGTGCCTGCCACGGCTCCTGCTGTGTCTCTTGGAATCCCTCCTGCTTTCCTTCGCCCCAATGATGTGGGTACCATGGCCTGGCTGTCTCCCATGATGCACCCCAGTCTCTTCCTGTTACTGAGCTCTGCAGTGCAGGCCCATCTTGGGAGGTATATACTGGAAGAGGAACCTAGTACGGGGGGCATGAGGGACTCAAACTACCATTTCCTTGGGGCACTGTGGTGTTTGATTTTTCTACCCCCTCAAAAAAAGTTGAAAAAAAAATTGAAAGAGCTTTGGAAAAATTGACACTTCCCCATACACAATTTAAATGTAAAAGAACCCATACTTTTCTGTTGAAAATATATATCAGTGGGAAACTCCAGACCAGCTCCACTAACTGCTGGACAAACTCTTGAAGAGACCCAGTCCCTGCCCTGAAAATCTTGCATTTCATAAGAAACACACACATGGGAGACACTGTTCCCTCTAATTTTTTCCATCTATGTGCAGAATAAATTTTGTTATGTGCACATAGGAACATGCAGATGTGCACCATCAATAGAAACCCATGCTGCTGGCTGTGGGTGCTCTGCTACTCAGCTGGCTGGCACCTAAATCTCTCCTGGGCAGTTGCCCAAGTGCTCAACCTACAGGGAACAGTGACAAGGGACAATTCTCCCTCCTTCTGCAGCCCTTGCGCACTGCTGCTCCTGCATACAGGGCAGTAACAACCCCTTAGCTGATGGGGGGGAGGGAATTCCTTCAGTGCTAGCATTGTTCCAGACAGTCACAGGCTGCTTTGTGCGAGTCCCAGTGTAGGAGTTTGGGAGGAGGCAGGGTGCCTAAATTACACTATTTCGAATCCTTACCTGCCTGGAGTCAGAATTGTGCAAAGGTGGCTTAAAGCTGCTTTAGCGCCCTCTCCTGGGTTGCCCTTGTGTGTGCAGTGCCTCCTAGACCAGTGGTTTTCAAACTATGGGTCGCAACTCAATGCTGGGTTATGGAATGTCGGGCGCTGGGTCTCATTGCTGCAGCAAGATCAGGTGACCAGTGGGGTTGCTAAGGAAGGTCCCTGCCTGTCCTGGCACCACAGACTGTGCTGCGCCCAGAAGCAGCCGGCAGCCGTCTCTGTGCCTAGGTGAAGGCAGGTGGCCAAAGAGCACACAGGGCTCCGTGCACTGCCCCTGCCCTGAGCACTAGCTCCGTACTCCCATTGGCTAGAACCTGCTGCTGGCTGCTTTTCGGGTAGACCCCTGCTGCACTGCTGGCCTGGAGCTGCTTGAGGTAAGCCTCTCCTGTCCCAACCCTGACCACCCACAAAGCTGAAGCTCTCACCCTCAACCCCTCTTTGGAACCCACACATTAGTCAAAGTATGTTAGATCGTGGGCATCCACAATTTTCTTCAGCTGGGTCACAAGAAAAACAGTTTGAAACCCCCCTGTCCTAGAGACACAGAACACACTCCTGCCTCAGCCTGTACATCTCAGACCAACTCCCATCATTGGTTCATGCAGCCCAGACACAGCCAGGTGGCCGGAAGCCCTGCACACACTGCGACGGATTCCTTGGATACAGAAAAGCAGCAGTCACTTACTCCAGCTTCTCTAACTTGCAGTTTGGGTGTCTGAGTCCTTCACACAGAAGCTTCATTCCTGAGCCAGTGAGGTTATTACCGCTCAGGTTCAGCTCTCTCAGGGATTGGTTGGTGCTGAGCAGAGAGGAGAGATCTCCGCAGCAAGCATCAGTGAGATGGCAATCCCAAACCCTGCAGAGACGGAGATGGGCAGAGTGAAGAGAAAGCAGAGTAACTGAAGGTCCTGATTTTATAGGGACAGTCCAGCAGAAAATGGATTTTTATGTGGCTATTATGAATTTATGTACAACCATAAGTTTAAATGTACAAAACCCACATTTACCTGCCCAAATGTTTGCACTTACAATTTAGTAACTGTAAAGGCTGGTTTAACAAGGAAAGTCTCAAGGAACCCAACAATGACTTACACTAGTTTCTGCAGTTTACATGTGGGATGTTTCAGTCCTTCACACAGAAGTTTGATTCCTGAATCTCCCAGTTTATTCCCACTCAGCTCCAGCTCCGTCAGGGACTGGTTTGTCTGGAGGGCAGCAGAGAGATCCTCACAACAAGCAGCTGTGAGACTGCATTGCCATAACCTGCAAAGGGAACAGAAAGAAGAATAACAGTCTCCTTCTAGAAAGGTGTCAGTATTCACTTCACTTCCTTCTTTCTGGTAATCTGGTAGTTTCAGTGTCTATAAAGTCTCTATGTCTGCCCAAAGTATTTTAATTATTACAATTAACTACATGATTAATTCCTCACTCTCATTTGATTTGTAAACAATGCAAGAAAATGTTCAGAATATTTCAGATAGCAACCCACAAATATACAGAAATTGGATAAGCATCTCATAATGTGACATTTACATTCTATGCATGTCCTCCTACGATGCCGTGATTGATATTGAATATCCAGTTAGGCATGGCTTGTAGAGAGCTCTCCCTTTTGACCTTGCACAGGACAGAAGTGTATGAAGAAGTGTAGAAAGTCTGAGGGATAGGTGACACTAACCCTGTAAGTCGAGCTAGATTATCCTATTTCAATAATGTAATTGAAGTTGATGTAACACAGGTCAACTTACAGCAGTGTCTGTACCATGCTGTGTCAACAGGAGACACTATCCCACTAACTGACCTTTTGCCTCTTGTGGAGATGGTGGAGTACTGATTTCCATGGAAGAATGCTCTGCCATGTACTTTGTCTTTGCCAGACCTGCTAAACAGACACTGTTGCATTGATCGCAGCAGTGCCAATTTAGACATAAGTATAGACTAGCTCAAAATCTCCTTGGGAAAGGCAGTTTCAAGTTATTAAACCTCTGCCACAAGAAAAGAGATGGAAAATAGGGAAAACAGATACTTTAATGCTTGGCTTGGTACCCTGCAAAGAATGAACTGGGAGCATTGGGTATTTCAACTTGTAATTGAATTCTAAATAGCTGTCTCTAATGTTACACTGTGCATTACACAGGAAAGACCACAGACAGGAAAGATGCATATTACACTGTACAGTGGCCATGGTTAACAAGCTAAACTCTGAGAGTTTGGTCATTTCATTAGACTAGTGGAATGCCCTACCCGTTCCCCTGCAGGTTTCTTGCCTACATCCATGATCCCTGATTCATTCTCTGATTTTGAAATGAAAGCTTGTTCAATTGATTTTTAAAACACTGCCCAACACAAAGCCATTGCCTCTTGGAAACAAACAGGCTACGTCTAGACTGGCATGATTTTGCGGAAATACTTTTAACGG
>CM057848.1:110547563-110564251 GCA_030068395.1 Apalone spinifera
TTTTCCACAAAAACTGGCCAGTCTAGACACAGCCACAAAGTTTAAAGGATTCAGAAACATTCACCAAGTTTCTTGCAGTTGTTTTGACCAGTCCCATGGCCAGTCCTGCCCCCTGCAGCCTGAATTGAAGGGGGAAATAGGCTATACCCTGTTTAGCTGCATCACTAGCTACCCTGACCCAGCTGAGGGCTGTGCATTGCATAAACATAAAAGAGCAGAGAATAAGAACCTGTCAGTCCTCTTCTTTCTGTGCTCAGAAACCTCATTCTCATGTAGATTCCCTCACACAATGGGCCAAATTAGCACCCTTTTCGTTCCATACAAATCTGAATGTGAATTTTTAGTAGTGCTGTTCCCAAAATGGTATCTCCCTTCCAATCAGAATTATCAGAGCCAGAAGCTGCTAACTAGGGAGTTATTTTGTTCATACAGCTGGGCTTATTTAGGATAGAAGAGCCCAGGGCACAATGGTATTGGGAGGGAAAGAATCCTGGTGGTGGGAAATGGGGTAGATTGAAGGGATGGGAGAAAGCCGCAAGTCAGGAGATGTCAGGCGTGGTCTAGATGCAGTTTTTTCCTTGTTATCATTATAGCACCTAGGGGGTGTTGAGTTTATTCTGGTAAAATGCCGATCCTGGAGTGAAGGTGCCTTACAGTCATGTAGCTGATTACCTTCCCATACAGGAATAAGCTACATGCCTATCAAACACAATGACACCTGTATGGCTTCTTGATAAAGTGGAGCGTGGGCTGGGGACTGGCAGGGAGAGGGCGCAGGCAGGTCACACTGGGTTTTAAGGAAAAGTTACCAGGTCTCTAATTTGTGGCGAGAGGATTTATTGAGAATGCGCAAGTCGTGCCTCTTGGCTAATATGGTGGCAGAACTACAGGAAGTCAGCACAGTGACTGGACTCCCACCACTGATGCTCAGTGAAGGATCCATCAACACCACATTGTGCCCTGCGTAGGTGGACACATCCTACCGCTGCTGAGTTTGCCAGACGGGTTGGATCTCAGCACAGGGAGGTATTTATTACTGAGAAATGCATATTTGCATTGCAGTGGCACCTAGAAGTGTCAACCAGCTTGCCTGCTGGCCCCCGAGCTGGCCCCCAGCTTGCCTGGATCTGGCCCCCGAGGCTTGGGATTCTCCCCCCCACCCAAAATTGGGGTGCCCGCGCTGGCACTCCAGCCCCCTGCTGCCCCAGCTGGAGCACACAAAATCTACTAACCTGGCCCCCTTGTACGTGAGGGAAATATTTTTCTCACATCAGTGGGAAAGGCCCTGACTGATTTTTCTGTGGGTCAGCGGCCCGTCACCCAAAAAAGGTTCCCCACCCCTGAAAGACTGGAGAGTCGCCTGACCTTCCCCAGTTCCTTCGAACCAGAAACTTGGCCCCAGTACCCAGGTGCTATATGAAGTCTGACAACCTCTTCAAAGACCCAATAGGCTGAAAGGTAGGACAAGGCAGGTGGATGAAACAACACGGTGATTAGCGTTGGGCTACTTACAGCAGTGTCTGCAGCTTACAGCCTGGCTGTTTCAGTCCCTCACACAGATGTTTCAGTCCCGAGTCTCCCAGTGCATTAGCGCTGAGGTCCAGCTTTTCCAGGGCCTTGTTTGTAAAGAGGGTCTGAGGGGAGAGGTCCTTAGGGAAAGCAGATGAGAGTTTGCAGCTGGACAACCTGAAGGGAAGAAATGAGAGGTCAAAGTTAGCTTTGCACTGAGGAGCTAGCCCCTTGCCACTCCCAGAGCCTGATCCTACTCCACTTCCACTGGAGCCAGGGTAGCCCCAAGCTCCCCATTGTTACTTGATTCTCTCCAAGTCTCTCACTGCAGCCTAACTACCTCTCCCCCGGGACCTGAACTACCAATCAGCCTGGGCCCAGTGTTACAGGTGACCAGCCCAAGTTGAGCCCCAACTTGGCTTTGGGGGGAGAGGTGAAGTGGAGGCGGGGTCTTAGGGCAGAGTGTGGGTGGAGCCACAGCCTGGGTTTCCCTGGCCAATTATACCTGCCGTTCAAGTTATTAACTGTTCTGCAACTGTTCTTCTTTGAGATATGTTGCACGTGTCTTTCCCACTCTAGAAACATCGGCATGCCCAGCATACAGCTGTCAGAGATTTTTTCACCAATGGGGTGGGGGATGGTGTACTTGTCCCCTGCTGGCACTTGCTGCACTGTGATGGTATACACAGGGAATGTGGTCCCCAGTTTGCCTGGATCTGGGTTACCGAGGCTCGGGATTCTCCCCCCCAAAATTGGGGCATCTGCGCTGGCACCCCAACACCCTATTGTCCCAGCTGGAGCACAGAAGATCTACTAACCTGGCCCCCCTTACAGGTGAGGGAAATATTTTTCTCACATCAGTGAGGAGGACCCTGCCTGATTTTTCTGTGGGTCAGCAGCTCACGCGCCCCAAAAAAGGTTCCCCACCCCTGAAAAACTGGAGCAGCTCCTGACCTTCCTCAGTTCCTTCTAACCAGAAAGACTCAGTAAAGAGGGGTGAGAGGGTGATATGCAGAATGGATACGTGCAACACGTCTGGAAGAGCAACAGGTATGGAAGAGCTTAGGAACTGTTTCTTCTTTGAAAGAAAGTGGAAGCCTGATGTGGGACACGCATGTGCTGTCACTCAAACAACCACTGCTTGGGGATGGATTCCAGTCAGGGACTTGCATCGTTTCATAGAGTTTAAGGCCAGAAGGGACCACCAGATCATCTAGTCTGACCTCCAGTACATCTCAGGACACTGCACAGCACCAGGCTACCCCCATATTAAACTAAAGACTTTAAAAACAACCAGTTGTCTTGTGCTGTCAGATGATGAAGTGGGTTTTACCCACAAAAGCTCATGATATATTTGTTTGTCTCTAAGGCCGTATCTAGACTACGCGGAATGGTCGAAAGGGGATATGAAAATTCCACAGGAATTTCCCCCTTTGTCGAAAAGCCACTTTTCCTCAAAAAAGGAGGTTTACGCAGCTTTTCGACAAAGGGAGGAGGGTTCGCTGAAAAAGCCACGTCTTAATTAATTTCACTTTCAGAAGCTCTGCTTTTGAAAATGCGATTGTAAGAAGATATGCAAATTCCTGCGGAATTTGCATATCTTCTTTCGACCATTCCCTGTAGTCTAGATGAGCTCTACAGTGCCACAGGACTGCTTGTTGTTTTTAAAGTTACAGACTCACATGGCTACCCCTCTGAGACTAAAGACTTTAGTTAGCCCAAAATGTTCAGTCCTCAGGAAATAAAAGAGTTGTGCCCCACAGGCAGAGAACAAGAGAGACTGTGATGCCACCTATAGCTAGTTGTAGAGGGGAAGAGCACTAACAGAACAATGAGCAGGTGTCCTCCAAGAATTGGTCTGAGAATGAACCAATGTAACGTTTTTACTGTGCTTCCATATATGGGGTGAAATCTCTGCAACATAGAAGTCTGTGCCTTGGGCTAGGAGGATTCCTACATCTTGTGCATCATCCTAACACCTGGACACTTACTAGGTGGGGGCAGAGAACTTAGTTTAGTAATTTCATGGAGTTTGATTCTTTAGGTGTTTATTATGATTTGCAGCTCAAGGGTAGATTTCAAACAGAATTCAGGGTAATATCTGGAAATGGGCAGAAATGCATAACACTCCTGGCATAGCAGCAAGAACAAAAGAGCTGTCAGAGACGGGTTTGCTTACGATATTGTCTTTAGTTTACAGTTGGGATCCTTCAGTCCTTGCAACAATGAGTATGCAGTTGACATTCTCGGATCTTTCATCAGTGGGTTCCTAGAAAAAAAATGCAAGCTTTAAATATCATTTCCACCAGGCAGATTTTCCATCCCCTTTCCTGAAGATGGTAGGACAGGCTTTATTCCACAGCTGACATTTGTTATAAACAAAGAGAAGATTCTTAAGACACCACAATCCCTTGTTCTGATATCATGATAGCTATTCATTCCTAACAGCAGTATAACCCATATTAACCCCATGTAGCATTTGTTCCCCGCTAGTGGCTGGGCCATGGGTGAGCTGCTGCTTTCAGTGAAAATCCTGCTTCACCTTTTCAGTTTGCTACAGGAGAAAGAATATATCCCAGAAAAATGGAAAAGATGGGTCTGAATCAACCTCCTTTAAAAAGAACATTTGAATGATTTCAACAATTGGCACAAGATTACACTGCTTCCACTCTCAGGGAAAGTTTTTTGTGAAGTCATCCTAAACTAGAATTAATAAAAAGTATGAATTTGAAGTGAATTAGTTGAACCACATTAAATCTCTGTGTAAATGTTGTTATTCATAATTAAAATGGCCCTTGAAATAAATAAACTAAAGCCAATTTAATTCTGCATAACAGTGTCTGCAGGGATTTAATATAGTTTAACTAATCCACTTTAAATTTATGCCTTTAGTTAATTCAGATTAACTTTCCCAGATGTCCTCAATTAGACAAACCTTTAAAAGCCATAGATAGCAGGTGTAGAGAGCCGAGAGCTGTTATTTGGCCAGGTAGAACTTCCGTAGACTGTACAACAAAAATAATAAAAGGTAGCTGAAGTAGTCTTGAATTTTATGGGTTTTCAAAAGGCATTTGACTCTGTAGCTAGGGAATCATGATAACGGAAAAAAAAATCATTCATGTTGTTATAAATTTGTGTCAGAATTCTTCATGCATAATATGGACAAACTAAGAGTCAGCAGACTAGTTTAAATGTTATTGCTGAGGTCAGGTTGTATTGTGCCTTATCTTGTTTGGAGTTGCTAGTGTCTGTGACATAGTGGGGATTGTGAATGCTGTTTGCTTTGTTATATGTGATTCCTACTGTCCTGTCCTGTTCTATTGCAACTCTGTGTGTGTGTGCCTCAGTTTCCCTGGGCACTGCACAGGAACCCAGCAGGGGATGGCAATGCTGAGTGGCACTCACTGAGGGGAGGGCTGCCCCCATCTTGGCATGAACCAACAGTAGCTCAGGCTGTCCTGTGATCTAAGCCTGGGTGGAAGAAGTAACCAAGTGACAGGTTGCCCCGCAGTCTGAACAAAGAGGGGCAGAACTGTCTCCAGGCTGCGGCCAGTGGCTGGGGATATGAGTTCATTTTTTGGCTGGCGTAGGGAGAGGGGCAGTCTAGCTGGGTTGGGGAGCCAGGTAGGGCCCCAGAACCCTGGCCCTGGGCCCTCCTTTCCCCAAGATGGATTGCACTGAATATTTCTGGTTCCTGTAACAACAAATCTGAGCTACACTGTATCCCTGTCAATGAATAAACCTTCTGTTCTACTTGCTGCTTGAGAGTCACTGACTGCAGATGGGGATGCAGGGCCCAGTGACTCTCCCACACTCCATGACAGTGATTTTGACAGACTGTCAGTATGGAAATGGCCATTGTGAGGATATGTGGGGAGCTTGGAGACCTAGTCTTCACAGATGACATTTTTATATAAATAAATGAGTTGACGATGAAAGACAAATGATCTTGCACATTCTGCCAAGCAAGTAAGTCTCATTAATAAATTAAAGGCAGAAGTTATCAAAACCTAACTACAATATGGAAGTCCAATGCAATTAGCAAAATTGTCAGAACTGGAATCCATGACTATGGAAGTCCATTCAATGCAAATAAAAGAGTTAATTGAATACTCTATGCAAACACCAGCAAAGTAAAAGCGGTCAACAGAATAGTGAAAAGGTTCCAGAATGGGCACAATTATCTACAACATTACAAGTAACAAGGAAGAAGAGAGGGACATACTTGGGGCATTTTTAAGAATGTTCCAAAAGGTCTCTTTTTGTTGAGTCCAGGGCAAGAGACAGAGAGACTGACCTACAGGCATACTCTGTAGCTCAATAATGGTTAAAGCGGCATTGTTACAGCTGAATACAAAAGACCTGGTAAAATAAACCCAGTATGTGGAGTTCTGGTATTGTTCCATGTCTGTCTTACGCTCCAGTGATGTGAGAAGAATGATGAAGATAATGCTGATACTTTTAGGCTAATGGACCTGATACTTTAATTTGGAGTAAAAGGGGCTAATCTCTGGGGCACAGAGACTTTTACAGTCCCCTGCCACACACACACCTGTTACCAGTAGCACCAGATGAAAAAAAGCAGAACTTTCTATGAGACAATTGTCGGCCCCAAATCGGGATGACACAGCAAAACAACTTCCATGTGTCTGACTCCCACAGCTATATGGGAGGTGGATATGCATTGCAGGTCCTCTGCCTTCCTCTTCCCTAGAGCTAGGGAGTGGCAGAACAATTACACATTCTGCAAGGCAACCCTCTGGGAAAGCTTTTGTCAATTGTACCAACAGGAAATGAAACTGACAAGAACCTTCTAGGCAGGTAGCCACTTCCTGTTTTCTCAAACTAAAATCTCATTTTTTTGGCAAAACTAAAATCCTCATGGAAAAATTCAGTTCTCAGAACTGAGCTGAGAGAAAGGGGTGGGCAGGAAACCTCTGGCATTTGGGTGCTCCCCACATTACTACCCAGTAGAGAAGGAACTAATGATAGTGCCCAGCAGAGCCCATACACAGGCAGAGCAACCCCTCTCCTCTCTGGAGGGACAATGCAGTAGCACTGCTTCTGCTGGCAGCCAGGTGGCGCTGCATTGTATGATGTTGACTGCTGGATGGAGAACACCTGTGACAAGGCCAGTCACTGGGTAGCGCAGGAAACAGCCTGGCTTGGACTGCAGCCTTAAGAAGCAGCAAAGGCTGATGGACAGGGACTAAGGGGCGATTGCTGGAGGGATTCAGGCAGCTGGCTGAGTGCCAGCACAGTCTGCAGGAGCAGAAGGAGCTGAGCTACAATCAGCTTCCATTTGAGAGTCCTCTGAATTCTTTATTGCTGATCTCGCTGTGAGGGACTGAGGCATAGCTCATGGGCAGTGGGTGAAGGCCCAGCTGAGGAAGGAAAGCCGAAGCCCCGCCCCTTCTACCTTAAGCCACACCCCTGTGACCATGTCCCTTCAAGAACTCCCCCCCCCATCTGCAATCTGATCCCACTTGACCCTAACTGAGAGTTGGGGCTACCGTGCGCCTCAGCCTCAGTCTTCCCTGCCTGCCAGGCTGCCATGTGGTGTGATCTCAGCCCCTCCCAAAGAGCTGGACAGTGTAGGCCATTTTGGGAAGGCAGTTCCTTCCCTTGCCTACATTACCTGCTGCCCATGGCGTAGCTGGTCAGGCCTTGCAGTCACAGCTGGGCTGAGATCTGCTCATTAGGGGCAGTAGTTGCCAGGCCGGCGCTGGAGGAATTGCAAGAGCCCAGTTCCCTAGCTAAGGGTCAGAGATCAGGAAACCAAGCAAAGACTGGCACTGCAGCAGGCCAAAATCTGTGTGGCTCCCCAGACAACCTCCTGGGGAAACCCAGCGATTAAATAGGGGGCTTCACCAATCAGAGAGCCACCGGGTACCTCACTCTGGGTCTCTTGGCTAGTAATTCCTGCAGTGGCTTCTCTCCACAGTGCTTTTTACAGTGTCTCTGCATGGCCTTCTGTGGCACTGTGGGAATATCAGTTCTCCCAAACTCCGTAGACTCAGGTTCTTGTCCTTTCACGATTTCCTTTTGCTGTCCATGGTGCTGGGGAGGTCTAACACATTTGCTCCTGGGACTAGGTTGTAGGACAGCACAGGTCACTCACACAGAGTTCTCTGTAACTCAAGGTAAACTGGTCCACACACACAGCACGCCTGATGATAGTGTCAGATGCAAGAAGCAAGGGCCATACTTGTGATATGGGACTGTATTTTGGAAGGCACTGACTCTGAAAAGTACTTGAAGTTATGATGACTGCCCATGATTTCCTAGTGCAATGCTATGGCTGAAAGGGTGAATGGGACCCTTCGGTTTATAAACAGGAGTGTATTGAGTAGGAGCAGGGAGGTAACATTTCTCCTTTCGGGTATGTCTACACTTGCTCCCTATCTCGAGATAGGAATGCAAATGTAGTGTACTGAAATTGCTAATGAAGTGCAGGATTTAAATATCCCACGCTTAATTAGCATAATCGCGTCCGGCTGCCATTTTGAAATCGCATTATTGCGAAATAAAATACCCTGTGTAACAGCGTTATTTTGAGAGAAAACCCTTCTCTCGAAATAATTGTATTCCTCATACATTGAGGTTTAACAGTTATTTCGAGAGACGGGTTTTTCTCTAGAAATAACGCTGCTACATGGGGCATTTTATTTCTCAATAATGTGATTTCAAAATGGTGGCCGGATGCGATTATGCTAATTAAGTGCGGGATATTTAAATCCTGCATTTCATTAGCAATTTCAGTACACTGCATTTGCATCCCTATCTTGAGATAGGGAGCAAGTGTAGACATATCCTTCTACACAACTGGTGAAACATCTGACGAAGTGGGTCTTTGGCCACGAAAGCTTATGTTCCAATATATCTGTTAGTCTATAAGGTGCTATGGGACTTCTCATTGTTGAAACTAAAATGTTTCCTCTAGTTCTGGTGTCCAGCTTTTCCAATGCTGACTGGTAGTTAGCTAAGCAATCACTCCCAGCCCATAGCAGTTAACTTCCTTATCCTTCTATCTGATTCAAGCTAGTTCCCTAGGAAGCTAAGGGGCCCCAGCTGTTCCTTCTGATTAACCCTGCTTTCCTGTTCCTGACAACCCTGATATCATGAGCTTTTCTGACCCAGCTGCCTTGACCCGACTAAGCCCAGCAGGAGAGTGGACCCCCATCTTACTGGGAAAGACTCAGACAAATCTGCAAATAGCTTATTATGAACCTCTGAAAAGGGGGAATTATAATGGTGTCAAGATGAGATGCCACTCTAAGGATTTACTGATTTATATTAAACTAGAAGATTTACCTTCCATTGCTCGGGTCCTCAGCTCAGTTCATTTTTGTGGGTTTTTTATTTAAATCCTTGCTCTGAGGTGAGGCTGGGGATGAGGGGTTTAGTCTGAAGGCTGCCCTGGGGACAAAAGACTAGCCCACTCTCACTGCAGCAGCTTGGGACCAGGTGAGAAGCCCTTCTCCATGGCCACTGCTGCTCCAGCGAGTACAGCCAGGGGAGGGGTGTATGTCCCCAGGTTAGGGCAGATCCAGGTTCAACTGCCCCTTGCGCCCCTCCCAGCCTAGCCACAGTGAGGAATGCAGCAAACTGTGCACGTTCCCTCTCTCCCTGATGAAGGGGAACAGCCAGAAGCATCCCTGTACGAATCAGGGAGGGAGCTTCAGGCCCTCTCCCTAAAGGGCACATGGGGAGTGGGAGGCTTGGGGCTGGAGCAATCCCAGATGGTGAGGGGATGCCTCCAGCCAGCCCCTTTCACCTGCCTGGTGCCCATTTTCCTGGCACAACCAAACCCTGACCTTGCTCTAAGTCATGGTAAGAGGAAGCTGCATATTAAATTTGGTGGTCCTAGATCTTATCATATAGGAACAGTCTTGAAGAAACACACATGCACACACAGATAGACTCACACAGTCAGACGAACTCTCTCAAATATAGAATAGATAAACTACGATACTTACAGAGGAAATAACCTTTTCCGTAGCTTTGCTATCCATCCTTCTTCTCGTTCTCCAATCCCAAGCGTACAATTACATAGGTAGAGCGACTGCTTACTACAACAGTTCTTTACACAGAACGAAAGAGCAATTTCGTCCATTGTTGTGAGCCTGAGGTGTTCCACTCTAATTTCTTGGAAATTATCCATTGCACTTTTTGCAATCTCTTCTTCCTGACTCTCATACAAACAGTGAAACAACTCAAGCTGGTCATGCAGTTCCTCATAGGTCTTATAGGACAGAGAGGAGATTTTTTTAGTTTCTGCCTCAAACCAGATCAATAAATCATCTTTTATTCCAGATGACGTTTTACAATGTAATTTTTTCTCTATGTCATTTAGTCTTTCTTTATTTGAGAGACCAAACAAGAAACGCACTGTTAGCATCAAATAATTATTTGTAGACATTCCATAATTTTTTAGCAAGCTTTTCACATCTTTCTTAGAAGACAGAGAATTTTTCATGATCTCTTCATCTTCCTCTAGCACATAGAAAAAAGCTGCAAAAAACTCTTGGAAACTCAAGTGAATAAAGCTGTAGACATTTTCACATTCTGTATCTTTCTGAAAAATGTTTTTATTCAGAAAGAGAGAGTGAATATTAGACAAGGTCAAATTGTGTTTCTTCAGGTCGTCATCTTCAAACAGTATTTTTCGTTCTAAAATTCCATCTGCAGCCAATGAGCAAAGTGCCCAGAGGTTAGATTTAGACTGTTCTATTGTGTCAGTGAAATGATCAGTTAGCAGGGTGGAGAGAAAGAGTAAATATACTGATGTGGTTGTTTTTGAAGTTTGTGCAAGGTCTTCCCCTCTTTTCAACTGTTGTTTCAAAACCGTGCAGATGATCCAACACACAATGGGAACAAAGCACATAGTGAAGAGCATTTCATTTTCTTTTACAAAATTAAAGGCTTGTGTTGCTTTCTTTTCATCACAGAAGAATTTATGAAAATATTCTTTCCTCTCATCTGCAGAAAATCCCATGATCTCTGCAAAACGTGGACGTTTCAAAATCTGCTTTAGTTTCCCCAAGGCAGTTGGTCTTGTTGTGATCAGCAAAAAGGATTTTTGAAGAACTTTCTTTTTCAACAAACTGCACAAGGTGATTTCCACTGGCCTCTTCTCAAATGGCTTAGTGCACAGGCTACCTTCATCAATCTCTAGCAAGGAATTTAATTCATCAAAACCATCTATTATAAACAGGAGTTTTTCTGGCTTCTCAAAGATTTCTTTAATTGGTCCTTCTCCATCAGGACAATTGCTCAAAACCAAATCAGCAACACTTCGATTTTCAGCACCACTTTCATTTTTGGAATCACTTTGATTTTTAATAATATGATTTATTTCTCTGCAATTTATATAGAAAATATAATCAAACTTTTTCTGATAGAGATTTCCAGCTGCCCAGTCCCACATGATCTTTCTCGCTGTCATCGTTTTCCCAATCCCAGCAACTCCCTGCAGCACAACAATTCTTGTGCTTTGTGGATTTTCATCAGGATCAAATAAAAGACTAATCTGAGTGAGACTGGTTTGTCGAGCCATCAGTTCTGCGTGTCTCCTTCCTCTGGTGATGATTTCATGTTCTTTCTCCTCCCGTCCCCGATGTTCCTTTACAATAAGCAGTTCCGTGTATCTTTTTTCTAGACTCACATGTTCACCCGGGCGAGCATTGCTGTCTTCTATAGCTTGGTATTCTTCTTGTATATATTCTCTATACTTCCTCTGGTAAGCTAATTCAATGACAGTGGCATGAAGCATTAAACATACTGTGTACATTTGTTCAAACAAAGGTCATGTGAACTGTCACTCATTAGTTATATCCAGAACTTGGACAGGAGAAAATTTTGGTGGCATTATACTCTTTCTGTTCTGTCTCCTTCCCCCATTTCACCCAGTAGCACCACCATCATGTGACTTGACATTTTGCTAGGATTTTACATGTTTAAAATAGTTTTTTGTCTTTTACGGTTTAATTACTTTGTTCATGATCATCTCTCCCCTTGGTTCTCATTCATCAGTGCACTTAAGCACAGATTTAAGTCCCATTACAATGAATGAGATTTGAAATGTGCTTAAAGTTAAGAGTTTGCTTAAGTACTTTTCTAAACAAGGATAATGTAGATCATTCTTCCCCCCCCCACCCTTCTGTTCATTTCCTATCTTATTTCTCTATTCTCCTCCCTTTCCGCACAGAACCTTTTTACTATTTCTGACTGCTTCTCTTCTTGCTTCCTGGTTATATTTTCTCTCCCCTCTTGTTCATCAGCTCTTTTAATCCCTTTCTGTTTTTCCTACCTGGATACTCTTCTTTGCTTCGCCCTCCCACCCCTATTTCTTGTTTCTGCCTCTCTACACACTGCAGGATAGGATTGGACACCGGTATTCAGTCAAGGCCCATCTCTAATCATGAGTAGTGCAGTATGGGAAGTGCCACTGGTTCAGTGGACAGATAACTTGCTTATGAAGGCCCGCTCTCCCCTATGGGCCAAGGTTCCTAACCTGACTACATCTTCCCTGATGCACCATGTTTTTCTCTCTTGTTGAACCACAAGATGCATTGTGGGAGATGTAGTCCAGAAAAAAAGAAAGGGCCCACAGGGCCAAAAAAGGTCATGAGGAACATGGTTCCCATCCAGCATTCTAGCAGCACTTTGGAATGTTCCATTAAAAGTGTTAAAATATCCTTCAGAATGATTTAAACCTTGGGCACCATTAAACCAGTCTACAGGCCATGTGCCAACCATTTGAAACAAACAAAAAGATATTAAATGATTCAGCAATATTCACATATGAAGCATTTATACAAATAGTCATCACACAATTCCTAATACAGGGTAAATTGATCCAATATGTGCACAGCAAATGACTTCTTCATAGCAAGCAACCCTGCATGTGTCTGTGTGGAATTCATACTCTATAAGAGTATGTCTACATTGCATTCCTCCTTTGAGAGAGGAATGCAAATGCAGACAAAGGAAATTGCAAATGAAGTGCAGATTTGAATTTCCCGTGCTTCATTTGCATAATGGCGTCCGCTTTTCCGAAATACCGTATTTTGAGAAAAAAACAGGGTTATTCGGAAAAGAAACCTGTCCTTCAAAATAACCCTTAAACCAAGGAGTAAGGGTTATTTCAAAGGAAGGGTTTCTTTTCGAAATAACCCCTTTTTTTCTCAAAATACGGTATTTCAGAAAAGCGGCCGGACTCCATTATGCAAATGAAGCGTGGGACATTCAAATCCGTGCTTCATTTGCAATTTCGTTTCTCTGCATTTGCATTCCTCTCTCAAAGGAGGAGTGCAATGTAGACATACCCTAAGATTTTGGCCATAACATTTTAGTATATTTGTTCTTTCTTCACAGGTCAATAGAGCAGTCCTCTATTTGTATTTATTGTTTTTCTCTGAGTTCCCCTCATTTGATATGCAGCTTTTTGGCATAACTGGGCTCAGAAGTGGACAGAGTATTCTAAGCACACTCTTACCAGAGCCTTTCAGAGTTGGATTATCAACTTGAAGCTCCTTAGCATGATGTGTCTCTGCATATGGTCCCTGATTCCATTGCCTGTTGTTCCCTCTTGTTTCTTCTTTAACTTGTGCTGTTTTCTTCTTTTCCTTTGACAAAACTAACAAGGGACATTAACTGCAACAACTACAGACCAGGGGGAAACCATCAGATCATGTAGTCTGACATCCTGTATGTAACAAGTAATCAACACTCCCCAGCACCTGCACATGAAATGCAACAATCAAAATGAGACCTGAGTATTACAGTCCACAGGAAATTAGACTATTATGTGCCACAGAGGGGTCCAAGATGCCCGCCTGTGGCACATAATAGTCTAATTTCCTGTGTCTGAGACACCAACAATGGCAGGGGAGTAAGATACATCCAGATAATCCTGGCAAGCCACCTGCCCCCACACACTGCAGAGGGAGGTGGAAAACCCCCAGAGCAAAAGCTTATCAGTTAATGCTAGATACTATACGCATTATCTCCCTCTGTCCTCCACCCAGGAAATTTTTTAGCAGGCTGGCCAGTAGCACAGCTCAGTCCCGGCTTGCACTAATGATGTTAAGGACTAGTCGACTATCTGATAAGCAAAAGCTTGAACGTGGTCCGAGACCTACCCCTGCTGTGGCTCTGCATTTAAAGTGTATTAGGAGCCGTCCGGGAAGGCAGCCTGGCTCACACCAAGTCTGTGAGCTCAAACCCTTCCCCCACTGACAGGGATTGCTGCCACCCTGCGCTGCTGCCTCTGTGTCAGAGACAGCAGTACAGGGTGACAGGCAGCCATTCCATAAGGGGAGCTGGCTTTCAAACTAGAGTCCCTTGCGGACAATCTCCTACATGGCACTCCATGGTGCTACAGAGGCAGCAGCACAGAATGGCAGGGGCTCCTCAGGAGTAGCACTGGCCCGCCCCCTGGGATTATAGGATAGTTGAGTAACTGATAAGAATTCATGAAGTTACTCTTCTATTCAGTTAACTGATATTTAGCATCCCTAACATGCACATGTTAGAAAATCCAACCCCAGGTTTTATGATGGCATTGTTGCCTCACCCACAGCTACAGTGTCATGGACACTATTGCTAGAATAGAGCTAGACTGGACCTGGTGTTTGTTCTGATGTGGCCTGTTCCTAATCACACACCCTTGTAATTCCCACACAAGAACCAGGGATCACTGCAAAACCTGCTCTGAAGGGAGCAGAGGAAGTGTATCCTTAGGGGAACCCAGCACCCTGAAGTGACAGTGAGAAGCAGAAAGGAGGCAGAGCCTGACCCAGTTCCCCTCCACATCCAGCTTCTGAGCATGAACAGCTCATGTGGGAGACTATTGGAGCTGGATAGAATTTCTTCCCCTCCTCTCCTCCTTCCCTCTGTCCGCCCAGGGAAAATTTTGAGGTTTTGGTAGAAAAGGCAAAACAAGCAAGCAAACAACCAACAACAAACCCTCAAAAGCCAAAAAGTTTGGGCTAAAAACATAAATTTCAATTAAAAATGTCATTCCTATCATCAGCCTGTTTCTTGTTCTACTCTCTTTGCTGCTGCCCCAGGGCACATTCCTGGATTTTACAGTAACTTCGGGTTTCTTACCTTTCTCACTTTCTGCTCTGAGTTTTGCAGCAGAATCTCGGAGGTTGATCTGAGTGAAAACATTGATGGTCACCTCTACGGCAGCAGCTCCACCATAGAATTCCATCAGGAGGTTCTTAGTGTCTATCCTGTCGGCCTTCTCCAGCCGACCTCGGGGGATGGGACCCTTCCCCTCAGAGTTAATGTGTGAGAGTTTGTCTTTAAATCTTTTGAAGGGCTCCTGAAAAAGGTCCTCAAGAGCACTATGAAGCAGGTCACTGATTTTGCTGCTTTGATTTTCCATCACCAGGTATCTGCAAGCAAAACTCAAGTGCAAAGTCCCATCATTAATAGTTAGTAAGTTATAGCAACTCTTATTCCTATGCAGAGGGAAGAAGTGTAGCCTAGTGATGAGAGTGATGTTTTTCTGTACCTCAGTTTCCTTATGTAAAATGGGGACAATTGTGCTCCTCTAACTGCCAGGGGTGTTATGCCGCTTAGTTACTGCTTGTAAAGGCCATTGCAGTTTAGGATGAAAAGTGCTATAATAATGTATTTATCATCGAATGGATTTTCAGAAAAATTAATTGCACATGTAGACCTGTGGGGCATAGAGAGCAACACATAGCCACAGCCCCATGCAGCTACCGGTATCCTGAAGTTGCAGGAACAGCTACAAAGGAAACATCCTACAATTATAAAACTAAAAAAGGATCTCCAAGCAAGCAGCTAAATGGGTTCTGTCCAGAAGATTTAATGATCTCAGGACTGTTGGCTGCAAAGAGGGAAGAGCCGTGAGGAGGCTACAAACGAAAGTGGAGGAGAGGTTTTCAGGGCCTCTTTCCCATGAAAATTTGAAATACCACATGCAGGAGTCTGCATTTTAGTTGATTTTAAAGCAATTCTGATTCTCACTTCCTCTCTGGACATGTCTGCCCCGCTCATGCTCTCTCCCTCCATTTCACAGGTGCACTGTGGACAAATTCCATCCCCTTTTACAATCCTGATGTGCTGCTCAGATGCTCACCCCCCACAAAACAGGAGAGAGAACAAACAGCTTATTGATTACAAGAAACCTGGCTCAGTCAGTGGAAGTGGAACAACACACAAGGCATAGGAAGCACAGGGAAAGTGAGGAGGGGACGGTGCCTGCGTAGGGTTTAAAACAGGGGAAAGGGGCTGGCTGGGTGTCTTCAGAGCAGAGCTGGGGGACAACAGAGCGGGGAAACTCCAGCTCTGTAAATCTTTACACCGCTGGGGAGAAAGTGTTAACTGATGCCCTGGATTTCTGGGCTGACACTCAAAGCCTTTTAGACAAGCTGTCACGTGAATCACCAGAGAGAGGCAGGTTCAGGCTGTGTCCTTTGCATCTTACCCAGCCGTGTTCATACGAAGCAGCCACATGGGCATAGTCGGGTTCCGAATAACGGTGCTGACCCAGGGACTAACGACACAATGTTACTCTCGGAGGGGTGTGTGACTCTGAGTAGTTTGTTGACAGGGCTACCTGCCAGTGCCCAGTCAGGTAAGTCCCACCATTACTGCCTCGGCAGCACCCAGGGAATGGGCTCATAGTTACATTATGAGCACTGGTGCAGCCGAGTGCCTCGGTTAAGTTGGAATGAACCCCGTGTCACAGAGGGACTGCTGATGCTGAGAGTTTATCCACCAGCCTGGGCTGGGACATACATTTTCAGTTATGATCAATAATGGGAAATAAAACTTCAAAATTCCTTTTATTTTAAATGTGGGTATTGCCCATGCCTGAGAGCTACTGTAAATGGCTGTGCAAGTTGGGCATTTGCAGTGTCTACAATTCCTTATCCAGAGTGGAAAACAAAAGTTGGACCAAAACTTTGGAATGCAGCTTTTTAAAATGTTTCCCCTGAACATTTGAAAGCTCATGATCCCATCGACATGGTTTGTTAGTCTATAAAGTGCTACCAGACCATTTGTAGTTTTTTAAGTTTATCCTGTTCACACTAACTCGGCTACTGCTTGAAACTTTTTAATCCCCCGAACACGTTATTAAAGGGTTTAGGGGGAAAATTATCAAAAATCCCAATTGCTTAGGGGAGCCTTTG
>CM057848.1:110653249-110669253 GCA_030068395.1 Apalone spinifera
CCTACATTAGCCACCCTAGTTTGAACTAGGGGGCTAGTGTAGACATACCCAGAGGGAGTGGAACTGGTATTCATCTACAAATCTGATGCTGTTTCCCTGGACTTGAACAAAGATATTAACTGGGTGTCACATTATACAGATAGTCTCCCCTGTCTCTAACAACTGCATTTTTACATCAGAAGCTAAGCAGGGGACACTTCTAACTCCCTTAATTAGCCTCATTAGCACCAACCCCGCAATTGACAGGTACTACTTTTTTCCCTCCCCTTTATTATAAATATCTTGGTTCTGTTATTTCCACTCCAGCTCATCATCTGATGAAGTGGGTTTACACACAAAAATACAATATATTTTTGTGAATCTCTAAGGACTACTCGTTTTTTCTTTTTTGTCTTTCAAATGGATTTGGGGTCATGGCTGACATCCCAACCATCCTGTATATTGCTTCCCTGTGTTCTCCTGCCTCCATGCTGCCATTAGCCTATGCTAGCCACTACCATGCTGGAGCCTTCATTTTTATCTATTTGTTTATTTATTGACAAAAAAATTTACAGAATTTTAAAATACTTGGCACAAAAATCTTAATTTTTTTGACTCAGAATCTCCTCTGTAATATTGGGTGCAGGGCAGCTGTGAAAGGGGCTGGGAGGAGTGCTGGGCAGTGTGGGGAGGTCTGTGGGTAGGAGGGTGGTAGGCACAGGGATCTGTGGTGGAGGGACCACTGGGCATTGGGGTTGCTGGGTGTAAGGGGATTCTGTTACTGGGCAGGGAAGAGGTGTGCTAGGCATATTGGCAACACAAGGATGGGTTTCTGAAAGTGCTCCATGAAAAAACTTTGAAAAACACATTAACTAGCTGCCCCAGTTTATTTTCTGGCACCGCAGCCACGGAACCTCGTGGCCCCCATTGGCTCCATTTTGTCCTTTGCGGCTAAGGAGAGCCGTGGGAAGCGGCATGGGCTGGGCCATCACTTCCCGCTGCTTCACTTGGCTGCAAAGAGCGAAACGGAGCCAATGGTAGCCACGAGGCTCCATGGACGTGGTACCAGTAAATAAACAAACTGGGGTGGCCAATTAATGTGTTTCTCAAAGTACAGTACTCTGCTGCATCCAAGGAATGCGTCTGCTTTTCTGAAAAAAAATTTGGAAAAGCAGAGGTGTTTTTTTTGGCATCCCTGTAAACCTCGTTTTATGAGGAAGAAGGGATGTTCCAAAAGAGGGTTTTTCTCCAACATTTGGCCCTGTGTAGACAGGCCATATGTCGGAAAAGTCTCTTTCAGAAGAAAAGTGAAAAAAGATATGCAAATTGTGGTTCACAATTTGCGTCTCTTTTTCTGACTTTTCGTTGTAGCGTGGACAGCCTAAATTTGCAAACAAAAGCAACATTTTTCTTTCTTCATGTTTAAATACAAGAAATGTAGAAGCTCTTTCTAAAGTTACAGCTAGTATGATACAGTTCAATTGAAATACAATGCACTGCAGTCTCTGTTTACCTTGCATCTCTGAAGAGGGGGGTTGAAGTTAAATTGGTCTTTCAAAATTCACCCTGAGAAGGAAACTTGTGGCTCACAAATGTTGCAACAGAAGACACGTTCCCACGTACGAGTATCCCACTGTTCCCTGTTTGCTTCCTCGATCTGAAATAAACTTTGTTCTTATTGATAACCGTGAAAGAGAAGCAGCATTTACAGGGCTCTGTTTCTCTTCTGGGTTTTCAACATGATGCCCCTTCTGCAGAGCAATGGGATGGATTTCACAGACAAGAGCCTTTTGTACTTTAAACACTAGTTTAAACCTGCAAGTGATCTGAAGCTGCTATGAGTGTTACAAGGCCATCAGTGTGATGCATCGCAGTCTTTGTGTGGGTAATGGTGGAAGTAGAAACATGTTTGAAAAATGTTAGACAGCAGCTTGTTGTACTTTGCCATAGACACACAATAGTGACACTGGCCCTCATTCTGCAAACTCCTTCTTATATTTTTAAACACAAGCATCAGGTTGTAACTGAGAGCAAAAGCTATCACTGGCATTACTGTTGGAATAATTGCTATTTATGCAGGGTATTACCACAACATTATTCAACCATAAATTCCTTTCCTAAATTCAAAGTATATATACAGTTATCCTCCTCCCGTATCAAAACTCTAAAAAAAAAAAGCAATTTGCTACATCCAGATAGTAAACAAACCATTTATAAGCATTCTTATATTCTTGCCAGCAAGTTAAGGGAATATGGATTGGATACATGGACTGTAAGAGTATGTCTAGACTACATGTCTCCGTCAACGGAGCCATGTAGATGAGTGTACTCGGCAAAGGGAAATGAAGTGGCGATTTAAATAATCGCTGCTTCATTTACATCAAAATGGACGCTGCGCTGTGCTGATCAGCTGATTGTCGGCACAGCGCGGTAGTCTAGATGGGGATCAGCCGACCCCAGAACCCTTTGTCGTCAGATCCTTTATGCCTCATGATCAACGGCTCGATGTCAGGTTGGCAGCTGATTTTTAGCTGAGTGCCCCAAGGATCTGTTCTAGGACTGGTTTTGTTCAACATCTTTATTAATGACCTGGACAAGGGGGTGGATTGCACCCTCAGCAAGTTTGCAAATGACACTAAGCTAAGGAGAGAGGTAGATACGCTGGAGGGCAGGAATATGGTCCAGAGTGACCTGGACAGATTAGAGGATTGGGCCAAAAGAAATCTGATGGGGTTCAAGAAGGAAAAGTGTAGAGTCTTGCACTTGGGACAGAAGAATTCCAAACATTGTTACAGGCTGGGGACCGAATGTCTCAGTAGCAGTTCTGCAGAAAAGGACATGGGGATTACAGTGGATGCGAAGCTGGATATGAGTTAACAGTGTGCCCTTGTAGCCAAGAGGGCTAATGGTATATTAGGGTGCATTAGGAGGAGCATTGCCAGCAGATCTCTGGAAGTGATTATTCCTCTTTATTCGGCTCTGGTGAGGCCACATCTGGAGTATTATGTTCAGTTCTGCCCCCTTCCCCCTTAAAAGAAAGGATGTGGATGCATTGGAGAGGATCCAGTGGAGGGTGACCAAAATGATTAGGGTGCTGGAGCACACGACCTATGAAGAGAGGCTGAGGGATTTGGGCTTATTTAGGTTATGTCTCGACTACAGGCTTCTTTCAGAAGAAGCTTTTTTTGTAAGAGATCTTCCAAAAAAACTTCTTCTGAAATAGTGTCCACACTGCCCTTGTAGCCAAAAAGGCTAATAGCATATGGGGGTGCATTAGTAGAAGCACTGCCAGCAAATCTAGGGAAGTGATTATTCCCCTCTATTTGAAACTTATAATGCCACACCTGGAGTAGTACATCCAATTCTGGGTCTTCCATTACAGAAAGGATGTGGACACACTGGAGTCCAGATGATGGAAACAAAAATTATTTGAGCGCTGGAGCACGTGACCTATGAGGAACGACTGAGGGATTTGGGTTTGTTTAGTCTGCAGAAGAGAAAAGTGAGGGGGGATTTGATAGCAGCCTTCAACTTCCTGAAGGGAGGTTCCAAAGAGGATGGAGAAAGGTTGTTCACAGTAGTGACAGATGGCAGAACAAGGAGCAATGGTCTCAAGATACAGTGGGAGAGGTCTAGGTTGGATATTAGGAAAAACTGTTTCATTAGGAGGGTGGTGAAGCACTGGGCATGGGTTACCTAGGGAGGTGGTGGAATCTCCATCCCTAGAGATTTTTAAGTCTTGGCTTGATAAAGTGCTGACTGGGTTGATTTAGTTGGGATTGGTCCTGCCTTAGGCAGGGGGCTGGACTTGATGACCTCCTGAGGTCTTTTCCAGCTCTGTGATTCTATGATTGGATCAAGATGCTTACAAACAGGCTAAGCCCAGAATGTATAACACCTGTTGGTTGGCTGCAACTTGGTTAGGCAGGAATTAGCAATGGTCTAAGGATGTTAAGAATAGGGTAATTGACTAATTGAAATTGCTTATTGGATAGTTGACTAGTCCTTCACATCCCTACAATTAACCCTTTGAGAATTTACTTTTTTATATCCATTGATCAGTGATGTCATTGCTCATTGTCAGACCTTAACTCTGCCCATCTTAAGGAAAGTTAATTATTTACTGCACCGAGTTCCCAGTTAACTGAATTTTATTTCTGTTATTACTTCAGCCCAAACTATAAATGAAAACACAGATAGTTCAAAAGACTGCTTCAAGTTTAACCCTACAACTCTTGTTTCTCATTATCTTGTTTTTTTTGGTGCTGTTTGCTAATGACAACTATCCAAGCTCAATTTAAAACCATACATTATTCAAATGTAAGGTGGGTCTATATTTCCACAGCCTCTCACAAAGTATAAAGTTAAAGCACTCATGTAAGTCTTCACAGAGTTGGGCCTAAGAAAGCTGTCTTCAGCATCCGCCAGATAAATTATTTTTCGTTCTAATGGAAATGTTACTCCACAGGCCTAGGTGTCTTTTTAAATGTAAATTATGCCATGTAAAATATTTCACCCTCAAAAGTATTATGTTCAGTTCTGCCCCTCCCCCCCACCCGCCCAATAGAAAGGATGTGGACGCATTGGAGAGGATCCAGTGGAGGGTGACCAAAATGATTAGGGTGCTGGAGCACACGACCTATGAAGAGAGGCTGAGGGTCTACTCCTTCCCCCTGCAGCCCCCTCCGCCCCTCGCTGCAGGCCTCTCTTCGCTTTTATATCCTGGTCCGGATGGGAGCATGCCCAGCAGGGCTGGAGGGGCGGGGCCTTCTCAGCCAGCTGGGCCTGGGATACTCCCTTCCCTTCAGTGCGGGGCCTGTCTGCCCCATCACAGACTGAAAGATAGCAAACATGATGCCAATATTTAAAAAGAGCTCTAGAGGTGATCCTGGCAATTACAGACCGGTAAGTCTAACAACAGTACCAGGTAAATTAGTTGAAACTATAGTAAAGAATAAAATTTTCAGACACATAGATGAACATAATTTGTTGGGGGAAAGTCAACATGGTTTCTGTAAATGGAAATAATGCCTAACTAATCGCTCGAGTTCTTTGAGAGGGTCAACAAACATTTGGACAAGGGGGAATCCAGTGGATATACTATACTTAGATTTCCAGAAAGTCTTTGACAAGGTCCCTTGCCAAAGGCTCTTTAGTAAAGTCAGTTGTCATGAGATAAGAGGGAAGACCCTTTCATGGACTGATAACTGGTTAAAAGACAGGAAACAAAGGGTAAGAATAAATTTTCAGCGTGGAGAGAGGTAACTAGTAGGGTCCCCCAAAGCTCTGTCCTGGGACCAATACTATTCAACTTATTTATAAATTATTTAGAGAAAGGGGTAAACAGTGAGGTGGCAAAATTTTCAGATGATACCAAACTGCTCAAGATAATTAAGACCAAAGCAGATTGTGAAGAGCTTCAAAAAGTTCTCACCACACTAAGTGATTTTTGGCCAGTGAGCTTGGATCTCACCAAACTAAACCATTTTGGGCAACAAAATGGCAAATGAAATTTAAAGTTGATAAATGTAAAGTAATGCACATTGGAAAAAATAATCCCAACTATACATACAATATGATGGGGACTAATTTGGCTACGACTACTCAAGAGAGAGATTTTGGAGTCATTATGGATAGTTCTCTGAAAACATCCACTCAGTGTGCAGCAGCAGTCAAAAAAGCAAATAGAATGTTAGGAATTATTTAAAAAGGGACAGAGAATAAGACAGAAAATATCTTATTGCCTCTATATAAAACCATGGTACACCCACATCTAGAATATTGTGTACAGATGTGGTCGCCTCATCTCAGAAAAGATATACTAGCATTGGAAAAGTTTCCAAAAAGGGCAAAAAAATAAGGGGTTTGGAACAGGTCCTATATGAAAAGAGATTAAAAAGACATGGACTTTTCATCTTAGAAAAGAGGAGATTAAGAGGGGATATGATAGAGGTCTATAAAATCATGACTGATGTGGAAAAAGTTATTTACTTATTCCCACAATATAAGAACTAGGGGTTACCAAATGAAATTAATAGGCAGCAGGTTTAAAATAAACAAAAGGAAGTTTTTCTTCATTCAGCACACAGTCAACCTGTGGAATTCCTTGCCAGAGGATGTGGTGAAGGTTAGCACTTTAACAGGGTTCAAAAAAGAGCTAGCTAGATTCATGGAGGTTAAAGTCCAGAAATGGCTATTAACCAGAATGGGCAGGAATAGTGTCCCTAGCCTCTGTTTGTCTGGAAATGAGTGACAGGGGAGGGATTATGTGAGGATTACCTGTTGTGTTCCCTCTGGGGTATCTGGCATTGACCACTGTTGTCAGACAGGATACTGGTCTTGATGGATCTTTGGTCTGCCCCAGTATGGTCATTCTTATGTTATGTCCTGTATGTATTTTAATTGTTCTCTAATGTGGTCTCTAAGTGTGTGGTATCCATGTAAGCAAGTCAATGGCCATGAGAATGTGTTCACTATAGCAGACTGACCTAGAGTAGCAGCATCTGTCTGAGTACATGGGACTTCTGCTAAGAGTTCTGAAAAAGTTGAATGGCCAGGCATGTCCTTCACCATCCCTCCATCCTGCTCCTCTGTTCGTCACTCTCATCTGCACATTCAGGCTCTTTGGTATACATGCACCTCACCCGTCTGAAAAAGCCACACGCACCCAGAGAATGGGGAAAAACAGGGTATGCATGAACATGTGTGCGCATACGCACATGTACACACTTTAGCCAGACAAACTGTCACTTTACCTGCACTTGTTTCTGAAAGAATTAACTCTAATGGAACAGAAACTGGGACCAGAAAAATATGTCTGTGAAACAAGCCTGAGAACTCCCCTAGCTCTGGAAATTGGGAGAATTCTTGTGCCTTAGCACAAACTCTAAAGAACAGCATGCTATGTCTTGATTCATGATACTGATGCAAATGTCCATCTTGTATAAAGGTTGAAGAGGAATACAGGAAATACTGATTTAGTAGCTGTGGAACTGTGTAACATGAAATAAAAAATTAAAATGTATTTAAACAATGAGAAATATATATATAAAATAATGACTGAACTGGAATAGAATGGCAATTCCCCACTAGATCCAATGAGTGTCTTGAGTGGGTCCCATCTCCCTCCCCTCACCAAGACATTGAAACTTTGACCCAAACACTGGTTCAGATAAAACTATAAAATGAATTTATTAACCACAGAAAGACTGATTTTAATGAGGCATAAAAGCCAGAATTGGTTACTAGAAAATAAAAGTAAATATAACTAATACCTAACTTAACAAGCACAGTGATTTCAAAGCAAAGTCTTGCTCATCACATGTTTGAACAGTTTTAGTGGCTGAATTTCATTGTCAGTGGCTGAATTTCACCCTGTCTAATGCTGCTTCTTTTGTTCTTCAAGTATTGTTAATGCCATAAGGAGAGAGAAAAGAAAACAGAAAGGGGTGTTTGTTCTCCCTTCCTATATTCTTTCTATTCTTCAAGGACCCTCACCAGCTGAGATTCAGGAACTAGAAAGTCTGTGTAGACAGGAACCCCAACTCCTTCTTTGTCAAGATGTGCATATTTCACCTACATCCTTTTTCCTGCTAAAGAGTGTCCACTTAACTAGATGATGATGCATTTTATTTCATTGATTTCAGCTTCCTTTGGTCTCCAAGGAACTGGTCTGTGGCTGTTTCTCAGACATGGAACTTTTCTTAGTAATACCATAAAGAGGAATCTTTTAACTTTACATACAAGGTTCCTGCACGTATTTTATCAGGGCAAATTATGAATTTTCAAAAGATACTGCACAAGGAATACTTTGTATAAAATTTACCATATTCCAGTAAAGGAGTGAACGTAAGGATACAGACTGTCACAGACTCTCAGTGCCTTGGAGGAAAAAAGCCCTGAATTTCTATGAGCAAGAGGACGGCCCACTTCTTGAGGAGCCTCCAGGTTCTGTAAGAGAACCTGAGTTATTTTGAAGTCCCTGGTGCTTTTATGAATGGGTGAACATCAGGGCAACAAATTAGACACACTATGAGTCTAAGAAAGTAATTTAAAAAAAAAATTAAGTAAGAAATCTTAGATTCTGTAGAATCTGAGTATGTGATGCAGCAACAAAAATACATATGGGCCAGATGTCTGCCACTGTGCTTTAAAGGGAAATCAATTCTCATTTAACACCACTTACATCATTAAGGTTCCATTCAGAGAGTCGAAAACTTTCTCAAAATTAGTTAATCTTCTATAAGCCTTGCATTTCAGACACTATTTATCAGTGAGAGAAGAGATAATACGTAGCAATGCTTAACAGCAGAATGAGTCCAACCTCCCAGTGCATCACAAAAATATTCCACATAAATTCTGCAATCTCACTCAATACTCTAGAGATGAGAGTATGGCGCTGTGATAGAAGCAATGCAATGATGCTTTGTTTGGCTGGGCTCTTAGGGCTGAATGTAATTGATAAACCAGGTTTTGCCTTCTGCAAAAATTCCAGCTTCTCATTTGTTTTTTCATCTACATGGCTTTCAGACAAGCTGTGAAAACAAAAATGAACTATGAACAAAAAACCATCCACTGGAAGTCAAACATGTAAATATTTAATTGACAATATAATTCAATTAATCTTAATAAATAGGGTGACCATAGTTCTCAAAGGCCCCAATAACAATTGTTTAGAAAAATCTCCGATTTGCACCTCTAGGGATGTCCATCACCATTCATGGAGCACCCACAGGGACATCACCCGAAGAAGAACACAAGAGTTTATTGGGGACTGCAGCTGGGAGCACGATGGGGGTGATGTCTCTAGTCCTGAGTCCAGATATGGGCCCTGGAAAGTAGCTCAGATTGGGGAGCAGACAAGGAAGCAAAGGAGGCCCCTGAAGCAGCTCATGATGTGGCCACAAGTGACAAGAGCAGGAACAAGGGGATCCAGCAGCAGTAGTAGCAGAGATGGAGAGTTGGAGAGCAGAGGCGCAGCAGCAGACACAAGTCAAAGTTTGCCCACAACAGCAGAAGCCAAGTGGCTCCACATTTTACCAGAGGGTGTGGCTTGGGAAAGCCCACAACATGGCTTTTGAGTGATTTCTCTCCAACAGCAGAAACACAACCTGGTGCATGTTCAGCCGGCCATCCTGGAAGCAGGGGCGGATATAGGGCAGGGCGAGCAGGGCGGCCACCCCGGGCCCCGCACTTCAAAAAGCCCCGCTCATTCGCCGTGGTGCCACCGCACATGTGTGTGGTGCCACTGCGCATGCGCCATGGCAAAGGGAGGCCCCGCAAAATTGTGCTATCCTGGGCCCCGCAAAATGGTCATCTGCCCCTGCTGGAAGCCTACCAGCAACTAGAGGCAGACTGAGAGATGCTGACCAAGGGCTTCCAGCAATGGTCTGAGAGCCAGAAACTACTTCAGCACCACTGCCTAGTAATCAGTACTAAATATAATTAGATGTACCACACAGAGAGCATGGGCACAAGCCAAAGATTTCCAATGGTAGCTAAGGTTTCTATGCTGAAACCCAGAAAGTACAGGAGGGATGATCAAAGAAATGTTTGGAAGACCCCCTTAAACAGAATGCAACCTTATGTGACATAAATATTGACAACTTTGAAGACATAGCCAAGGGTAACTTGAAAAGAGAACTGCAATCAATAGTGACTGTAAATACTTTGAGGAAGACAGATGAGAAAAACATACTGAAAAAACTGACCAAGTGTCATTGCAAAACCTTCCTGGGAGCCTGCACATTCCTGTCTGACATTTGTTTGTGATCTTGTTCGTCTCATGAGAACACTTAATGCTTTGACATCATCAGGTATGAGAGAGAGCCATAAATTTGTTTCCAGTATATATGGCAAAAACTGATTTGTTGGGTGATCAAAAGGAAATAACACTCCTACAATGTGCAGTACCAAATGCACCTTGTATTATTTGATGTATGTTTTGAAAACCAAAAATGGGATTAAAAAAAAAAGTCTTGTAAAGGTTTCATGAGTCAAAACAAAATTCTACTAATTGGCAGGAAACATTTCAACTAGAGCTATTTAGAAAAAGTTTGCCACTCCCTATTCTCAAAACAAAAAAACCCTCACAGGTTGCTAGAAAACATTCACAAAAAGCAAAAAATATTTTGGTTTTCAGCTGAAAGTGCTTGTGTTTCTGAGTGTTCTATCCTCTGAAGAAAGAGTGAGAATTTGAAAAGAAAGTATTTTATATGTACATTTTCATTTAGCTCTTAAACTCTATTTTTTCTCTTTGGGAAATGCCACTATTTTGATATTTTTATATATAGCAAATTGCAGAGCACAAAATAGTAAAGCTTTTCACCTACAAAATATTCAGGAAAAAAATGATCTGAGAACGTAGAAAAACTTTGGTCCTACATTTTTCATATAAATGAAAGGTCAACATTACTGCATCAAAGCAGTGTTCCAGCTCAGCATGACATTACTGAATGTTTCTTTCAGAGCTGCTGTTGTGTCTCATAGAATCCCTCCTACCTCTCTTAGCGCCAATGGCACGATCACCATGGCATGACTGTCTCCCAGGATGAACCACAGGCTATTCCCGTGACTGAGCTCTGCAGTCCAGACCCATCATGGAGGGCGGACAGTGGAAGTAGAATCCAACCCATAAGTGAGAATGGGGGAAATAAGGGAGCCAAACAACAATTCCCATAGGGCACTGCAGCTGTTCAGACAGAAATAATGATGAACATTGACCAGACCTGAAATAAAATGTTTTCATTTGATTTTCCTGCCGACAACAACAAAGTCAAAAAAGCTTTGCAAAAATTAACCTTTTCCAGTGGAAAGTTTCAATTTGGAGGAAACCAGATTTTCCTATCAAAAATATATCAGTGGGAAAATCCAGATCAGCTCTTACATGTGTGAAAGTAACTTAAATTTCTTACAGATACTGTCCTATCACAACCCATGCCGCCTTGAAGGTGCCTTTGGATGGGTGGAGTCAGTGATACAATAGTACCTGTAAGAAATTTAGGTTTGGGATGAAGTGCAGGGGCCTCTGGGCAGAAGGCTGGGGTGTATGTGTGGGAGATGCAGTGGAGGGGCAGGATTCGGGGTTGGGGCCATCGCAGATGTGGCAAGCTCCCCCAGCCAGCCCCTCTAATGTGTTTGCCTGCCTCCTTCTAGCACGGCAGTCTGCAGGAAGCAGGGAGCCAGACTAGGAGCACCCTGTCCCACCTCCTGCAGCCATGTGCCCCAGCTGGATAGCTACTTTTTGGAGCATTGGACTCTATTAACTGTTGTTCAAAACAATTGGGGAGACACTGTCCCTCCAGAAAATCTTACACTTTGTGAGAAACATGCACACTGGGGAGAATTCTCCCTGTGTTTACAGTCCCTTAGCTACATATATGGCAGCAATAAATATGGCAGCAACAACCTCTTAGCAGGCAGAGGGAAATTCCCCTGCTGCTAGCATTGCACCGGACACAGGCTGCTTTGTGCAGAACCCTGGGGTAGGAGGTGAAAGGCGAAAAGTTGCCTTATGCTACCATTTATTTATGGTCCTAACCAGTCTGGGCTCAGAATGGTGGATTAAAGCCTCTTTAGCCCCCTCCCTTGGGTTGCCCTTGTGTGTGCAGAGCCTCCTATAGCTATGGAACACACTCCCACCCTCAGCCCAACTCCCATCATTGGTTCATGCAGCCCAGACAGAGCCAGGTGGCCGGAAGCCCTGCACACACTGCGACGGATTCCTTGGATACAGAAAAGCAGCAGTCACTTACTCCAGCTTCTCTAACTTGCAGTTTGGGTGTCTGAGTCCTTCACACAGAAGCTTCACTCCTGAGCCAGTGAGGTTATTACCGCTCAGGTTCAGCTCTCTCAGGGACTGGTTGGTGCTGAGCAGAGAGGAGAGATCTCCGCAGCAAGCATCAGTGAGATGGCAATCCCAAACCCTGCAGAGACGGAGATGGGCAGCGTGAACAGGCAGCAGGGTGACCACATCTATGGATTTAATAAGGACAGTCCTGATTTCTGAGGCTTTGTCCTCCAGAAAATGGATTTTCATGTGGCTGTTACCACAAGATTGAACATACAAAACCCATATTTCCCTGTCCCAAAGCCCGTGCATACAATTCAGTAACTGTACATCCATTTGCTCCTGCAAACATAGGTGATTTCGTAAGTGAAAACAGGACCTCTATATTGCCAGTGCGAAGTCAGAGAGCACCTCTGAAAAGGCTGGTTTAACAAGGAAAGTCTCAAGGAACCCAGCAATGACTTACACTAGTTTCTGCAATTTACATCTGGGATATTTCAGTCCTTCACACAGAAGTTTGATTCCTGAATCTCCCAGTCTATTCCCACTCAGCTCCAGCTCTGTCAGGGACTGGTTTGTCCTGAGGGCAGCAGAGAGATCTTCACAACAAGCAGCTGTGAGACTGCACTGCCACAACCTGCAAAGGGAACAGAGAGAAAAATAACCATCTCCTTCCAGAAAGGTGTCAGTATTCACTTCATGCCGTGACACTTCCTACTTTCTGATAAACTTGGTAGTATCAAGCTACATCTACACTACAGAGTTTTATGGTATCCTGGAAAAACTCCGTCGTGTCCAGGGAACGCATCTGCTCTTCCAAATTTTTTTTCGGGAGAGCAGACATGCTCTTTCAGAAGCACTGTAAACCTCATTTCATGAGGAAGAAGGGCTCTTCTGAAAGAGGAGGTTTTTCTGATATTTGGCCCAAAGTAGACAGGCCAAATTTTGGAAAAGCCTCTTCCGAAAAAAGAATCAGAAAAGTTATGCAAATTGCGGAGTGCAATTTGCACACCTTTTTCAGAAAAAGAAGTATAGTGTAGACATACTCTATAAAGCCTCTATGCCTGTCACCAAATTAATTTTAATCTGAGTTCCTGATTCAGATTTTATCTGAACACAAGTCTAGAAAAATTTCAGAATATTTCACATATAGGTGTGTCTAGACTACAGGGTTTTGTCGATAAAAGTGGACTTTTGTCAACAAAACTATACCTGCGTCTACTCTACCGCCGAGTTCTGTCGACATAATGTGAAGGAATAATGCCTTTTGTCGACAGAGTTCTGTTGACAGAAGGCGTTATGCATCTACACTGTCCTTTGTGTCTACACTCTCATGTCAACAAAGCGGCTTGCTTTGTCGACAGAACTGGATGTAGCCTAGCCACTCTTTGTCAACAGAAGCTTTGTCAACAATTTTTGTCGACAAAGCCTCTGTCGACAAAAGCCTGTAGTCTAGACGTACCCATAGTGTCATACAAAAAAAAATAAATTGGATAATCATCTGATAATCTGACATTCACATTCTGAGCATGTCCTCTCACCTGCCCAGCGGTGACTGGCTGCCCTAGTCATTGAATGTCAAATTAGGCCTGGCTTGTGGAGAGCTCTCTTTTGACCTTGCACAGGACAGAAGAATGTGAGGAAGAGCAGAAGGACTATGGGCTGATTTACACTAAAGCTACCTGTTGACCTAAGTTATGCTAGTTCAATTACAATACTGAATGCGAGGTAACTTAGGTTGACTTGTAGGTAGTGTCTATATCATGCTATGTCAAAGAAGACACTATCCCACTGACTTACCTTCTGCCTTTCAGGAAGGTGGAATACAGACGTTGATGGGAGAGCGCTCTGCTATCAATTTAGTTTGCCTTTACCAGAGCTGCTAAACTGACACTGCTGCATTGATCACAGCAGTGCCAATTCAGGCAGAAGTATAAATCAGCCCAAAATCTCCTATGGAAAGGCAGTTTCAGGCTGTTCAACCTCTGCCACAAGAAAACACATGGAATACAGGCTCCTTAATGCTTTCCATGATACAAAGCAAAAAAATACTGGGGATTTCAACTTGTGATCCAATTCTAAACATTTCTTCTGTCAGAGAAGTGCTCAAGTAGTGATCTGTGAGCTTCATTCAAAGGGTCTGTAGATAGTTCCCTCTGTGGTATATGCCTGTGCTGCTGCACATGAGAGAATGAAGGGCTGCCCATCTAATTAGCGAAACTGCGCAGATTTGGCTCCACTAATTAGGTCCTTAAACCTGGAGAATATAAGGTGAGGTGGTTGTAAGGTCAGGTGGTTGCCTGAGAGGTAGCTGGAAGTGGGCAGTAGGGTGAGGTGGGTGAAATGGGAGGTGGGTGGGAAGACATTCGGATGAGAAAAGAAGGTTGAAGGAATTTGTGAAGGGCTGCAGCAGCCAGAGGCAACTTTCCCCAGCTCTAGAGCTCCAGCTGATGAGAGACAGCCATCCTTCCTAGCCTCAGCTCTCTGGCTGCTGTGGGTGGGGTAAGAGACACCCTCTCCTTCCCAGCTCTAGCTTGGGGGTTGCTGACACAGCGGAGAGACTCCTCCCCTCCTTCACTTCCATGCCCAGTGACTGCCACAGCAGAAGAGAGAGGGAGAGGACCCCCCCCCTTTCCAAGCCCTGCTAGGGAGCTGGCACCACAGGGCAAAGACACCCCCTCCTTCCCAGCCCCAGCTCATTATCTACTGCAGAGGAGGGAGAGACATTGGGAAAGATCATTAAATGGTCTGCTGAGACCTTCCACAATCTTCAGGTTATACATGAAAAAAAACTTTTAAGAACCACTGATTCATAATATTCCTCAGTGCACAGCCCTGAAAGGCAAGACAGGGAAGACTCATGCGACACTGTACAGTGGCCCCCGTTAACAGGTTAAGTTCTTCTCTGAGACCTCTGGTCATATCATAAGACTAGTGAAGCGCATTACTGAAGGTTTCTTTCTGACATTCATGATACCTGATTTATGGTCTTATTTCTAAATGAAAACATTTTCACTCAGCTTTAAAAAAATGACAAGAACAAAGCCATTGAATTTTGCCAGGGCACATTGGTTTGGGGAAAGAAAGAAATCTGACAAAGGTTGGGGGAGAAGTAGGATAAGAAATGGGATAGATTGAAGGAATGGGAGAGAACAGCAGTGTTGATCTATATGCAGTTTTTGTCCTGTTCTAACTAAATCATTGAGGGGGGATGGTGAGTTTTTACCAGAATTATTATCCTGGTACAGATTGAACTTCTCTAGTTTGACACTCTCAGGACCTGACCGTTGCCAAACCAGAGAATTTGCTGGACCATGGGAGGTCACTATTGTCTAGCAGCATCACCAAGGCTTCCACTGCTTACTGGGCCATTAGAAGACATTTTGAGGTAAATTAGAGTTTATTAACAACACAGAACACTGAGAGACAGGACTGGTGGCTGTAAGCAAACTTTATGGGACCAGGTGGGAGGGGGGAAACTTGGCCTGACCCATGATAAGTGGGCAATCAGGTAACTAAAATCATGCTGAATCAGAGAGTGCCAGTCTAGAGAGGTTCAACCTGAACAATGCCTAGTATGAACACAGTTATATTGGAATGAAGGTGCCGTATATCAGGGTACCTGGTTTCCTTCTCATATGGGAGTAAGTTATCAAGGACATTTAAACCTGTCTCCACATGTGGGGAATGTGTCTGTCTTGGTAAAGTGGAGTGTGAGCTGGGGACAGGCAAGGAGAGAGAAGAGGCAGGACACACTGGGTTTTAAGGAAGGGTTAAAAGATGCCTGAGATTGTGGTTATGGGATTCAGTGAGAATGGGAAAGTCAAGCTACTTGGCTAACACAGCAGCAGAACTGAAGGAAGTCAAAAGTGACAGAACTCCCAATGCTGATGCTCAATGAATGATCCATCAACACTGCTTCTTGCGTTGCGTAGGTTGACACAGCCGACTCCGGCTTTGTTTACCAAACTGGATGGATCTCAGCACATGATGGTATTTATTACCTATTAATAAATATTTGCATTGCAGTGACACCGAGAGGCTTCCCCAGGTACTTTAGTGTTCCAAGTGCTGTACAAAAATATGACAGTCTCTGCCTCAAAAAGCTAACAGGATGAAAGATGGGACATAGCAAGTGGGTAAGACAATACACACAGATTAGTAAAAAGTCACATTGGGTCCGTCTACACTTGCTCCCTAGTTGGAGCTAGGGATGCAAATGTAGGCGACCAAAATT
>CM057848.1:110669353-110690216 GCA_030068395.1 Apalone spinifera
TCACCTACATTTGCATCCCTAGCTCGAACTAGGGAGCAAGTGTAGACATACCCATAGTAACAAACACTTACACCAGTGTCTGCAGCTTACAATCTGGCTGTTTCAGTCCCTCACACAAATATTTCAGTCCTGAGTCTCCTAGTGCATTAGCGCTCAGGTCCAGCTTTTCCAGGGCCTGGTTTGTAAAGAGGGTCTGAGGGGAGAGGTCCTTAGGGAAAGCAGATGAGAGTTTGCAGCTGGACAACCTGAAAGGAAAAAATGGACAGGTCAAAGTTAACTCTGCACTGTATGAAATGACTTCTAACCATGGGTGTTGGGTGAACCCCCCTATTCTCTGAGACTAGCACCTCAGCTCCTCCCAAGGCCTAATCCTACTCCACCCCTGCTGGAGTCACAGTAGCCGCATGCTCCCCATTGCAGCTTGAGCACCCCAAGTCCCCTATTGCAGCCCAAGCCCCCTGCCTGGGTCCTGAGCCACTAGCCAGCCTGGGCTCTATGCTCCTTAGCCCAAGCTAAAACCCACTGGCTTTGGAGGAGAGGTGGAATGAGGACGGCCTCAAGGCAGAGCGTAGTTGGGGCCATGACCTGAGTTTGGGGAGGCTTAGCCTCCCCTGCCCTGTTATACCTGCTGTCCATGTTACTAACTCTTCTGTAACTGTTGTTCTTCGAGATGTGTTGCCAACGTCCTTCCCACTTTAGAGACATCGGCATGCCCTGCCCACTGTTGTCAGAGATCTTTTCATCAGCCGGGACAGCGGATATGTCCTTCACTGGCAGGTGCTGCCATGTGATGGCATAGAGGCTAGAGCTGCTCCCGACCCTCCTCAGTTCCTTCTTACCGGAAAGATTCATTATGGAGCAAGAGATGTGGAATAGAAACGTGCTGCACATCTCAAAGAGCAAGAGTACGGAACAGGTTAGTAATTGTTTCTTTTTCTTCAAACCAAAGCAGAAATCTAAAGTGAAAGGCACGTTGTTTTCACCTGAAGAAGAATTACTTAGTGACTCATTCCAACTGGGGACTTTCACTGAGTTTTAGGCCAGAAGGAAACACCTGATCACATGGTCTGATGTACTACACATCGCAGCCACGGAACAGCACCACGTCACCTCGATGTTAAAAGCAAAGACTTTAGTTAGCCCAGAAATGTCACTCCTCAGGAAAGTTAACTATTGTGCCCCACGGTCAGAGGAGAAGAGAAACTCAGGTACTACCAATGGCTGAGGTCCCTGAAATGGTAGGGAAATGATTTGGCAAGCTATACCCAGATGACACCTTCCATATCCTGTGATACACTGAGCAGGTGATACACTAAGCAAGGAGAAAGCGGGAGGCTGGGAGCCTCCGCTTAGCTGCGGTTCTGTGGCTGATCACAAAAAAAGATTTTTTTTTTTTAAGTGAAAGGAAGGTGATTTTAAGGCTAAAGCTGACTAAAATATGTGGTAAAAAGGATAACTATCTGTCCGAGGAGATCAATGCAAAGCGCATTGCAGGTTCCAACCGACAGCGGCAGAGAAGGAACTGAAGGAATCGTAGTCCGCGCATGCGCATTAGCTGCCCAGCACATGGAGTGTGCTGTGTATGTGTGAACTACCTGTCACTAGCACTGCTATTGAAAACTTCCAGACAGACACCTAAGGTGGAGCACCCACAGGGACACTCCGTGAAGAAGAACGATCATTTATTCCAGTGTGCCGGGAGTAGGGGTGTGTGCGCGTAGATGCTGAGTCTCTGTCACCATGAGCATTAGGCTAGATTAGTTTTCATAAAGAAAGTCCACAGCCACTCAGTGCCCTGAGCAAGGAGGTTGCCTACACCTTGTGCATCATCCCAGCACCTGGACTACTTACTAGATGGTGGCAGAGAACAGGGTTTGTCACACAGTCAGTTTAGCAGTACCACAGAGTTTGATTCTTTAGGTGTTCGTTAAGAGATAGATTTCAAACGGGGTCTACAGTAATACCAGACAATGAACAGAAATGAATTGCTGCCACTTTCCTGGCATAGCACATGAACAAAAGGGCTGTCTGAGAAGGGTTTGCTTACGATAGTGTCCTCAGTTTACAGTTGGGATCCTTCAGTCCTTGCAACAATGAATATGCAGTTGACATTCTCGGATCTTCGATCAGTGGGCTCCTAGAAAAAATGCAAGCTTTAAATATCATTTCCTACAGACAGATTTTCCATCCCCTTTCCTGAAGATGGTGGGATAGGTTTAATCCACCCCAGACATTTGTTATGAACAAAGAGAAGCATCTAAAGATGCTGCAGTCCATTGTTCTGATGCCATGATAGCCATTCATTCCTGACAGCACTGTAACCCACATAGCATTTGTTTCCTTCTAGTGGATGGGACATGGGTGAGCTGCTGCTTTCAGTGAAAATCCTGCTTCGACTTTGCAGTTTGTATGGGAGAAGGACTAGATCCCAATGAATGGAAAAGAGGGTTCTGACTCAAGCTCCTCAAAAAAAGAGGATTTAAATGACTTCAACAAGTAGCAGAAGATAACACTTTTTCACTCTCAGGGAAAGTTTTCTATATGATCATCTTAAATCACAATTAACAAAAAATGTGATTTTGAAGTAGATTAGTTGAACTGCATAAAATCCCTGGGCGGATGCTGTTATTCAGAATGAAAATGGTCTTTGAAATTAATTAAACTAAACCTAATTAAAGCCAATTTAATGCTGAATAACAATATCCATGTGGGGATTTAGTATAGTTTAACCAACTTCAAATTTGATACTTCAGATTAACTTTCCAGGATGTCCTCATGTAGACAAGCTTTTAAAAGCCGTAGACAGAAGATTTAGAGAACAGCAAGCAGTTATTTGGCCAGGTAGAACTTCTGTAGAGAGCAACAAAAATAATAAATTGCAGCTGCCAGTAGTCTTGAATTTTGTGAGTTTCCAAAAGGCACTTAGCAGTGTAGACAGAGAATGATGTAGCAGAGAAAATCATTCACATTATTATAAATATGTATCAGAACACTCTGTGCAGTGCAAGGATTAATCAAGAGCAAGCAGACTGGTTTAATGTCTATGTTAGTGTCAGGCAACGTTATATCTCGTCTTGTTTAGAGTGGCTTTAAGAGTCCGAATGGAAATGGGCATTTTGTCAATGGGGAGCTTGGAAATGTAGACTTTGTACTGGTATTTTTAGTAAAAAATTATAGGTGAGCCCTGAAAAATAAACAAAATTCACAGCCCCTGACCCAACTGTGATTTATACTATAAATATCCCTGTCTAAATCTTAGCTGAGGTGCAGATGCTTGGGTGACACAAGGGTCAGCCCCAGAGGCTGCTGCAGAAATTACAGAGGTTGCAGAAAGTCACAGAATCAGTGCTTTCTGTGATCTCCATGGCAAACATGGAGGCCCAATTATAAACCAATAAGTTAAAGATATGGCCTTGCAAATTATGTGAAAAAGTAGGTCATCTTACTAACCAACTTAAGAAAATTATCAAAATTCATGTATATACCAATACTTTTATCCTATTTGAGAAATGAAACGTTGAAAACCTTAAATCAACTTTTCTGGGCACCCTTATGATATTGGTAATTGCATTTGATATAAAGAGCAGAAGAGGTGAAGTGAGTGCCATGTGTCACACACTATCTATAATATGGAATTCCAGTGTGATTCACAAAATCATCAAAATTAAGATGATTCCTATAAAAATAGTAAGTCCATTCAATGCAAATAGAAACAGAATTCACTACTGCTGTCTGCATAGACTGTTCAAAATACAATGAGGGGGCAGAATAAGTAATGAAGAAGTCCTTAAATGGGCACAGCTATCTATGGCAATACCAGTAGAATGGTAGAAGAGATGGGCATAATTGATACATCATGAATGATTTAAAAATCAAAAAGGAGTCCTACAAAAAGTGTAATCTAGGGGTATGTCTAGATTACATGCCTCTGCTGACAGAGGCATGTAAATTAGACTACCTGACATAGTAAATGAAGCAGGGATTTAAACATCCCCAGCTTCATTCAAATAAAAATGGCCACTGTGCTGTGCCGGCTCAGCTGATTGTCGGCACAGCGCGGCAGTCAAGACACGGATCAGTCGACAGGGAACACCTTTGTCGACCGCTCCTGTAAACCTTGTTTCATGAGGCATAAGGGAGTGGTCAACAAAGGCATTCCCTGTCGACCGATCCACATCTTGACTGCCGTGTTGTGCCAACGATCAGCTGAGCCGGCACAGCGCGACGGCCATTTTTATTTGAATGAAGTGGGGGATGTTTAAATCCCTGCTTCATTTACTATGTTGAGTAGTCTAATTTACATGGCTCTGTTGGCATGAAGCATGTAGTCTAGACATACCCTAGGTCACATGGCAAAGGATGAACACAAACTAATAACACAATTGTAAGCAGGATCTGAAAGAAAGCTTTCTTTGCAGCCAGCTGGAATGAGAGAGAAAGCTTGGGTGTGTTAATTTAACTACCTTTTGCTCCTGCTTTGCTTAGGTGTGCTAGATAGATGGAGTGGTAATTAGTGCCAAATTGGTGCCACTTGGACGTTGTGTTGAATGTCCAAGGTAAACGTGCATGGGCAATAAAGCAGTTCCATTTACCCCATCTGCTCCTGGGTCACCCATTTCTTCTCTAGCACAATATAGCACTAGCAACTCAGAGTTTCGGTGGTGATAGATAAGTTCAGTTCTGAGATGTGTGCACTTACAACAACAGTATTGTTTAAATGAACAGCATGCAATTATGCCATTGTGTGGCAAGGATCCTTTGCTGACTGAAATATACCAAATGTGTCCAAAAGCCCAAGGACCTAGCAGAGTCTCTGGTTATTTCGCCCTTTAGAACAGAGAGATCTGAGCTCTCAAACACACTTTTAAATTCAACAAAGCAAAATAAAAAATATTTTTAAAATCTTTCTTCAACGGAAAGTTGATTTTCTTCAATTCCGAAAAGTACTTAGCTAAGCATCTCTGCCAATTCAAAGCAACTTGCTTCCTCATCTCTCTAGTTTCCCAGGAGGCTAATGCACCCCAGCTTCTTTCTAGGTCCATCTGCTTAACACTTACTTCCTTATTCCAGCCTACCCAGGAATCATGAGATTTTCTGATCCAGCTACCTTGCCCCTCCAGGCCCAGAAGGATAGCATAACCTCATCTTACTTGGAAAGACCAAGACAAACCTACAACTATCTTATACAGCTCTAAAAGGGAGCATTATATATGGTGACATGACAAGAACATCACTATAAGGATTTATATTAAACTGTGATACTTACAGAGGAAATAAGCGTTTTCGTAGCTTTGCTTTCCATTCTTCTTCTCGTTCTCCAATCCCAAGGGTACAATTACATAGGTAGAGTGACTGTTTACTACAACAGTTCTTTACACAGAATGAAAGAGCAATTTCATCCATTGTTGTGAGCCTAATGTGTTCCACTCTAATTTCTTGGAAATTATCCATTGCACATTTTGCAAACTCTTCTTCCTGACTCTCATACAAACAGTGAAACAACTCGAGCTGGTCACGCTGTTCTTCATAGGTCTTATAGGACAGAGAGGAGATATTTTTAGCTTCTGCTTCAAACCACTTCAATAAATCGTCCTTTATTCCAGATGATGTTTTACAATGTAACTTTTCCTCTATGTCATTTAGTCTCTCTTTATTTAGGAGACCAAACAAGAAACGTACTGTTAGCATCAAATAATTATTTTTTGATGCTCCATAAATTTTTAGCAAATGATTCATATCTTTCTTAGAAGTCAATGATTTTTTCATTGTTTCTTCATCTTCCTCTAGCACAAAATACATCGCAGCGAAAAACTCTTGGAAACTCAAGTGAATGAAGCTGTAGAAAATTTCACATTCTGTATCTTTTTGAAAAATACTTTGATTCAGAAAGAGAGAGTGAATGTTAGACAAGGATAAATTGTGTTTTTTCAGGTCATCTTCTTCAAACAGTATTTTCTGTTCTAAAATTCCATCTGCAGCCAATGAGCAAAGCTCCCACAGGTTAACTTTAAATGATTTCAAACATATTGCATCAGAGAAGTGATCACTTAGTAAACGGGTCAAAAAGAGTAAATATACTGATGTGGTTGTTTTTGAAGTTTGTGCAAGATATTCCCCTTTTACCATCTGTTGCTTTATAACTGTGCAAATGATCCAACACACAATGGGAATAAAGCACAAGGTGAAGAGTATTTCATTTTCTTTGACAAAATTAAAGGCTTGTGTTGCTTTCTTTTCATCACAAAAGTATTTATGAAAATATTCTTTCCTCTGATCTGCAGAAAATCCCATGATCTCTGCATAACGTGGAAACTTCAGATTCTGCTGTAGTTTCTCCAGGGCAGTTGGTCTTGTAGTGATCAACAAGAAAGATTTTTTAAGAACTTCCTTTCTCAATAAACTGAACAGGATGATTTCCATTGGTCTCTTCTCAAATGGATCAGTGCACAGGCTAATGTCATCAATATCTAGCACGGAATTTAATTCATCAAAACCATCTATTATAAACAGGAGTTTTTCTGGCTTCTCAAAGATTTCTTTAATTGGTCCTTCTCCATCAGGACAGTTATCCAAAACCAAATCAGCAACACTTCGATTTTCGGCACCACTTTGATTTTTAATAATATGATTAATTTTTCTACAATTTATGTAGAAAACATAATCAAACTTTTTCCGATAGAGTTTTCCAGCTGCCCAGTCCCACATGATCTTTCTCGCTGTCATTGTTTTCCCAATCCCAGCAGCTCCTTGCAGCACAACAGTTCTTGGGCTTTGTCGATTTCCATCAGGATCATATAAAAGACTAATCTGAGTGAGATTGGTTTGTTGAGCCATCAGTTCTGCGTGTCTCCTTCCTCTGGTGATAATTTCATGTTCTTTTTCCTCCCGCCCCCGACGTTCCTTTACAATAAGCAGTTCTGTGTATCTTTTGTCTAAACTGACATGTTCACCCAGGCAAACATTCCTGTCTTCTGCTACTTGGTATTCATCTTGTACATGTTCTCTATATTTCTTCTGGTAATCTAATTCAATGACAATGGTGTGAAGCATTAGACAGCCTAAGTACAGTTGTTAAAACAAAGGCCATGTGAATTGCCATTGATTGGTTATATCCTGAAGTTGAACCAGAGAAAATGTTGATGGCAATCTACTCTTTCCATTCTGCACCACTCCCTTCCCTTTTCACCCAGCATTGCCACCATCATGCGACTTGACATTTTGCTAAAATTTTACATGTTAAAAAAAGTATCTTGATTTTTACAGTTAAATTATTTTCTTCGTGATCATCTCTCCCCTTGTTTCTGATTCAGCAATGCACTTAAGCACAGATTTAAGTCCTATTACAATAAGTAAGATTTGAGCATGTGCTTAAAGTTAAGAATTTGCTTAATGCTTTTCTAAATAAGGATAATTTCCATATTTTCTTTCAGTTTCTATCTTATTTTTCTGTTCTTCTCCCTTTCCCCGCAGTACCGTTTGTCTTCCTTTTTATTATTTTTAACTACTTCTCTTCTTGCTTCCTGCTTATGTTTTTCTCTCCTTTCTTATTCATCAGGTCTTTTAACCCTTTTCTGTTTTTCTCATCTCTGGATACTCTTCTCTGCTTCTTTCCCCTGCCTCTTCAAACACTGGAGGATAGAACTGGACACCAGTATTTAGTCAGGGCCCATCTCTAATCCTGAGTAGTGCAGTATGGGAAGTGGAGTGCTACTGTTTCAGTGGACAGCCCACTTGCTTATGAAGGATTTGTCTCCTGAATGGGCCAAGATCCCTACGTTGACTACATCTTCCATGATGCACCACGGTATTCTCTGTTGCTGAGACACATGGTGCATTGTGGGAGAGGTAGTTCAGAAAGGAAGCTGGGCCCATATGGAAGAAAGGGGTCATGAGGCACATGAACAGTTGCTCCCATACAGTACTCCAGCAGCATTTCAGAATTCTATGTTATGAGTTTTAAACCATCCTTTAAAATGTTTTAAACAATGGGCACCATTAAACCAGGCCGCAGGCCACGTACACAGGGACAAACCATATGAGCACATTTTAAACAAACAAAAGTGTGTTCTAGCCTGAGTGGAAGCTCACAGACCAACCAAAAGGCATTAAATGATTCAGCAGTATTCACATGTGAAGCATTTCTACAAATAGTCGTCACACAATTCCTAATACAGGGTAAATTGACCCAATAAATGTGCAGAAATAGCTTCTTCATAGGAAGCAGCTCTGCAATGTGTCTATGGAATTCATCCCTCTAAAAGATTTTGGCCATAACAATTTAGTATATTTGTTCTTTCTTCGTAGGTCAATAGTGCAGTCCTTGAATTATATTTATTGTTGTTCTCTGAGTTCCCCTCATCTGAGATGCTTCTTTCTGGCATAACTGGGCTAAAAAATGGATGCAGTATATTAAGCACAGTCTTACCAGAGCCTTTCAGAGAGGGATTATCAACTCCCTGCTCCTTGGCATGATGTGTCTCTGTACGTGGTCCCTGATCCCATTGTCGGTAGTTCCCTCTTCCTTCTTCAGCCTTTGCTGTTTTCTTCTTCGCCTTTGAAAAAACTAACAAGGGAGATTAACTGTAACAATACTACACACCAGGTAGTCTAACATCTCACACGTAACAGGGGACCAACACCTCCCTAACACCTGCACATGAAACCCAACAACTAAAATGAGACCAGAGTATTACAGCCCACAGGAGAAGAGGCTATTATGTGCTACAGTGGGGACCAAGGTGCCCCAGTGTCTAAGACACCAGCAATGGCAGGGAAGTGAGGTCTATCCAGATATTCCTGGCAAGCCACCTATCCCCACACACTGCAGAGGGAGGTGGAAAAACCCAGAATCTCTTCCAGTCTGGCCTGCTGTTTTACATGCACACATTAGAAAATCCTATCCTGGGTTTTATGATGGCATTGCTGCCTCCCGCATAACTACACAGACACTATTGCTAGAATAAACAAATAAAAAACACAAAAGCCAAAAAGTTTTGACTGAAAACCAAAATTTCAATTAAAAATGCCATTCCTGTCATCAGCTGTTTCTCATTCTACTGTTGCTGCTACCCCAGGGCACATTGCTGGATTTTACGGTAACTTAGGGTTTCTTACCTGTCTCACTTTCTACTCTGAGTTTTGCAGCAGAATCTCGGCGGTTGATCTGAGCGAGAACATCGATGGTGACCTCGACGGCAGCAGTTTCACCATAGAATTCCATCAGGAGGTTCTTAGCGTCTGTTCTGTCGGCCGTCTCCAGCCGACCTCGGGGGATGGGATGTTTCCCCTCAGAGGCAGAGTGTGAGAGTTTGTCTGTAAATCTTCTGAAATCTTCCTGAGAAAGGTCGTCCAGGGCACTTTGAAGCAAGTCACTGGTTCTGCTTTGGTTTTCCATCACCAGATATCAGAAAGCAAAACTAAAATGCAAAGTCCCATCATTGATAGTTAATATGTGTGAGAGACTCAGGGCAGCTGGCTACTAGTTTGGTGGAGGGCTGACATACTAGAAACTGGGTGAATGGTTTTCCATTTCCTGAATAAACTGCCAGAGACTACTGCCACATAATCAAGGCAGGCAGGATCTGAGCCTACTTAAGAGATTGCCTGAAGGAGCAGGCTAATCATATACCTGCGCCAATTAAGGCATGCTAGGCTACTTTAAAAGGTTTCCCCTCAGCTAAGGAGGATGGGGGGGGAGGAGAAGAGTGAAGGACTGAGAGGAGGAAGTTGAGGAGTAAATAATGGAAAGAGTATATGTGCTGAAGCAGGAAAGATTTGCTCAGGTAACAGGCAGAGAGTGCCAGGGGAGCGTTTGAGGTAGTGGCACAGGGAAAAAGCTGCTGCATTAGGGTTAGGGCGGAAACCCTGTTAGTTGCCACTACCTAGGGGCCCCCCAAGCCTTCCCACACTACTAAAAAGTGCTCCTGGAAAGGGAGGCCAGGATTTGTGGAGGCCTCAATCTTTGACTTTGCCTATGATGAGAATGGCTCAGTAAGCTATGTAATTGGTCTCTAGAAAAGATAAAAGGCAAGATGGAGGGTTACAGTGAGCCTTTGCGGCATACAGTAACTGCCTAGGAACACAGGACCCACGGGACATGGCTGGAGCTTTGCCACATATGGTATAACAACCCTTATTTCTATGTAGAGGGATGAGAGCAGGATAACTCCTTAATACTTTTCCTCACAAATGACACATTGGACAAATTATTTTGTTCTTCTGGGCCTTGGTTTCCTTATGGCAAATAGAGACCCTTATGCTCTTCTAACTCACAGCAGTGTTATGCACTGTAGTTATTGCTGTTAAGGCAGTTCCAGTTTAGGATGAAAAGTGTTTTTATCGTTGAATGGCTTTTCAGACTCTGGGGTGGGGCCACCTGATTCAGAAAATATCCTAGCACAGTCTGGAATCTGGACATCAGAGTCCTGGAGTATCAGGACCTGTGTGCTAAGAACCGGGACTTCCCTGGAAAGCCTCAGCAGCATTTTGAACATGAGTGTAGCAAGGGAAGGATAATTTCTGACTCATGGTACGTCTACACGCTACATTTTTTGAGGAGTAATGTTAATTCGAACCAAGGGCTTTGGTTCAAACTAAAGCGTCCCAGTGTACACTTCCTGGTTCGAAATACCTGCGGTTTGAACTAGCGCGCCGGGTGAGATCTTGCTAATGAAGTGTGGGATATTTAAATCCCCTCTTCATTAGCAATTTCAGAACACTACATTTGCATCCCTATCTCGAGATAGGGAGCAAGTGTAGATGTAACCACAGTAGTCAACCCCATAAATCAAACTATAATTACATCATATTGGAATTAATCCATCCCAAGGCAAAATGCAGAGAGTGATGAGTTTACCATTATCCAGAAAGGTACAAGCTAGATCTGATAGGCCTCATTTGATTTCTTTCAGTTTTCTGAGGACTCAAACACTGATGCACCAAAAAAACAAACAAACAAACAAAAAAACCCCACAGACACACATACTTAGGAGGATGAACAGAAAAACATTGAGCAAATGACTCTTTTCCCAACAAAGAAACAAACATCTCAAATTAAAGTTGATCTTCAATGCTTTCTTGATTTTTTTATAACAGCCCTCGTATGGCAACATATTGCCCAGGTGCTACAGGAGGCCATGAGTCAGTAACTTCACTCCGCTCATCCTGGGATATTAGGAAAGAGCTCAAATGGCAATTTAGAAGATTTAAGCAGGGAAAGATAGGTATCATTTCTTTTATTTATTCTTTGTTGAAAAATTAATGACAGATGTAGCCCTGTAGGGCACAGAGAGTAATACATAGCCACAGTCCGGTGCAGCTACCAGTATCATGAAATTGCAGGAACAGCTATAAGAAAACAATGATATAGATATTGGCATAGAGAGTATGCTTATTAAGTCTGCAGATGATACAAAGCTGGGAGGGGTTGCAACTGCTTTCGAGGATAGGGTCATAATTCAAAATGACCTGGACAAACTGGAGAAATGGACTGAGGTAAATAGGATGAAGTTTAATAAGGACAAATGCAAAATACTTTATTTAGGAAGGAACAATCCGTTTCACACATACAGAATGGGAAGTGACTGTCTAGGAGGGAGTACTACAGAAAGGGATGTAGAGGTCATAGTGGACCACAAGCTAAATATGAATCAACAGTGTGACGCTGTTGAAAAAAAGCAAACATGATTCTGGGAGGCATTAACAGGAGTGTTGTGAGCAAGACATGAGAAGTCATTCTGCCGCTCTACTCTGCGCTGATTAGGCCTCAGTTGGGCTACATCTACAATGTGCATTCTTGCACAAGAAGATATGCAAATGAGGCGTGGTGATGAATATCGCCATGCCTCATTTGCATACCTAATGAGCCGCCATTTTGCAGAAGGGGCATTTGCACAAGAAGGAGCTGTCTACACTGTCAGAAGGGCTCCTGCGCAAGAAGGAGCAGTGTAGACGTAACCTTAGAGGATTGTGTCCAGTTCTGGGCACCACGTTTCAAGAAAGATGTGGAGAAATTGGAGAAGGTCCAGAGAAGAGCAACAAGAATGATTAAAGGTTTAGAGAACATGACCTATGAAGGAAGACTGAAAGAATTGGTCTTGTTTAGTTTGGAAAGGAGAAGACTGAGAGGGGACATGATAGCGGTTTCCAGGTATCTAAAAGGATGCCACAAGGAGGAGGGAGAAAAATTGTTCTCCTTGGCCTTTGAGGATAGGACAAGAAGCAATGGGCTTAAATTGCAGCAAGAGAGATTTAGCTTGTACATTAGAAAAAACTTCCTAACTGTCAGGGTGGTTAAACTCTGGAATAAATTGCCTAGGCAGGTTGTAGAATCTCCATCTCTGGAGATATTTAAAAGCAGGTTAGATAGATGTTTTTCAGGGATGGTCTAGACAGTAATGGGTCCTGCCATGAGGGCAGGGGACTGGACTCGATGACCTCTCGAGGTCCCTTCCAGTCCTAGTATTCTATGATTCTATCCAGCAATTATAAAAATAAAAAAGATTTTCAAGCAAGCAGTTAAATGGGCTCTGTCCAGAAGATTTCATGAAGGCAGAACTGTAGGCCACAAAGAGGAAGGAGCTGTGGGAAGGCTACAAACATAAGTGGAGGAGAGGTTTTCAGGGCCTCTTTCCCAAGAAAATCTGAAATACCACATGCAGGAGTCTGCATTTTAGTTGATGTTAAGGCAATACTGATTTTCACTTCCCCTCTAGACATGTCTGCCCCACTCATGCTCTCTCTCTTCATCTCACAGGTGCACTGTGGACAGATTTCATCCCCTTTTACAATCCCAATGTGCTGCTCAGATGCTCACATCCACAAAACAGAAGAGAAAACAAACGGCTTATTGATCACAAGAAACCTTGCTCGGTCAGTGGAGGTGGAACAATAGACAAGAGATAGGGGCTATGGGGAAAATGGAGAGGGGATGGTGCCTGCCTAGGGCTAATACCAGTGGCAAGGGACTGGCTGAGTGTCTTGAGAGCAGAGCTGGCAGACAACAGAACGCGGAAACTCCAGGGTTGGTGAAAATCATCTCAGCTCTGCGTAAATCTTTACACTCCTGGGGAGAAAGCATTAACTGATGCCCAAGCTTTCATTTGAATCACCAGAGAGAGGCTGTGTCCTTTGCACCTTACCCAGCTGTGTTCATACGAAGCAGTCCTAGGGGCACAGTCGGGTTCCAAATAACAGGGCTGACCCAGGGGCTAACTACAAAATGTTACTCTTGGAGGGGTGCATGCAGAGGTGAAAGTAAGCAGGTGTGTCCAGGTGCACAGCTCTGGCAAGGGCTGGCTGAGCTGCCGCAAAAGCTAGGAGGAAGCTATTCAAAGAGTTGCCAGGGACCCAGGTTTGCAATAGAACAGTACCTGTAAGAAATTTTAAGTTACTTTTACTGCTGGGCATGTCACTGTGAGATGTTTGTGGACAGGGCTACCTGCCAGTGACCAGTCAGGTAAGTCCTGCCATTACTGCCTCAGCAACCTCCAGGAAACTGGCTCACATTTGTCATTATGAACGCTGGTACAGGCGAGTTCCTTGACTGAGTTGGAATGAACCCCTGTATCTCAAAAGGGCTTCTGCTGTTGAGAGCTTATTTGCCCGCCTGGGCGAGGACACACATTTTCAGTTTTGATCGATAATGGGAAATAAACTTTAAAATTCCTTTATTTTAAATGTGGGCATAGCCCATGCCTGAGACCTTCCTGCAAATCTGTGTGAAAGTTGGGCGTTTGTCATGTCTGCAATTCCTTATCCAGAGAGGTAAAACAAAAGTTGGATCAAAGCTTCCAAACAGAGAGTTTTAAAATGTTTCCTCTGAACACACTACTAAATGGTTTAGAGGGGAATTATAGAAAATTACAATTACTTAGGGAGAGCCTTAGGGCCAGGCAAACTGGGTGCATGCTCGAGGGGCCATAGCCATGGGACACCACAAAATGCTAGTGGCTTCACTTCACTGGCTGCGATACAGACTCCTCTCTGGCCCTTTCTTGTACTGGGATGGCAGTCTTTGTTCTTCCCCCATGCTGGCTCCACAGGCTTCTCCCCACAGACTCCCCTCCAGCACCTTCCCCATGCTAGGACCAGCAGACTTCTCCCTGCTTCTTTCCCTCTAGCTCTTCACTCCTCAGCTGGCTGGCTAAGGACTCCAGGTACACCTCGCCAGGGCTGAAAGTTATGAGAGGCCTAAGACTAGTGGGAGAGAAGGGCCTAAGTATGAATTACATATTGCAAAAGAATTATGAAATCAAACATTTATTTATATTCATATTTACATAAAATTAACACATTTATTCTACTCACTACACTCAAACATTTTTTCCCACTTTAGCTGTGGCAAAGTCATGAATGATGTTATCAAGTTCAAAGACCTGACAATTTCATTCTCGGTGCTCCAGAGGGTCAAAGCACCAAGATGCTCTTGAGTCGTGATGGATCAGCAGACATTTTTGACCCTGGTTATAAGAGAAAATAATCACTATAGTTAGTGATTATTAGTGACAAATACATCTGTAATCTAATTTCAACATCTGGGAAACATTCTGAAACATTGGATTCAGTGACAACTAATTACATCCAAGGAGATAAGCTTTCCGCATTTTTTCTCTATATATCTTAGAGCAGTGATTGTGAAAGTGTACTGTGGAAACACTTTCAGAAACACTTTAACTGGCCACCCCAGTTTGTTTATGTACCAATGCCGTGGCCATGGAGCCTCGCGGCTCCCATTGGCTCCACTTCATCCTTTGTAGCCAAGGGGAGCTGCGGGAAGCAGTGGCCTGGCCCACGCCGCTTCTCATGGCTCCCCTTGGCTGCAAAGGATGAAACGGAGCCAATGGGAAGCCACGAGACTCTCTGGCCATGGCACCAGTACATAAACAAACTGGGGCAGCCAGTTAAAGTGTTTCTGCGATACACTTTCAGAAACACTGTCTTAGAGTTAAATGAATCTAACAAATTGAATAAATGTTATAGTAAAATCTAACTGGGTTCTTCTGACAAAGATATTCCATAACACCCTGGGCCAAGTGTGGGGTTTTGGTTAATGTGGGAGCTAGAGAGCCGGGGAAATATACTACAGCAGGGCTCCTCAACATGCGGCCCATGGGCTGCATACGGCCTGCAGGCCATTTGTTTGCAGCCCATGGTGCAGTTTGGGTTTATGTGGGGCTCAACATGTGGCCCCGGGTGGGATCCTTTGAACTTGGTCTCCACTGGGAACACACTCCACAATGGTGAATCAATATAATGGTCTTCTGTTGATATGCGATATAATAGTTAAATTCCTGGACTGTCATTGCTCATTAAAAGTGCTGTCATATGGGGGGAAATCAGGTAAATATTGCATTTTATTAATATCAGCAGAATTCACTTAAATGGGGCCTGAATATTGTGCAGTCTTGCCTTAATCTTTATATTCATTCCCGTCAGTGTGAAAGATGCTATTTGCATATATATTTGCATGTATATGCAACCACACTTAAGCTGTGGCCCTCGGCATGTGCTGTGAGTATCATTGTGGCCCCCGGGGTTTCCAAAGTTGAGTAGCCTTGTACTACGGTGTCCTGTTTGCAGCCAGCAGCTTAAATTAATTTCCTCTGTATTTATTAGGTCTTCCACAATTGGAATCATAGAATCACAGGACTGGACGAGACCTTTAGAGGTCATCTAGTCCAATCCCTTGCGCTTTCAGCTTTTGAATAAGACAAAACAGAATTATCCCCTGTTGTATTCTCTGCTCCCATTAACAAAAAGACTTCATGGAAAATCAACAACTCAAAAGTCCACCAGGTTTTGATGGGGTTTGTTTATTGGGCTGATATATAATGAAGAATCAAGCAGCCTGCAGATAGACCTTGTTTCTCCCATTCTCTTTAAAAAGTTCACTGGGGAGGAAAGTGAATGAGATTCTGCTTATCCAGGTGTGAAAAAGCAGGAGGGACCTAAATCTATTCATGTGCAAAAGTCTGTTCCCCGGGTCCTGGGAGCAGCATTAGGAGTAGCTCTGTGAGCTCTTTGTGCTGAGGAAAGTCAAAACAGCAAAGCAGTCTCTCCAGCATTCCTCCTGCAGCAGCAGTCTGCCTGCCACTGTGTTCCTAGCAGGACAGAACAGAAGCAGTCCAATGATTTGCTCTTTTCTTGTTTGTTCCCCAAACAGAGCAGCTCCCTCAGCTGTCAGATACTTCCCGGAGCTTTGAGGGGCATGTGTCAGCACAGATCATAGAATCATAGGGTATGTCTAGATTACATCCCTCTGTCGACAGAGGGATGTAAATTAAGCACTTTGAAAGTGCAAATGAAGCTGAGATTTAAATATCCCATGCTTCATTTGCATAAAGATGGCTGACGCTTTTTTTCTAAACAGGGCTTTTTCGAAAAAAAGCTGCAGTCTAGACGGGGATCTTTAAAAAATAAAACCTTTTTTTCGGAAAAGTCCCATTTCGAAAAAAAGCGGCAGCCATCTTTATGCATATGAAGCGTAGGATATTTGAATCCAGGCTTCATTTGCACCTTCAAAGTGCCTAATCTACATCCCTCTGTCGACAGAGGGGTGTAGTTTAGACACACCCATAGAATCATAGAATACTAGGATTGGAAGGGACCTTGAGAGATCATCGAGTCCGGTCCCCTGCCCTCATGGCAGGACCCAGTATTGTCTAGACCATCCCTGATAGACATTTATCCAACCTACTCTTAAATATCTCCACAGATGGAGATTCCACAACCTCCCTAGGCAATTTATTGCAGTGTTTGACCACCCTGACAGTTAGGAACTTTTTCAAATGTCCAACCTGAACCTCCCTTGCTGCAGTTTAAGCCCATTGCTTCTTGTTCTATCCTCAGAGGCCAGGAAGAACACGTTTTCTCCCTCCTCCTTGTGACGCCCTTTTACAGATCACAGAACACTGAGCGCAGCCATCAGGGCACGCATTGTGGGATACTGGCGGAAGCCAGTTCTCTTTACAAACCAAACAGCAGAGTCCACACTGACTCTTTGTCAACAATAAAGGGAGGAGAAAAGACAAAAGTTTCTCACCGGGGTGGAAGTTTTTTGTTGCCAAAACTGGGTGTTTTCCCCCCAACAAAAACTGCATTGCAGTGTCAATGCTCTCACTGATCACCCAAAGGCAGTTTTTGGTGACAAAAACTCGGCCCGAAGTCGAGGCAGACAAGGGCGTGGATGAGGGCTGCACTCAGTCATTAGTATCAGCTATTCCTTTTTTGTCATTCAAATGAATTTGGGGTCATGGCTGACATCCCAGCCATCCTGTAAAATGTTTCCCTGTGGCCTTTTGACACACACACAGAGATATCTTACTGCCACGTACCTATCCTAGCAAGGCAGGGAAGAGGAGAGGAAGGCTGCAGTGTGATCACCCACCTCGGTGCTGCCAGTACCCTATGCTTACAACTGACCAAAAAAAGTTACAGAATTTTAAAATAAGAACATAAGAATGACCATACTAGGTCAGACCAATGGTCCATCTAGCCCAGGAGGATGGGGGAAGGTCTGCAGGGGGGAGGATGCTGGGCAGGGAAGCGGTGTGGTAGGACATTTCAGTGCTGGGCTGATGCTGGAGGCACAGAAGAGAGGGAAGTGCACAGGTTGGGCTGAAGGTGGCAAAATGCAGGTGTTGGAGTGCATGTAGGAGTTAGAGTGCAGAAGAAGACAGGAGTTAATGGTAAAGTGGGCACTGGATTGGGGTGGAGCCTACAGAGTCCAAGGGAAATGAGAGGTACTATTCCAGAGAAGGGGAAGCAGGAGCATCAAAATAAAAGTTTGCTCCAGCACCATTTTCCCTCAGGCCAGAACTGCAGGAAAAGCTAATTCCCAAATTATCCATACAGGTGCTATAAGTCACCCCAGTATATCAGTTCCGCCCTAAAGTCGTCGACACTTTTAGGAACTGAAACATTATAAGTCCTCCCATTCCCCACTCTTACATCACAAAAAAAAAACACCCCAATTTGCGCAAATGGAAGTCAGACACGGGGGGGGGGGGGGGGAAATCCTAGTGTTAGGTTATTTCACTATAAGTCTAAGTTTTTTGGAACATATTTTGGAGTTATAGCAAGGACGGCCGGTACAAAGCTGCCCTGAGCTGAGTCACAGAGCCTGAGGCACTTACTGTGAGACAGGGGCATTCAGACAGAAGGTGGGATCCAGCTTCCTTTCTGTGTCTCCGTTTTCTCAGCACTTCGGGCCACAGAGAGAGAGAGACAAGAGCCCAGGATCCAGAAGGAGCAGCCCTGGCTTCCGTGCACCCCACCTGCAGAGTCGGCCCTGAGTGAGAAAAACTCAGAAGTGAAAGTGAAACAGAAATGCAGTTACTGCGTTAACCCTTCACTCACCTCAGTGCTCCAGCTGAGCCAGGCTGCTGCACAGGGGTGGGGGGGAACATGGTTGTGCAATGTGCAAGAGAATCTCCATCTGCTTTCTTGGGGGGCTATTTTTGAGGGGGTTCCGCTTTGCTGTTGTTGTTGTGGGGCGTGGCCATGAAGCGCTGGCTTGAGGAGACCAGACCCCCACCATACCCTTCTACCCGAGACCCCACCCCTGCCTCAGCCACCTGAGGTCAACTCTCCACTGCACTGCCCTGCATCCCAGCCTCCCACTGTGGCCACTGGCCCCTGCTGCATGCTAGCTCCCTCCCCGTGAGTGCCAGGGGTTTGTGCAGTGAGCCCCCTTCCCTTCCCAGAGCACAAGGACATATGTATAACAAATTGTGTATCTAATTTCAATGCAATTTTGAAATAGCTTATTTTGTCATTTGGCGCTGTCTACACAGAATCAAATTTTGAAATAACCCGCTATTCCGAAACGTCCCTGACGCCTCGTAGAATGAGATTTACAAGGATGTCGGAATAGAGAGCCTGAAATAACGAGCTTATTGTGAAGACACGGGATAGCTATTTCAGGATACTCCGGCATTCTGAAATAGCGTCACAGTGTAAACATACCCTTACGGAATCAAAGTACTGGTTTCTTTGGTCCCTCAAGAGACAGATAAGTTTTGGGCTCTCTCCTCTTCATTTTTAAACTCCAGTAACCTTTTGAAATGTATTCTTTGAGACCTGAGTCCAAATAAAGCATCTCTCTTGCTGGGGTATAAATGTCCTGCTGCCATCCCACAATTCAGCTACCCTGTCTCAAGAGGCAGGAAAGCTTCCTGGTGTAGACTCCATGATTGTTAAGAGATCACCTGACCCCACTTGCTCTCCTGACTTCTTTGTTCAACTTGCATGTAAGTGTGCCGCTCTTTGTCTTTGGTCACGCCTTATTATTTTAGAACAAAGTACAGTGAAACCTTTGTTATCCAGCACTCTATTAACCAGAAAACTTTGTTAACCGACATTGCCCCCAGTCACAATACTGTGACATCTTCAGGCGCACAGGCCTGACTTGGTTTACCATGATTCGCTTAATTTTTTATTTAAGAGTTAAATAATCTTTAACTCAAAATAGAAATGTGAGACCAACTGCCTCACACTACAAAACTACCAATATTAAAAACTTGAGTTTTATTATTATTGTCCATTGGTTTTTCCTAGCTTGATGGGACCCTCAGATAACCGGAATTTTTAGATAGCTGGAACTCCTTAATTCCCAAGCGTGCCAGATAACACAGGTTTTACTGTACCATGAATTGCTCACATGGTGTGCCGTTTTCAAGAGCAAAAATTAAAATGAGCAATCCTAGGTGCATAGGTGAAAGGGCATTTCTCCCTTATACATTTAGTTAAATCTAATTTAAAGGCCTACAATTATGAGCATGCCTAGGGCCTATGAAGACCTTAATCCGGCCCTGAGTGCAGGGCCTTTGTCTGAGCGGGAGTTGAGCACCCCTGTGAATTAGAAAAATTAGAAGCCAGTACCTGTGTATACAGAGATAAAATCATTTCCCTACCCCTACTCAGTGTACCCCTGTTCACATTTCAGAAGGATTCCTTTAGCACTTTTTGCCACAGCATCCCATTGGGGTTCATGCTGAGTTGCTCTATGACTCCAAAATCCATTTTAGAATCACAGCTCTCAGGATACACCCCCTATACCACAGGCTTAACCTGCCTTTTATGTTCCTTCATGCAGGCTAATGCTCACTTTTCCTCCTTCCCCTCACTCACACCCAGAGCTGCTGAGAGATCTGGGAACTAAGGAGAAGAGTAGAACATTCCTGTCCTTTCTGTGTTAGATATTTATTTGTGCAGACACAGATTACCAAAGACAATCCTGGGGTCAGCTCTGTTCCATGTCAGCAGAAAGTAGAGAACTCTAGAGTACCAGTTCTCAAACTTATTTGATCAGACCACCCCCACCCTTTTTGTGTCAGTAATCACTCATCCCTTCCTTCCCTCCCATAAATACATATACTGCCACCCAGCTCTGAAGAAAGTGCTATGCCAGCAGCAGCCCAGAACAAAGAGAGGTAATGTGAATATCACTTTTCCACCATGTTAGTCTGTATCCACAAAAACAAAGAGTCCAGGGACACATTAGGGAATGTCTACACTACAGAGTTATTTGGAAATAACTCCCATTGTTCTGAAATAACAAGGTGAGCGTCCACACAGCAAGGGTTGTTATTTCAAAATAATAACTCCTGCATTTACGAGGAATAATGCCTATTTCAAAATTACTGTTTCAAAATAGGAGTAATGTGAATGCTCAGCTGCTGTTGTTTTATTATATTACTAATTACTATATTATATTATAGTATTATACTATTTTACTATTTAAATTATTTATTGTATTGTATAATATGGTATTGTATAAAGTAAGAGTATTCACCTATTGTCACAGTATGGCTACGTCTACACTGGCACGTTCTCACGCAAAAACTCTTTTGCGGAAGAGTTC
>CM057848.1:110734712-110745611 GCA_030068395.1 Apalone spinifera
GGGACACTTCCCCTCAAAGGCAGAGTGCGAGAGTTTGTCTTTAAATCTTTTCAAGTCTGCCTGACAAAGGTCGTCAAGGGCACTTTTAAGCAGGTCACTGATTACGCTTTGGTTTTCCATCATCAGGTATCAGAAAACAAAACTAAAATACAATATAAACTCCCATTATTCATAGTTAAAATGGATCAACCCTTATTCCTTATGTAGATGGAAGAAGTGTAGGCAAGCAGTGACAGCAGGTCCCTAAGGATTGTAACTCTGCAGCACTTTTCCTCACAAGTGACTCACTGGATAGCTGTGATAGTTTTGTTGTCTGATGCCTCAGTTTCCCTATCTGTAAAATGTGGACAGGTGCACACATGTAACTCACAGAGGTGTTATGCAGCTTAATGACTACTTGTAAAGCCAGCTGCAGTTTAGAATGAAAGGTCATTTGATCATGTATTTATCATCAAATGGATTTTCAGACACTGGAGAGGGGGAGGATACAATGTGCCCTGATTTAGAAAACATCTTAGCACAGTCTGGAACCTGTGTGCTGAGAACCAGGCCTTCCCTGGAAATCCTCAGGAGTGCTGTAATTTGAACACCAGCGTAGCAAGGACAGGATAATTTCTGACATAGTGATCAGCCCGTAAATCGAATGGATTCACTATAAATATGTTAGATTGAAACTAGCCCTTCCCAACACAAAAAAAAGCACAAAATGCAGAATGACAAATTTATTATTAGTCAAAAAGCAACAAACTAGATCTGGTGACCTGGCTTTGATTTCCCCCCCCCTCCTCTGTTTTCTCAGTGCTCATACCCAGAGGCGCACAATAAAAATCTATGAGAAAGAATAGAAAATCTTTAGCACATGGTTGTTTCCTCAACAAAGAAATTAAAGCATCTCCAATTAAAGCTGATCTTCAGTGCTTTCTTGATTTTTGTAACAGCCCTCATATATTACTCAGTCACTGCAGGAGGACATCAGTCAGTGACTTCCCTCTGCTCATCATGGATATTTGGAAGGAGCTCAAATGGCAAACTAAAGGATTTATGCTAAAATGAGAATCATTTATTCTTTGAAAAATTATAGGTACATGTAGCTGTGTAGAGCATAGAGAGCAATACATAGTCACAGGCACATGTGGCTACTAGCTTCATTAAGTTGCATCTACCAATTATAAAGGAACATCCAGCCATTATGAAAACAAAACAGATTTTCATGTAACCAGTTAAATGAGTTCTGTTCAGAAGGTTTCATGATCTGAGGACTATAGGCAACAAAGAGGAAGGAGCTCTGGGGAGGCTACAAACATGTAACTGGAGAAGAGGTTTTTCAGGAGCCCTTTCCTGGAAAAGTTTGGCTGATTTTAAGGCAATGCTGATTCCCAATTCCCCTCCGGACATGTCTACCCCACTCCATCTCACAGGTGAACTGTGGACGGATTCCAGCCCCTCTTGCAATCCCAACATGCTGCTCAAATGCTCACCCTCACAAAACAGGAGAGAAAACAAAGGGCTTATCCCTTACATGGAACCTGGCCCAGTCAGTGGAGCTGGAGCAATAGATAAGGGCTATGGGGAAAGCGAGGAGGGGATGGTGCCTGTCCAGGGTTTATACCAGTGGCAAGGGACTGGCCGAGTGTCTTGAGAGCAGAGCTGGCAGACAACAGTGCACAGAAACTCCAGGGCTGGTGAAAAATCATCTCAGCTCTGTGTACATCTTTACACTCCTGGGGAGAAAGTGTTAACTCACAGCCCAGCTTTCTGGGCTGACACTCAAAGCCTTGTAGCCAAGCTTTCATGTAACTCACCAGAGAGAGCCGGGTTCAGGCTGTGTCATTTGCATCTTACCCAGCCGTGCCCATATGAAGCAGCCACATGGGCACAGTCGGGTTCCAAATAATAGGGCTGACCTGGGGACTAACAACAAAATGTTACTCTCAGAAGGACACTTAACTGTGAGTAGTTTGTTGCTGGGGCTGCCTGCCAGTGCCCAATCCGGTAAGTCCTGCCATTACCAGCACTGGTGCAGCCAAGTGCCTTGACTGAGTTGGAAAGGACCCCTGTATCCCAAGATGGCTGCTGCTGCTGAGAGTTTATCTGCCAGCCTGGGCTGGTACACACATTGTCAGTTACGATCAATAATGGGAAATAAACTTTAAAATTCCTTTATTTTAAATGTGGGCGTTGCCCAGGCCTGAGACCTACCATATATGGCTGTGCAAGCTGGGCGTCTGTGGTGTCTGCAACTCCTTATCCCGACTGGAAAACAAAAGTTGGACCAAAACGTCAGAATGCAGCTTTTTAAAATGTTTCCCCTGAACACGCTCCTAAAAGGTTTAGGGGGAAAATTATCAAAAATCCCAATTGCTTAGAAGAGCCATTGGCCAAACTGGGCGCACGCTCAGGGCGCCATGGCCAGGAGATGCCACACAGGGCTCAGGATTCCCCTCACTAGCTGCTGCACAGTCTCCTCTCTGGCCACTTCCCCGTGCTGGGCCTGCAGACTGCTCTCTTCTCTTCCCATTCACTCCCCAGCCTGCCAGATGAGGATTCCAGATACATCCTGCCCCACCTTTCCGCTCTGCTCTCCCAGCCCAGAGTTGCATGGAATGAGTCCCTCTCTGCTGGCGCTCCTCTGTCTCTGGCAGGGACAGGGCCCCATGGGGCCAGCAGTAAAAGTTTGCAGCACGTGAGTGAGCTGGGGGAGCCAGTGCTGGGCAGGCTGGACAAGCAGGGCTGAGAACAGAATAGGGGATGGTACCTGGAGGCTGAGAAGAGAGGAGGAGAGCTGAACTCCAGGAGCACTGCCAGGCATGGGACTTCAGGAAGGAGGAGAAGGAGGTACTGGGCTGAGGATGGCTGGGAAGGAGAGGCAGCTGGGAAGGGGAAAGTGTGGGGGGCGGGGAAGTGCATTGTCTGGCTCAGTGAGTGAGCAGCCAACATGCTAGGCCCTCCTGGGGAGCAGGCTGGTGTCCCTGGGGGACAGCAGCTGTTCTAAGCTGCCCCACAGTGCACCTGCACTTCTCCCCTCTTCTGCCGACCTGTCAGCAATTCCCTGCACTCTCCTAGTCTCCTTTTCACTCTTCCTCACTCTGCTCTGAAGTTCTAATCCCAGAAAGGTTTAAGGATCCTCACTGGATTTTTTCCTTTCTCCCTTGCCAAGCAGAGATCAGCGGCAGATGTGGGCTGGGAGGAGGGAGAGCTGTAGACACTGCCTGACTGGGGGGGAGGGAAAGTTAAAGAAATGTAAAAGAAGGTTCAGTGATTAACAATATGCCTGTGTCAACAGGAAACTGACTCTAAAACAGAAAGGGCGGAGGATGTACTTGGAGCAGAAAAGCAGCAGTCCAGCTGCAGAATTAGCTGGGAACATGTGTAAATCAGGGCAGAAAGAGAGACTGGTGCCGGAACAGAATTCCTTTTCTTATTCACCTGCACTCCCCAAACACCTCTTTGCTTTTCAGGCTTAGAGGGAAATGCAAAGGCCATTTGAGAGGTGATGGCCCAGAGCTGTGGCAGGCAAGGAACTGCATGAGGGCTGGACTCAGCCACTAGTATCAGCTATTGCTTTTTTATGGCACCTTAGGGTACATCTACACAGCACCCGTAGCTCAAAATAAGATACGCAATTCACACCGCGCAAATTGTGTAGCTTTTTTGGATGTTATTTCGAAATAGGCTACTTTGAAATTTGATGCTGTCTACACAGCACCAAAATTTTGAAATAACACAGTATTTCGAGACATCCCTTATCCCCCATACAACAGGGTTTACAGGGATGCCGAAATAGCACATCCACTATATTTTGAAATAGCAGACATGTTCAAAAGACCTGGGCTGTGTCTAGACTGCATCCCTTTTCCGTAAAATTGCATCGCAATTTAAATCTCCCCCGCTTCATTTGCATAAACATGGCTGCCGCTTTTTTCCAACTCAGAGCTTTGCCGGAAAAAAGCGCCAGTCTAGACGCGGATCTTGTGGAAATTAAAGCCTTTTCCGAAAGATCCCTTATTCCTTTTTTTAAAGGGATCTTTCGGAAAAGGCTTTCTTTTCCGCAAGATCCGTGTCTAGACTGGCGCTTTTTTCCGGCAAAGCTCCGAGTCGGAAAAAAGCGGCAGCCATGTTTATGCAAATGAAGCGGAGGAGATTTAAATCCCCGCTTCATTTGCAATTGCGATGTGTCTAATTTGCATCCCTTTTACGGAAAAGGGATGCAGTCTAGACACAGCCATGGAGTAGCTATTTCAGGATACCTCTAGTATCCCAAAATAGCTTTCATGTGTTGGCATACCCATAGACTATGTCTAGACTATGTAGAATTTTTGTGGAATGTGCATATCTTCTTCCAATCTCACTTTCAAAAGCGGATCTTTAGAAAGTGAAAGTAGTCTGGACCTTTTTTTCAAACTCCCCCCCTTTTTTGAAAAAACTGCTCTTTCTTAAAAAAGGAGGTTTATGCAGTTTTTTTTCGAAAAATTATCTTTGGAAAGTGAGATCAGAAGAAGAAAGGTAAATTCCTGTGGAATTTGCATTTCCTGTTTCGAAAAATAATGTAGACGTGCCCTTAGAGACTAACAGATTTATTAGGGCATAAGCTTTTGTGGGTAAAACCCATTTCATCAGATTTCGGATCATGGCAGACAACCAAGTTATCCTGTACAACACTTCCCTGTGGCCTTTTGACATGCACACAGAGGGATCCCACTGCCATGTCCCTACCCTAGCAGAGGAGGTAAGAGGAGGGGAAGGCTGCAGTGTGATCTCCCACCTCCAATCCGCCAGGAGCCTATACTTGCTACTGCCAAGCTGGAGCCTCCACATTTATTTAATTTATTTATTTATTTATTTTATTGACAAATACAAGTTACAGATAACAGCACCACATAACAAATTAGGGCAGGACATTTTTCACTGCTTTATATACAACTGAAACAGTTCTGGGAATACAAATGTGAAGAAGGCAGCTATACAAACTAGAATTTCTCCAATGTCCATAGTCTTTAAAGACCTCTAGATACTTTACCTTATTCAAAACATCGTCACCCTGACATTAGAGTGTCCTCCAGCCAGGCTCAGCCTTTGGGCAAGGCACATTCAGGGTCCGGCGCTGCCCAGCTCCCGTCCATCCAGCCGTTCACTCGCTGCCTTGACTGGAAGCCGAGTGGCTGTGCAGTTCAGCCAAACACAGCTGGGCCTGCCTCCAGCAAGCTGCTGTTGCAGTGGCTCAGCACCGATACAGAGCTCCTCCTAATCACCAGCACCTTTTTCTACACATGGAAATTTTTCCCTGGAGAACTTCAACTTGTTTTCTCATCTCTAGTCCAACACAAGTTAACCGGTGTGGTTTGATGAGACTATAGACTGAGGCCATGACTGTTCCGGGAGACTGAGTAGAATTATGGTGAATCAAATAAAGCTGTGAAGTCAGTGTGCATAAATTAAAGCATGTTAACCCACCCCACCTCCCATGGGGATGCTCTCCTTCAGAAGGAAAGTGGCCTGAGCTTGCTGTGTACTTTTAATTTCTGCCCATTGACTTCACAGCTGTAATCGGTTGACCTTAAGTTTTCTGAATGTCCCTGTGAAGACAAGCCCTGGAGTGATGTTATTTCTACTAGTAAACTGAAAATTTTGGAGCTCTAGTCTAATGCCTGAGGTCACTGGTAATTGCTGAGCACAGTGTTCTGTGAGAATGCCGCATACCTGCTCCTTCAGGATGCTCAGGATCCAAAACTGACAGAGAAATTGCAGATGAATGTGTAACAGAATCACAGAGTGTGAAATTCAGTTGAGCAAGTTGGAGCCTCATTCACAGTTCTTTTCAGAAATAAGATCCTTAGAAAATTCCAAAGCTCAAAACAGGCAGAGTAAATATCCTTGGGGAAACTAGTACAGTGAAATTGTTAATAATGGCATCTCAAGAATACCACACCCTAGCATCTACAATTGGCAGTGTGGCCTAGTGGGTAGAGAGATGGATTAGGACTCTGGAGACCTGGCTCCTTATTAGGCTCTGTGCAGTGCCATTACACTGGTGCCCCTATGCTCAACAGCGACCTTGGGGGTGGATAACAATTGTTTAGAGATGTGATTTTATAATTTTCAGCTACACACCAATGAAATATTTTAAAGCAAATTTTGAACTAAAGTCCTGTCAACTAACACAAATCATTCAGAAACTCATAGTATGTACCCGGCTTTGGGAAATGTCTGGGAAATGGCTTCATTACCACTTGCATTACGCTTTCAGGTTCAGTGTTCTGCTAATAGGTCTGGCAGGCTTATTGACTTTTAAGTTAGCTTGAGCCTCCCCTGAGGAGGCAGAGCCACAGACCAGAAATAGAAAGGGTGGACATTAAGACCCGAGCGGTGCCCCAAATGTTCAGGCGCCCTGTGCAGTTGCACATTCTGCATTTGATTAAGAAAGGCTCTGGGAGTGAATTCCCATTCTTGGCCCTGGAGCGTTCCATCCCAGGAGCCCTAGGCTGAACAAACCCAGCTGAGCTGCATTGTCCCTGTGGGTGGAAGGAACAGGAATGGCTGAAAAGGGGCGAATTCAACTCCATCACCAAGTCCATAGATTCTAACACTGCCCACTACAGAGGGGCTCCCCATTGGCACTGGCTCTAACACTCTTGTGAAACACTGAAAAACAGTCTTTGGAACTGCAGTTCTCCAGGTTTGCTGGCTACTGGATGGTTTTGATTGTCCTAAAATGTATTTCTTTAATTAAAAATAGCCTTGATGGTAAAGTTCCTGCCTGGGACCCCAGAAATGTCTCAAAGGACCATTTTGCTGTTTGGTAATAATCAGGGATCCTAGAGATTGGTTTGCCATAGAAAAACATGGAAAAATCTGGAAGTCACATTTTTCCAGCAATTCTTTAGTTTTTACACTTTGAACAAAAATAACCATGTTAACCAAATTTTACCCAAATACCAATGTCTCTTATGCAAAGAGACTACCAAATTCACAGCCATGAACATTGTGTCATAGACCATGAAATCTCATCTTTTATGTAATTTTTATCCTATATCCCACCTTCACTTCTGGCGCTGTGCTGGCAGTGGTGCTGCCTTCATATCTGTGCACCTGGGAAGGAGCCATTGCTCTCTGGCCTCCTACCTCTGAAGGTAGCGCAGAGTAAGAGTGGTAATAGCACAACCCCCTGCAATAGACTTGCAACCCCCTCTTGGGTCAGGACCAACAGTTCAGTGTTTCATTTTAATAGCAGGAAAACATGGATTTTTATCATGGAAAGCTAGGATCCCTGGTGATACCGGGGCAGATTCTTTGCTATAATCAGTTTCCTGTTACAGGTCCTTGATTCTGTCCCAACCCTAGTACAGGTTAGAGCAGCCTGGGAGCTGTTCCATCTTGCATCAGCTGCCAATTGTCCTCAAGAAACAGTTCCCAGCATTGATGTGCGATCTGCACACCTACTGGTCCCATGTCCCATGAAGTGACACTTAGACAATTTACAGAGAGAGAATGAGTGTGCTCTACAGCCTCAGCAGAGAAGCACTTGGCTTTTAGCTCATGCACTAAGCTCCAGGGATCCCAGGTTTGCTTCTACCTGTCTGTGTTATAGATGCACTCAATTTATTCTTCCGCACCACCTCTTTTTGTCCGAGACACTCTCTTTGCACAACTATGTTGGCTGTACATCCACTACAGACTTTCCCACAAGGTCAGTATCCTCAGATGGAGATTTACAGGTCATCTTCTATTCCCCTTGTGCCAGCTAAGTGGTGAAAAGGAAGTAGGACAGGTCCACAAATCAGGCCTATTCTGGGAATCTCTGCTGTTAATACCTCATGCTTCCTGCTCAAATTTAGACTTTGTCATTTGTGCCTGTGACCCTAAGAAACCCTCAATGCTAATTGGCAAAGGACTCATTGTAGCATAACAATAACTCCTGACAGGTTTGACAAACAGACCACATCCAACACAGTGGGGTTCATAGTATTTATCCAAAGAGGTTCTCCTTAGCACCATGAGGTATATGTACTGATGATATTTAAAGAGCTGTGTATATATATTTGAAAATATATTTTGAAGATTTTGACAAGATATTCACCTGTCTGCCTTGGCTCATTTGTAAAATAAGTCTCATAAATGAACACAGTGGAAGCCCGTTTAAATACAACATCAATACAAGATGGAAGTCAATCTGAAACCTGTATACTGGGCTACCACAGAGATCTTCCTAACTCTGGGGACAAAACAATGAATTCTGGGGGATCTAAGAAGAGGCAAAAGGACTTCCTTTCATCCTTCTCTGAGGAAGCAAAAAAGGGCAGCACTTTTTGAAATCATGAAAGAGGGAACCCAGCTATGTTGGTTGGAGATGATGGGGAGGTTGCTTTGTTTAGATGAAAAGCACTCCCTCAGATGAGGTTTCAGCCTCTAAAGCTTAAGTGTAAACTTTACAGAGCATGAAGCTTGAGGGAGTAGCCGCGTTAGTCTGTACAGGATAAACTTAAAAAACAACAAATGGTCTGGAAGCACTTTGTAGACTAATAAAACATGTAGATGGTATCATGAGCTTTCATGGGTACAGCCCACTTCTTCAGATGACAGGAGTTTTGAGTTTAGGATGTGCAGACCCACAATAAATAAGGGAGAAGGAAGAGAGGGGAAGGAGAAAAAATGGAAGGGGGTGGGAAACAAGGAGCAAGGGGTATGAAAATATCAAAGGGAAAATCAAATAGGCAGAACTGATAATCTATAAGCACCTAAAGACTGGATAGTTAAAAAAATCAGATAAGGCAATTAGAGAGGAAGGGTCTACACAAAGAGCTGCTGGCACCTTCACTGAATGTTACGTTGATAGGCTACATCTAGCCCGCAAGTCTCTATTGAAAGAGGCTTTTTCAAAAGTATCTTTTGAAAAAGGGTCTTTTGAAAAAGAGCGTCTAGAGAACAAGAAGATTTTTCGAAAAAGCAGCTTGCTTTTTCGAAAGAGAGTCTAGACGCTCTCTTTCGAAAAAGCCGTTTTCATGCAATAGTGCCTTTTTTAAAAGATGACTTTCGAAAAAAGGCGTTAGTCCTTGTAGAATGAGGTTTACCACCATCGACAAAACTGCCACGTTCTTTTGATTTACTGTTGACAGAACATGGCGGTAGTCTAGATACAGGTACAGTTTTTTTGAAAAAAAGGCCACTTTTTTGGAAAAAACCCTGTAGTCTAGACACACCCATAATGTCCCAGCCATCCCTCATCCCAGATGAGAAGGCCATCAGTGTGAGAACTGAATTTATGGATGAATTGTAATTCCAACATCTCTCTGTATTTGGCTAGTAGAATTGGTTTGTGACAAGACAGCCACTTGAAGATCTTTTAAAGAATGATTAGGTAGATTGAAGTGTTCCCCAACAGGTTTCTGAATGTTCCCTTTACCTATATCTGATTTGTGTCCATTGATTCTTTCCTGTAGTTCTCCTTTAGAGCTGTTCCAATGACTGCCAATAGTCAAACAGTCATTTGGCCAGAGAGAGCACAAATTGCTTTGGAGTTCAGTGGTTACGGCATTCACAGGCAGCAGGAGAGCGAAGGTCATTTCCCCTGCACCAGGGCATTTTTAATACACTGTGGACCAGATTCAGCAGGAGACACTAAGGGCAGCCCAGGGGTCAGGGCACTCTGCTAAACCTGGGAGACCACAAAACGTAATTGAAATGTTTTGTTGGATTACGCAGTATTTAGAGGGCCGTCAACTGAAGATGTAATTTCAGCTTCCATGCCTGCATGTTTTGTCCCCTTCCAGCTGTGGTGTCCTGTCTGTTCTACCTCATCTTTATTTTATTCTTTCCCCTTTTTTATACATGTGCTTAACCCAGTCCGAATGTTCAACCCCCATTTCCTTATCCAACATGTGCCTGCAAAATGGCAGCAGAAAGGCGGGTGTGGCACGGCGAGGGAACCATAAGTTCAGGGATCTTCAGTGCTAATGATCACAGATGTGTGTCTCTCGGGGAGACTCGATGGTCACAGCCTGTTACTTATTCAGATTAAGGGGAATTCATCCAGGGCAGGGAAGTGTCCCAGAAAAGTTGCTGCCAAAAGGTACCTGATCCTGATTCCCCGTTCTGTGTTATCAGCTCTGTGCTGGTGTCACTCTGAGTTATATAGACGTGAAAACAGTGTGTGTAAGTGGAGAATCAGGCACAGAATGTTTATGGCAATGAGTAAATGCAATGAAGTATCCCACTTAGTTTAACAGAATGTAAAGAACAGAAAATAGAAGTCAAGCTGCTGGTTTTAGAACATGGCTCTAACAGTGTGATACAGCAGGGCCAGAGGGCAGCAGTAGAGTGATCCTGTTGGGCACCAGGAAGTGGGCAGACGTATGCCCGCCCACTGCTAAAGGATCCTCCCCCGGCCTTTGTGGAAGACAAACAAGGCTCAAGAACTAATTTATAGGGTGCAACCAAGAATATAAGAGGGACAGACGTGAAAGTCAAAAGGTCAAAACAAGGGAACCGGAAAGAGACACCTAGCAGAGAACCCCTGACAATGCCCACTGCTCCTCAGAGGTCAAGGGAGCCAGCAGACATCACCCAGAGGAATTCATCCTGGATACATGAATGCAGGGAGGATTGGAAATAGGCCCCACAATCACAGGAGACATTGTCAGGCTATGTATGTCTAGACTTCAGGCTTCTTTTGGAAGAAGCTTTTCCGAAAGAGATCTTCCAAACAAAAACCTCTTCCGAAAGATAGCGTCCACCCTGCCAAAGCACATTGAAAAAGCGATCTGCTTTCTCGACAGATAGCGTCTATACTGAGGGTATGTCTAAACTACACCCCTCTGTCGGCAGAAGGATGTAAATCAGACACATTGGAAATGCAAATGAAGCCGGGATTTAAATATCCCGCACTTCATTTGCATAATGGTGGCT
>CM057848.1:110745711-110793273 GCA_030068395.1 Apalone spinifera
CTTCCCCGTCCACACACACCTTTTTCCGAAAGAGCTCTTTTGGAAAAAGGCTTCCTCCTCGTAGAAGGAGGTTTACCAATGTCAGGAAAACCACCTCTGTTCTTTTGATATATTTTTTTTTTTGGAAGAACATGATTGCAGTGTGGACGTAAGTGAGGGTTTTTTCAGAAACACGTCTGTTTTTCCAAAAAATCTCTGTAGTTTAAACATACCCGCAGTCAGTCTCCTTTTGATCTCCTGGAGAGGACATTGGCCGAGCAGCTGAATGATATAAGCTCTGCAAAAATATAAGGTCCAGGATGATCAGAGACAGGGGCGGCTGGTCCATATAGGCGAACTAGGCGGTCGCCTAGGGCGCCAAGTTAAATGGGGCGCCAAATGGTGTGCAATATCATTGAGGGGTTTGGAGGTGGGGGTGCCGATTGCATGGTTCACCTAGGGTGCCAGTTGCTGGCAGTTAGTCTAGGGCCGCCCCTGAATTCAGAGCCTTGTCTCCTGTAGACTAAGGCGAGGTTGCTATAGGTTAATTAGAGCGCCTGAAGCCAATTAAGGCCCTGCCTTAGACTTAATAAAAACCCCTGTTTAAATCAGTCAGGGAAAACTGGCTACAGTTTAGGAGAGCACTGTTGTTGACCAGAGGATTGGTGTGCTGGGGAAGGGAAACTCTGCTCCGCAGAGCAGAGGGACTCCCCCAGCACAGGATTGACACACCCTGGCTCAAGGGGACTGAGGGTAAGAAGCCCATGAAGCTGAAGGGGATGGGACCAGGAAAAAGCACAGGTGCTGTGGTGGCCACTCCATCCACAGCAATCAGAACTGAAATGCAAGGTAGCTCTCTTTCGAAAAAGCACATCACTTTTTCATTGTGCTTTTGCTGCGTAGATGCTCTCTTTCTAAAGAAGTTTTTCCAGAAGATCTCTTCTGGAAAAGCTTCTTCCAAAAGAATCTTGCAGCCTAGACATAGCCCAAGACAGTCCCCAGGGATGAGGTAGTTTTGCTAACTGCATTTGGGTACCTAGAATTTGCGGGGGAAAGGGGGTGCTGATTGAACCATAGCAGCACTTTGATTGGATGCAGAGGGAGTGCACTGATCTCACAGTCAATGTGGTGTGCAGTTGGCATGCACTTCACTTCGCGTGCTTCTGCTTTAGATGCACGTCACTTTAATAATATCAGTAGGAAAAAATGATGCGTATGGAAAACAGCAACATTTGGCAATCCTGTGCATGGGCAATAGTAAACAAACTATCTTGCTGGCCCCACATAAAATCCTGATGGGCTGCAGGTGGCCCACCACTGCCTTAAGCCATGCCTTTGCAAGATCTGGGGTCAGATGCTGTCTATCCCTATGAGGATCCAGGTATGGCTGGCTGAAGCCAGGTCTGGTGCTTGGGGCTTCATTCCTGGCCCTGCTGGGCTGGCAGGGGGGGGGAGCAGCACTCAGCCCAATGGACTGTGAGCGGTTTTTTGGGGGAGGGGCTGTGATTCTTAACCTGCAGCCCCCCTAATACATTGTGGATTGTATATACAGCCCACAAGGATAAATAATGGAGCACCATTTTCTCTCATTGACACTCCTGGCAAGCATCAAACTCCCTCTTTGAAAGGGGCTGAATGCCATTGCTAAATTATGATTCTTAGGTCACAAGTAAATCAGACTCCTCACTCCCCTCAATTCACAGCAGGGCTCCTGGTGATGGCAATGGGAGGTTGGCACAGAGCTCCAGGGTAGAACATGCCTTTTTAAGGAGCAATGATATCAACAAAGTGAAAGTTCCATTATTATTTATTCAGGATCTTACTGTCACATTCAATACTGTACAGGGCAAATCCGTGTTACTTTAGGACTAGTGCGTATTGCTGTCCTTCGTTTATCTTCCCCCTTCACAATGTGGGTGTTTTCTATATTTCCTTCTCTGGTATAACGCCCGTGCCCCCATCCACTAATGGAGCCCACTACAACCCTCTCCCCATTCCATCCACTAAAAGAATCAACAATGCAAGAGATAATGTTGGCATTAAAGTGCTACCACTGGGTTTTTAAGAGTTCACTCCCCAGGTAGATTCATGAGGGGCTGCATTCAACATTAGCATTCACACCTCCCAGGGTCATTGTTACAGGCAGTCTGCAAATGAATGTAATAAATGTAGCAATGTCTGGCTGCATTTCACATATGGGGGATTTTCTTCATAACTAGGAGGACAAGAAACTTACTGTTTAAAAAAAATACTGAAAGCTTCAGTAACATAGACTCTTCCTGCAGCCATATGCTCACATTACCCAGGCAAGGAGCAGCTTTAAAAAGAAACCAGCCCTATTTTAATTAATTCCCACTTCCAACATCTTGCATGATAAAAGAAGCTCAATGAACAAGCTCCATGAGGATTAATGAACCTTGCATAAGACCTTGGATTTCAGACTTGTATATTCATCAACCAGAGCAGACAATATACAACAATGCTTAACATTAGGACAAGTCCAGAAACCAGCCAGTGACACTCCAAAATATTCCACATCCTTGCTGCACTACAAGACAATTTACAGATGAATGTACGGTGCTGATATAAAGGCAAGCAGGTCTGCACTTCCTGTGTATTTAAGGTCCAAAGGTTGGGTTCTCCATCATGCACAACCAACAAGTCTGGTTTTATTTTCTGCAAAACTTTCAACTCCTTTGCTGTATTTTCATTTATGTGACTGACGGACAAGCTGTGAAGAGAAAAATGAACCATCAGTTTCATTTATAGAGCTCCCCAAATGCCTGATATTTCAAATGTTCTGAAACAAAAGACACTGAACACCTGTATGCAATACAAAATTCTCTAGGACAGCTACATGAAACAAGTAAGCGCACTGCTGTAGAGCAGTGGTGCACAACCTTTTTGCATTCGCAACCCCCAGACCCAAAAGAAGGAGTCTGGAAGAATTTGGTTGAGAAAAAAAAAAAAAAAAAAAAAAAAAAAAAAAAAAAAAAGTGCATCCCCTTTAATTGCCACTCCTGCCACTCCCCTCACCTCTGCCACATGTACGTCGCGCGCCAAACCGGGGAAAGAAAATACTGGCCCGGTTCAAGGCATTGCGACCCCCTCAGAAGACAGCTGCGACCCCCTTGGGGGTCATGACCCACAGGTTGCATACCGCTGCTGTAGAGCAATATATTGTAACTGTACTCGTGCTGCATATCTCAGGTAGCTCTGGGTTACTGGAGCAGAGCTCCTATCCCCATTTACACATCTGACACACAGCGTGACTTAAGGTCACACACCGTTTGGCAGAGGAGAGACTGCAACCCCAGTGTCCCAAGCTACTGCCACAATCCCTGGACCAGCCTTCCCTCTCTAAAAATTAAGGCTCTGTCTACAGTGGGAAGTTTGTTGTTTCAGAGAACAGCCCAGAACTGGAGCTGTGGCATCTGGTATCCTGGTGACCCCGGCCCTGCTCAGAAGACATAGCCAGTTCTGGCTAGATGACAGACAATGGACTGCAGAGGGGAGACCCCAGCCACCAGCCCAGCTGATCCCAGCGAGGGGAGAACATTGGATGGAGGAGAAAAGAGGCGGAGAAGAGAGGGACCCAGATGACCCTCTTACCTGGAGAGAAGACAATGGACGGGGAGGGGCTGTTGCTGGGGATATTTGAGGCTCTGCTGGGAGACTGGGGACTGTTTTTGGGGGGGGACGGAGAGCAGAGAAGGCAGGACTCACTTGGCTGCAGGGGAGACTGACGTGTGGGCTGAGGGCCCAGGCCTACTGGCCTGAGAGATCCTTTGCTGCGTTCAAAGCTCAATAGACCCTCCTGTTTTGTGCTGGCTGAGAGTTGCTCTGGTCTGGAGAACAGGGGGGCGCTATTCCTTCTGGGAGTGGAGGCCCCGGGGGTCCAGAGGGAGTGGGTCCCCCAAGGGGGCTCACGGCGGAAGCAGGCATGCTGAAGGCCCTGAGAGGTGCCGTCCCAGAGGCGGAGGGGAGGACCCCCCAGGTGAGAGTGGGCACCCCAAGAGAGAGTCACTGCACTGAAGTGGACTCTCTGACAAAGGGCTGTCTCACTGCCACTGGAGTGGAGTGGGCTCCCCGAGAAGGGGCTGCTGCACTGGAGAGGGGGGTCCTGCCAGGGGATGGACGGGCCGAGCGTGGGCACAACCTGACAGCCGTGACACTACGATGGGCAGGGATTGTGTCCTGGACCTAGCCTCTGTCAGAGGCTGGAAATGGGTGTCAGAAGAGGGATCACTTGATTCTCTGTTCTGTTCACTCCCTCTGGGGCACATGTATTGGCCACTATCAGAAGACAGGACACTGGGCTTATGTTCTTCTCCCCTTCAGTCTTGTGACCTAGACACTTTACAACATTCACTGGTAGCTGTAGTTTGAAAACACTTGGATGAGTGTTTAGGTGAGATGCAAACAACAAGTTAATGCTCTCCTGTGTCTTTTCACCCTGCTGCTCTTTTTCTGGTTGTTTGTCTTTGTCTCGGGGTTATTTGTAGCAATGGTGGTAAATTATTTAAGTGAAGGAAGGTTATTTTAAACTGGGAAAGAATCTCAGATTTGTATTTTCATCCCTGCTCATTAAGTGGAAGAACTTGAGGTTTTAACATGGCAATATACAGCTTCAGAGTGTACTAAGAGATACTACATTATTCAAACAAAAGACAGGGCTATGTAGCACTTTAAAGACTAACAAGATGGTTTATTAGGTGATGAGCTTTCGTGGGCCAGACCCACTTCCTCAGATCAAATTGTGGAAGAAAACTGGCATGACCATATATACCAAAGGGATACAATCTTTGTTAAGGCCCATTCGTAAAGTGTCAAATTTAAGCATGAATGACAATTCTGAGGCTTAAATTTGACACTTTACAAATGGGCCTTAACAAAGATGCTAATTATCTTACCCATTACAAAGATAGCTTCCCCAATTATCACCCCAATATCATTATCTCAAAGACACTTACCTCCCCCCCTGACCCCCGCTTTGTTCTAAAATCTGATTTGTCAATTTTATATGTGTTCACTTTTTTTGATTGTATACCTTTGGTATATATGGTCATGCCAATTTTCTTCCACAATTTGATCTGAAGAAGTGGGTCTGGCCCACAAAAGCTCATCACCTAATAAACCATCTTGTTAGTCTTTAAAGTGCTTGCTGTCTTTTGTTTCAGCAAGACCAGACTAACACGGCTACATCTCTATTACTACATTATTCAAGTGTTTCACTAGAAATTTGCAGTCTGTCAGCATAGCAGTGAGAAAAATGACAGCCAGTTCTTGCCTTACAGGCATGGACAATAACCAGTGTTCAGTGTGAACTGTGTGCACCCACCCAGGAGAGATTCAAATGCTGCCCAGTTGATTAGTAAAGTGCACACAGCTGGCAGCAGCCAGCAGCATGTGTTTCTATTGGTTGTGTACAGCCACACATGCCTCAGTGCATTTAAAATTTAATCCGCACACAGATGGGAAAAAAATTAGAGGAAACATAGACAGTAATCCTGTGATTCTAGTAAGAAGACCTTAATCCTGAAACTATGTTAATAACTATATAACTGTAACTTACTACAGTTTCTGCGGTTTGCAGTTTCGGTCTTTTAAACCTTCACACAACTGCTTCACTCCCAAATCTCCGAGTTTGTTGCCACATACATCCAGTTCCCTTATGGTCTGCTTTCCTCCAGTTCCCTTATGGTCTGCTTTCCACCAAGAGCAGAGAATAGTTCTGCACAACAAGCATCTGTGAAATTACAATGACTCAATCTGCAAATTCAAAGATATAAAGAGGAAACGTCTGTTTATTTTTGCCCCAGTCACTGCTGTCTGTGATGTCTAGAAGGCGATTCTCTGCTCTGAACATGCACAGATAAATCACAATGCTCACATTGGCATGCCAGCCTCCTTTCCATGTGCATTTCACCTGTAACGTCAATTCCTGAGTGTTCTACAAGGAAATGTTTCATCAAAGTCTAAAGGAAAGATAGATTGAGAGACCATTTCCAATGGATTGCAGAGACCTAACAACATTCTGTAATGAGCTGTTGGTTCCCAAGTGGTTCTCCTTATCTATAATGAGCTGGAGAGAAAGGACTGGGCTCCAGGACAAAGCAGGTATGAAACAGCAGTGATCAGGCTCTGGCTGGCAGGGCCTGGATGCAACAGCAGCAGGACACATTGGGATGTGTCTACGCAGCAAAATTATTTTGGAATAATGGCTGTTATTCTGAAATAACTATGAGCATCTACACAGCAATTCTGTTATTTTGAAATAATTTCAAAATAAAGGATGACTTATTCTGACTTCTTTAAACCTTATTCTATGAAGAATAATGCATATTCCAAAATAGTTATTTCTGAATAGAGGCTGAGTAGACAATCCACTTCTGCTATTTCAAAATAGCCCCTCACCAGGGCCATTGTAAGTTATTCCTCCCGAGGCTCTAAATTGAGAGAGCATGTCTACATTAGGGAAGCCTGCCTCAAACTAATTTTGAGGCTTCCCCATAATGCTGATTTGAAAATAAGCCATTTTGGAATAACTGTTCTGGAATAGCTTATTCTGAAATAACTGTGCAATATAGACTAGCCTTGAAGAGCAGCCAGCAAGTAGGAGGGGAGAAGCAATTCTTAGAATCACAGAAATGTAGGGCTGGAAGGGACCTCCAGATGTCATCTAAGCCCCCTGCACTTAGGCAGCACCCCAAAAAAACCATAGAGAAGACTGTTGTTGACAAGTGCTTGGCTAACCTGTTCTTAAAAACAACCAGTGATGGGGATTTCATAATCTGTCTTGGAAGCCTACTGCAGAATTTAATGACCCTTACAGTTAGTTTCCTAATCACTAACCGAAACCTCCTCCTTGTTGCCGATTAACCCCATTACTTGTTGTTTCCCCATCAATCCACATGGAGAACAACAGATCACCATCCTTTTTTTAAACAGCCCATAACATATTAGAAGACTCTCATTGGATCTGCCCTCCTCAGTCTTCTTAAAACGAAATGTGCTCAGTTTTTTTAACCTTTCCTCATAGAGCAGGACGTTTAAACCTTTCCTTGTTTTTGTTGTTCTCTTCTGGACTCTCCAGTTCCTCTGCACATTTCCTAAAGCCCGGCACTCAGACTTGGACCCAACACTCCTCACCAGTGCTGAGTAAAGTGGAACTATTACCTCCTGGGTCTTACATCTAAGACACTGTTAATACCCCCCATAATGATACTAGCCATTTCGCAGCTGTATCACATTGTTGACTCATTTTGTGGTCAGCTATTACTCCCATATCCTTCTCAGCAGCACTACTACCTAGCTGGGAGTGGATGCTCCCCATTTTGGAGTTTTGTGTTCAATATTTTCCTTCTTAAGTGGAATATTTTGAATTTGTCTCTATTGCATTTCATCCTGCTTCATCAATTGCAAAGGCTGGGCCATATGAAGGCAACGCAGAAGGTCCCCAGTGAGATCAGAGATGACATTCTAGTCAGTGGGGCCACAGCCCAGGACTTAATTATCTGCCATGAGGAGGATGGGACACCAAGGGCTCTAGGGGCCAGCACACATCCAGGTCTTAGTGACGCCTACTAGCTGAGCTGTGTTATCAGTAGCTGGGGTGACTGCTACTAAGCATCTCTTGGTGCCAGCTGGCTGACGGCATAAGAGGTGCACAATGGGGCTTTGAAAAAGCCTCTTTCAAAAAAGAGTGTCTAGACTACAACCAGTACTTTCGAAAAAGCAAGCAGCTTTTTCGAATGACGGCACCCAGGCAGTCTGGATGCTCTCTTTTGAAAAAGCACAGTTTGCATTATGTAGTGCCTTTTTTTGAAAGAGCACTCTCGAAAAAATGCATTATTCCTCATAAAACGAGGTTTTCTGTGGCCAAAAAATCTGCTGTGTTCTTTTGATTTACTTTTGAAAGAATGTGGTAGCAGTCTAGATGCAGGGGAATAATTCCAGCTCCATGAGAAGTGTAGTACGTAAGTTGATGTAGTCAGGTGATGTAGTGTCAGTGTAGACATTGTGTTGCTGACCTCAGCGGTTGCTGCCTTTCAGAAACTGTCCTCCTATGGCAGTTAAATTGGTGCATGTGCTCCTAGTGAGGATGCACAATGCCAACACCAGAAGCATAGCTTGGATGTGTAAAACAGATTGAGTTACTGCGGTGTCTGAACATCAATGTGACCTAGGTTAACTTAATTTTGTGGTACAGACTTGCCCTTAGTTTCATATATCAGCAGAATGCAGAGACACCCAGTATCTTTTCCTAGTGGCCAGCTGCCTTGTTTTATGGTCAGAGGGTCATAGCCATCCTGGTTGTTAATGACTGATGGAAAAACTTTTGAGTGAAATGCTTTAACAGGAACGTTTGTTACTATTTAACTCTAGGCTTTACAAAGAGGTATTACGATTTTGTTTTTGATTATAATCAATAGTTTCCAGTACTTTTGGCTACTTGCTGTTACCTGACTTTCTGTGCTTTGTTAAATAAACATGCTTCTTTCCAGTATAAACAAATCTAAGTGCTGAGAGCTAAGCAGAGCTGTGATCCTGAGGTAAAAAGGGGACTTGAGGGGTACTGTTCTTTTGGGACTAGCATACCTGTCAACATATGAGGCTGGGCACTGCAGCAGGACACTTGGAGGGTGCCTATCACTAATCTGAAGGAGGACTGTGATGCTAGAGGGGAGAACTTATGTTGCCAGTGACATGGAGTCAGGGAGCTGACCCCCAGCAAGCAAAGACCAGGGGGTCTCACACTAACAGCAGGTGTCAGTGAGGTGCCTCACAGCCCTGGGTACCACTGGGAAGCGGAACAGTGACACTGGAAGTTTGGCCTGAAATAATGGATTTCCCCGCAAGGGGCTGGGAACACACATTCATGTTGATGTTATTTATTCTCACTCATTGTTAACACTGGGAAAGCACATAGCGTTCCATTTTCCTTAGCCTGCAGCCCTTTTAAGGGTATGTCTAGACTACATGGCTCCGTCGACAGAGCCATGTAAACTAGTTTACCTGGCATAGGCAAAGAAGCGGGGATTTAAATAATCCCCACTTCATTAAAATAAACATGTCCACCATGCTGTGCTGACAATCAGCTGATCCGGCACAGCACGGCAGTCTAGACACGGATCTGTCGGCTGGGGAAACCTTTGCCTACCAAACCTGTAAACCTCGTTTCATGAGGCATAAGAGATCAGTTGGCAAAGGCTTCCCCAGCCGACAAATCCGCGTCTAGACTGCCGCGCTGTGCTGGATCAGCTGATCGTCGGCACAGCGCGGTGGACATGTTTATTTTAATGAAGCAGGGATTGTTTAAATCCCTGCTTCTTTGCCTATGCAGAGTAAACTAGTTTACATGGCTCTGTCGACGGAGCCACGTAGTCTAGACATACCCTAAGAGAGCAGAAGGGAAGGCTCCAATTCAGAAGTGTGTGTGGGAGGGGGGTCACTGTCATTATTAATGCTTAACTGAGTAAAGTAATGGTTCGTCTCACACAGAAACATGCCGTGTTTAGGGTTTGCTAAAAACCACTAGACTCTGTCCTCAACTGCATTGAGTTCATGCTTGGTACCAATGAGGACAAGGGGACCTGGAAGTGAAGCAACTGGCTCTAAATTACCTTTCTCGCCTTTTATTTCTGGGCCAGGCAGTGGCTCAGACAATCCCTGGTATAACTTAAGAGGAATCTCAGCATGTTCTAAGTCACCCCTGCTGCTTTGCCAGTCTCGCTTCTGGTATCGCGCCATGCATTCTACCCCTGAACTACACTCTCCATGTCTTTGCATACTCCACAGGTGGGATGGGGAGATGGATGGCACAGATCTGGCTGTACTGGCTTTGCATACCCGAGGATTACCCCATGTCAGGAGAATCATTGGCTGCCCCCATAGGGCTGCCGCACAGCTGCTTGGCTCTGCCGAACAGGAGCTCCATGCTGAGCCAGCTACATTGTTCAATTGTTTAACCAGTAAGGGGAACAGAGTTGGGCAAGTCCTGAGCTGTGTCCCACACAATGTAGGATACTGTGATCTGGATTAAAAGAATGTAACTCACAACCCTCCACCATTCACAGACTCTGACAGGAAACCAGCTGTTACTTACCTTAGCTTCTGCAGTTTGAATGTTTCAGTCCCTCACACAGCCGCTGCATGCCCGAATCTTTCAGCTTGTTATTCCTGAGGTCCAACTCTAGCAGGGTCTGTCTGGTGCAGAACACAGAGGCGAGATCGCTACAACAAGCATCTGTGAGATCACAGTGCGCCAACCTACAGGAGACAAAAAACATACAAAGAGCAAAGTGACTTCCTGTCAATGCCCCATTCGCTGAGACAGTGTGTATCTCTAAAGAGATTCTTAATTTGGAGACCACTGAAATAATTGTATTTATTTCAATTTAAATCATAATAAAAAGACCCCTTGTGATAGAAGTGGAATTTGTGTAATACTTGTGGGAACATTATGCATTTCAATTGACTCATCTGACTTGGAATTTGTTAACCTCTAGATTCAGGGTGGTTAAAATATTCCTCCTGGAACAAAAGGAAGGCATGAGGGGTTTAGGCCTGGACATGTAGCTGTCTGAGTTGGTAACCATGTGCCATTAAGCGCTGGAATGGAATCAGTGTATCTGAATGGAAAACCCTACAGAGAAAGAAGAAACTATAAATGGTGGGGGGCAGGAGGGGGAGGAGAGCGGGGTAGCAAGAGAGGCAGCTGAACATGTGAAGACAGCATGGCTGTGTCTAGAGAACAAAGAAAAAAGGGGTCAGGGGCCTGTATCAAGATTTGAGCTCAGATACACTGAGGCTGTTGCCTGGGACTTAGGTACAGGCAAGCTGTGGAGAAAATGAACATGGTTCTCAGATGGCCTATGCTAGTGGAAAAAGTGTGAACCCTTGGGTACCTGACACACTTGGGCTATGTCTACATTGCGCATTCTTGCGCAAGGATATGCAAATGAGGCACAGTGATGAATATCACCGTGCCTCATTTGCATATCTAATGAGCTGCCATTTTTGCGCAAGAGGCTTTTGCACAAGAAGGAGATGTCTACACTGTTCCTTCTTGCAGAAAACCCTCCTCACGCTCAAGAGCCGTTCTGTCCAAAAATAAGCAGCACACTGCCAACACAGATGTGTAGCACAGATGTAGCCTAAAGGTTATTTTGAGGAGACTGTTTAAAAGCCCGGGTACAGAACAGACCCTAGAATCTGTGACAGCGCTACAAAGCTCTAGGTCCCTCACCAAAAACTGATGCTACAACAAAACCCCAGCAATAATAATTTAAACAGAAACTTATCTTTCTACAAGAAGCTCTATCTCATCCTTCTGTTGAGTGAGGAAGCATCCCTCAGCCCTCTACAAAACCCCAGTTACACAGGTTTCTTTGGTAACATTCCCAAAAAGTCACCCAATTCAGGCTATTTTGGACAAAACGGAAACCAAGTTCCATCACCCAAGGTTCTCCTAGAGACTGTTTTATCAAATTCCTCCCTTTGTATATATAAACAGTCTGGGGTTTTGTGTCCTAATTCTTGGCACTTAAAATCTCTCCAGGCAGCACTACAGAACCTAACACAGTTTAAAAAGCAAGATGTTTCAAAAACCAATCACTAGCCTATTTACCGACTCACTTCAATTTACTCACATTCATTGTTCCTCTCCCCTCCACTCCCTTTGTTCCTTTTTCTTCCCATTGTCTGTTGATAACAAAGATTGCATCAGGCTTGCAGCCTGGAGACCTTACTCCAGGGCTACTCACCTTTGGAAGCCCTGGGGGCCACAATGATACTCACAGCACATGCCAAGGGGCGCAACTTAAGTGTGGCTGCATGTACATGCAAATATATATGCAAATATATGCAAATAGCTTCTTTCACACTGACAGGCATGAATACAAAGATTAAGGTAAAATTACACAACATGCAGGCCCCATTTAAGTCTGTTCTGCTGATAAAATGCAATATTTACCTGATTTCCACCCACATGACAGCACTTTTAATGAGCAATAACAGTCCACAAATTTAACTACTAAAATGCATATCAACAAAAGAGCATTATATTGACTCGCCATTGTGGAGCATGTTCAAGAGATCCAACCTGCGGGCCGCGTGTTGAGCCCTGTGTAAACCCAAACTGCACCACAGGCCACAAACAAACAGGCCACGGGCCTCATGCAGCCCATGGGCCATGTGTTGTGTAGCCCTGCCTTACTCCATTCTCTTCGAGCTGTAGATTTGAACATTCAGCCAGGCATCTGCATGGGACTGAAATGGCTCTTACCTCAATATTCTGGGATATTAATCCATAAAAGAGCTTCACAGTCACTTATAGCTGCCTGGGATTATTGCTGACAATAAACTAGGATCAGTAGAGCTAACAGGAGCTGCTAGTACTTCCCACATCTGTGAGAATTGCTGCCTAGAGCAGTGGTTCTCAATCAGGGGTACACTGCAGGTTAGGTCCGTCAGTGGCTATTAGCGAGGATGAGTAGGGGTGGTGTCGCTGGCCTCTGCCTGGATGTGGGTGACAGGAGAGGGATCATGTGAGGGTTACCTGTAGTGTTCCCTCCCTCTGGGGCATCTGGTATTGGCCACTAGCAAAGTCAGTGCAGACTAAAATTTCATACAGTGTGTGAATTCATATTGCTGTTTACCCTGAAAAGTCTAATATTTAGATTTATTTTATAGTTCTACGGTAAAAAGGAGAAAGTAAGTCTTTTCCAGTAATGATGGGCTGTGACACTTGTGTATTTTTATGTCTGATTTTACCAACAAGTATTTTTCAAGTGAAGTGATGCTTGGGGGGATGCAAAATAAATCACACTCTTGAAGGGGGATTAACTCCGGGGCTCCTTTCCAGGAGTTGAGACGGTTGAGAGCTTCTGAATTAGAGAATTTGTCCTTCAATCTTCTTTTTCTAAGCCTGCCAAAGTACCTGGGCTGCTAAGTTCCCACTAAGCCGCAAGGCTGTGCAGCTTCCCAATAAACCCCGTGCAGGGACTATTAAGCCCTGTACAGGAACTCAAGGCGGCTGTGGGGAGAGATCCCCGCAAGGCCAGGATCAGCAAGGAAGCACGTCTCCCCACCAGCCCCAGCAGGGAGCTGCCTCAGCCAGGGAAGCTCTATGCTGGGGCAAGCAGAGAAGCAGGTCTGCCTCCTATGCAAGGGGACCACAGGAGTCCGTGCACTGCAGAGCCTCATGCCCTTCCTCCCCCCAGGAGATGGACCTGCTGGCCACTACCAGGACACAGTGCGATGCCTCGGGACAGGCAGCCTGCCTCAGCACCACTGATGAGGAGCTGCTCAGGTACGCCTGAGCCTCAAACTTCTGCCCTACTCCCAACTCCCGTCCCCCATCAGAGCCACTTCCTGTACCCCAAGCCCCTCATCTCTAATCCTACCCCAGAGGCCACACCCCCGCCTGCATCCCAACCTTCTGCCTCAAGCCACAGCCCCCTCCTGTATTCTGAATCCCTTGACCCCATCCTTCAGTCTGGAGCCGCCTCTTGCATTCCAAACCCTTCGTCCCCAAATCTCTTCCACCCCAGTTCTCTATCCGAGCCCTGAGCCCCTCTTCCATGCCCCACCCCACAGCCCACATACCCTTACACCCCAACCCTCTGTCCCAGGCCTAAGCCCCCTCCCACACTCAGGACCCCTTAGCCCCACTCCCACCACATGCATTTTATTATGTGCACCAATGTGAAGGTGCTGTGTCACTCACATTCATTCTGCTCAGGGATGAGAAAAAAAAATCAAGGAAACGTTGCTGGGCTCCCAAGCTAGCAACTGTATCTGCTTTATTTCTTCTTTTTGTCCTTTCCTTCTTTTTCTGCCCCTTCTCTGTCTCTTTGTCTATTTTTTAGGGTTTGCCTCAGGGTTAGTTCTTGTGATGGTGGGAAAGGATTTGAATGAAGGAAATTTATTCTAATCAAATAGGTCTCTTAGAATTGTACTTTCATTCACACTTAGGCGTTTCATTCACTGAGTACCTACAGTAGAACACCCTGCATTGCTGACCCATTAAAACATGATGAATGTGCCCAACAAAGGGCATTCATCGCTCTCTTTGGGAAGACAGTTGGTGCTTTGCAAGCAGTGTGGATGCTGAATAACTGAAATAAAAACATTACAACCATGGGCGCAGTCTAAAGGAACCAACTGTTACTTACTTTAGTTTCTGCAGTTTGCAGTGTGGATGTTTCAGACCCTCACACAGTGGCTGCACTCCGGAATCACCCAGTTTATTATGTTTCAGGTTCAGCTCCGACAGGGTCTGGCTGACACTAAGAACTGAGGCGAGATCCCCACAACAAGCAGACGTAAGATTGCAACCCTGCAACCTGCAGAGAGGGAATCAAACAAAGGGAAATGATCATTTGTTTCCTGCCTACAGGCTGCAACTCTCTTGCTGATGATAGTGTCTGTCTGGAAAGAGATGCAGAAGAGATCAGTCACGAGCTCTAGTAGGAGGATGTGGGATTATTAGCAACAAAGGCCCCTCTGTGGAGTTCTGTCCATGTTCCCCTACTCTGTCAGGCCATGCCTACACTAGGAGATTTTTAAAAATTTATTAAATTCGACTTCTGGGCACCCAATTTTACAAGTTCGAATTTTTGTGTCCTCACTATGGGGAAGAATTAAAATTTGTCCAAGGCAGGTTCTGTTCATGTGGACTCGCTACCTCAGACTTAGAGCCCCAGGAAGCACTCTAGGGAGCTGTGGGAGGCCTTCTGGAGGCCAATAAATTCGAATTAGCAGCATCAGAATGGTCACACTAACATTATTTTGGATTTACAAGTTCAGGAATAGCATTATTCCTCATGAAAAGCAGGAGTGTAGAGTTCAAATTCCACAGCCCCTTATTCCAGGATAACGGGCTTGGTAGTATGGACATATCACTTCCAAATTCGACCTTTGGGGATTATTTCAAACTAATATCATAGTGTAGACCAGGCCTCAGTGACCCAAGGCTACACAGGATAATGTTCCGGCGAGCTAAAGGGAGGGCAGCAGACTGCAAGGATATTTATAGTGGACTACAGAATCCTAACAACAGGCACGAAGGAACAATGCAAACCCTTTCCATTGCTAGTGTTCTGGTTCATTTTTGTTTAAGCAAATGAAACCTAAAGCTTCTGTATCAGCTCCCACGCTTCCCCCAAAACATTCCCCATTGTGGCTAATACTATCAGCCATGAGTGTGAACTTATGTTTTCCAAGTTCAAATTCACAGATATGTGTATTCCTAATGACAGACTGTCACCCTCCCCACCCCACCAGCTCATATGTATGGCACATGAGGGTGCCCTACTCACAGAAGGACTTTGGGCAGGGATTGGGGGAGGATGAGAAATTATTTTCCTCCCCTCTCCTGGATGCCCCCTCCTCCAGGAGTTTGCTTGGCTGCACTCTAAGAGGGGCTTAGGGATGCAGGGAGGGGAACTCTTGGAGACCCAGCAGCAGGCAGATCACATGCACATCGCTGCTGCAGGAGGAAGGGCTCTAGAGCCCTAAGAGCAGTATACAGTTTAGGGCAGGGGAGCAATGCCCACGCACACACATTCCAGTTTACACCTTAGCTGGCACAACTGATGCCTGCTACACTCCATTCTCCCCAAGGGCTTTTGCCCTGGGCAGCTGCCCACTCACCCTGCCCTGTTTATAGCCTGGTGTGGGCCAGAGAATGGCAAGGTAGGCATGGTAGCTCTTCCTGGTGGTTTTACTGTGCTACCGTACTAACCATCACAGCCTACAGGGGACCCGCTTGCACTCACTTTATTTTCTGCAGTTTGCAGTCTGGATGTTTCAGTGCCTCAAACAGCAGCTGCACCCCTGAATCCTCCAGTCTGTTATCCCTGAGGTTGAGCTCTCTTAGTGTCTGGCTGAGGCTCAGCACAGAGCAGAGATTCTCACAATAAGAAGTTATAAGACAGCACAACTCCAACCTGCATGACATTAAAAGAGAATAATAAAGTAAAAAACATTTTCCTCTCGTGCTCCCTCTCTGTTCCCCTCGCAGATGTCTGTGTGCATCTAGAAAGAAGTTTATATTCTGGGAATGCTGGGAGAGCTCCCAGCACTCTTATATTCCAGCTGCCAATTGTCAATGTGACAGGCTGCCAGTGAATGCAGGGGTGGGCCTGACCCCTATGGCTAGTGTCAGGCTTCCTGTTGGTCCTTCCACGTCCCCAAGCTTCCCTGGGCCCTCCCCCAAGCACAGAGCCTGGGACGGCACTGGCTGTTGGCCCCTTGCCCCTCCACCTGTGGCTTTTGGGGAGGCACATGATCCTTCATGCCCCCCCATGTCTTGCCTCTGCTTATAAATACTAAGGAGGCCAAACACTGATTACCCCAGTCGCTGCAGTCTGCAGTCTGGATGCTTCATTGCCTCACACAGAAGCTGCACTCCTGATTCTTTCAGTTCATTAGCGCCCACATCCAGCTCTACCAGTGTCTGGCTGCTTCTGAGAACAGCAGCGAGATCCTCACAGCCCGCTTGTGTGATGTAGCAATAATTCAACCTGCAGGACACAAATGTAGAGAAGGGAGATCGGTGTTTGAAAGGCTCATCACAGCGGTCCCAACAGGCAACCCAACCACCAGCCCTTCTGCCTGACCAATCAGCACTGAGAATGCCTCAGACATTTCCAGCCCCAGTCTCTCCTGTTGGCCAAGGAGAAATAAAAGGTGGGGATCAGACTTCCTCTCAAACCATCCCCCCAGCCCTTTCTGCTGACAAACCTGATGGGAACGAGGTCCCTTAGGTCCTGCCCAGTCAGCTCTTGATCAGTCAGAGTGGATTTGGCACTGGTCAACCTCAAAAGCGTGACCCAATCAATGCAGGCCCATCACTAAAGGGAGGTTGGAGGGGGAGCCCCCCTGCCCAGGCAGCTGAGCCCAGCTGAGAGCAAGAGCTGGGAGATCTGGTTCTTTAATGCCCATGGCACTAGCTCTACATCTCCCCTACAGAATACAAATCTCCTGAACTCTATAGGTATGTACTTGGAGTGAAGCACTCACAGAAAAAAATTAGCAGGTGCTTAATACCCACCAGCAATACTCTTATGACACTATTTCACTAGCTCTCCTGTTATCACAGGCTTTGTCCAGACTAGCGTTTGTCCACCTGTTGTAACCGACTGTCAGTTAAGTGACCATAAATACTTATCTAGATACAAACATGACATGGTGGCTTAGTCTCAGACAAGCCTCAAAACTTTGTGCCTCAGAACAAACGTGTGGAGTGCCTGAGTTAATCACCACAACTACCATTTCTGATCAATTAGTTCAAATTATAACAAGATCACAAACTCTAGTATAGACAAAGCCAATGCATTAGTTCCCTATATTGGACAGGACCAGGAATTTTAATATAAAAGGAGGTAAGAAATGCATCTTCCTTCCCCAGAACAAAACAAACACACACGAAGGCACCCAAATCTTCATGCATTCTTTACACACTAGAAGAGAATCAAACAAAGACACAGTCTCCATCTCCATATTTCCCCTTTAGAGATCACTTTTTTTAAAAAAAGTATCTTTACATTTCTAATTTCCCAAAATCACTGTAACTGTTGACGTGTGGGGCTGAAAGACTGGATCTAGGTATGACATTTGTCCTTTCCAGTCATGGTATGTACATATAGAATAGAGAGCTAGGAGCCATAGGTTAGGGTAAGAGAAAGCTGATTGGGAAAAGAGGCCCTCAAAAAATCTTGTCTTGAAAATAACTATAGGGTTGGTTTAGTAGTATACTTGGGATTCAAACTATGGTTCTGATCCTGATATTACTCTCTCTCAGGATCAATTGTTGATTAATTTCCAGCAACTACTTCTCTTTTGGGGAAGCAATAATTTAAAAAGCTATTTGAGGAATTTAGGGTGGACTGGTGTGGAATTTAGGTCATTTGATCGAGAGATTCCCAATCAGTGATCAGCACCCACAAGCCACAGCTGTTCAGCTGGACTGCCATTCAGCAGCTGGCATAGGATCTTGGTAGAATGGGAGCAGGAAGAGGTGGAGTGAAAGCAGGGCTTCAAAGGAGGGGGCAGAGCAGGGACAGGAAGAAATGGCGTGAGGGTGGGGCATCAGGTTGGGGTGGAGCACCCACCAAGAAAAATGAAAGTTAGCACCTATACATATGCAAGCTGCCGTAGCACATTGACCATGGCACCAGTGGCTCTGTGGCACTAGGACCAAGCTCAGAAGGGGATCCTATAATTCCTGCTTCTCTTGCTGAGTGGGAGCCTGCAGAGCATGATGGGACCTGAGAGTTCAAGAGACCTTGGGAGCTCTAGTTCCTTGGTTGGTTCCCTGCTTAGAGAGCTGGCTCTGGAGCATAGAAAGGACTACATTTCCCAGCATTCCTTTGGCAAATAGCAACAGAATGGAGAGCTGGCTGCTGGAAGAGGATGGCACTGTGAGTGGGGAACACATATGCCCAAAGAGTAGAAGGCTTTGGCCCACCTATCACCTTTAGAGAACTTCCCCAGACTGGATTAGGGATGCTGGTGGCTTTGTCTGGACACTCCAAAGAAGGAATTGGATGGAATGCATGGACACGATACCTCTGTCTGGAGCCTAGCAAGGGAGGTATGTGGACCCCACCAGAAGAGATTAACATGTTAAGTAAGGGAGGAAAGGCTCTAGTAGAGGCCTTGGGCAGTACTGGGTACAATACCAGGCATGTAGGAAACTTTGACTCTATTTCCATAGTCTTGGAAGCAGAAATGGGCTTTTCCTTTCCAGAATATTAGTGGAATGCTCTTCCCCTACCCCCAGGTTACTTGGAGCAGGTTACACTCAGAAGTGTGCCTGGGCACCTGATGGCTTTAACATAAAAGGAGATCCTGAGTACCCCAGTGATGATGCTGTATATTTGGGGATTCCCTATCCAAGCCTTGCTGCAGTCCCTTGCTCATAAAGAGTATACAATGGTGGTGCCTCCACCTGTCTGGCCCTGTACATACTTAATTGTGTGCCTTGGGAGCCTCCAGGAATAAAATTACTCCAGCAATAATCTGGACCTAACTCCAGGACAACAATTATAAATAATATACATCTAATTAATTACATTAGAATTAACAGACCTTTACTTAATAATTTAAAGAAACAGGATTTAACAAATTAAAACTAAATAAAATCAATTAACAAAGTACACAGAAATAAAAGGAACTTATCTCTCTGGCATTTACCCTGCCACCATTTATCTCACCCCAGAGTGTGCACTCCTCTGAATTCAGAGTCTCGGACACTTGCTTGCATGGATGCACTTGAAGGTCTGCAGCTGCAGTGGAGGTTCTGTGTTAGTCCAAGCTAAGCAGTCAGCTGCAAACTCTCTCTGCCACTGAAGCAGGCTCCACCAAATGCCAGCAGCTCTGGTTCACTGGGCTGGACACTTTGCCTGGCTTTGGACCCAGAATTAGTCTATATCTCTGAAGTCTGTCCCAGGCAGCACTTTCCCAAAGAGCCTATTTACTTACAGCCTCCTTCTGTGTGCTGGTTTTGGTATAGTCCTTCTCAGCCACAGGCACAGCCAAAGTCTGTCCCCTCTAGGGTGATCAGCAGCCCCAGAAGCAGCCTGCTAGATCCAAGCCCCGCAGGCTCTCAGTCCCAGGCTGGCGCTGTACATAACAGCTCCTGGACTGGATAAGATGCCTCCACAGCAGCCTGGCTCCCCTCTTCCAAGATGGGGAGCCCCAGACCTTGAGCCTCCTCCCAACAAGCCCAGGCAAGTCCTACTTTCCCGGATTTCCTCAAGGGCTCATGGGAGTTGTAGTCTCTAGAGCTAGATGGAAGCACACAGAATCCTCCCAGAGAAAGTCAGAGGCCCCTTTAATAAGGGGACTACATTCAGGAAGGGAATCTAGTGCCTGCCATCCAGATTTGAACAGGAGTACTCAAGTTCAGGTTGGGCTGCTGTTTTATCATGTCTCCAAAATAAAATACTGATCCACTGTCATTTATTGTACAAAAAGTAAGATAAAATTGAGCAACAAATATTGCCATCTTACTGGAGCTAACTAGGACTGGAGTTGCTATTTTCAACTGTAATATCATTTTTAAAGTGCTTGTCTTTTAAAAATAAGATTGTAATATTGTGGTGATTTCTCCACAGAAATAGAGTGGAACAAAGCAACAACAAAGACATTATGTGGGACAGACTTTCAATATGGATCCAGATATCTTCCAGTCAGACACACTGAAAATTGTTCCACTTTATGGCAGCTCTGTAATCAAACAGAAGCCATCCTGTGTTCTGAATTCATTAGGGTTTTGATAGTGCACAGAATTGCCTTCCTTTTGTAACCTGCAATTTTCAACCCTTGTAAGCTAAGCAACTTTCTATTTTGTAATTGGGTGGGTGGTCACTCAGAATAAGTTAAGCACTGCAGGAAGAGTTGATTATTCACTAGGCAATGTGCAACCCAGCTAGCTGGGGAGCACTTCCAGGACAGAAGGAACAGCAGCATGGGGAGAGGTGATAGTGATCAGGTAGTAGATTACCATGTAGATGGGAGCAGAGGGAGAGAGGAAGGTGACTTCAAGTTCCCAAGAGCTAAGTGCTCACTTTGGGGAAATGGTGTTTGCCAGTGGGCTTGCTCAAACAGCAGGATGGAGTGCTGGAGTAGGGACTAATCCAGAATTGACCAGGTATCTGCTGGCTGTGGGAATCTGAGCTGGGATTGGATCACATACAATAGCTGGTGAAATAGGGTGTTAATTGAGACATGGTTATTAGGGGTTGGTGGCTTTAACCCCAAACTGCCAATGATGGACAGCAGCCTTTGCAAAACGAGGCTGATTTTGCAGCTCACTCTGCTGGTGTTTTAGGAACAAATTTTCAAGAGAATTCTGCATCCAACACGCAGATCTTTTGAAACACGAGGCAGATGTCAGAGTGGGAGCTTCTGGGTCTTTTAAAAATCTGGCCTCAAATCTTCTGAGTTTCCCAGGATCTCACAGATTTGAGGTGCTTTGAAGGAGGAAGAGGAGAGCAACGTATTGAAATAGAAAAGGAAAGATCCATAACTTTCCCCAAAGAGTTTTTTATAATGAGTCCAACATTGGCACCCACTTTTCCCTACCCAGTTTGTAACTGTAAATGCACATCCTCATCCCCATCAAGCTGCACTTCAAACAGTATTTCTCCAAACTGCTGATGCGTCTCAGGTGAAAGCAACTTTGGCCCCAGTCCTGAGAAATTAAAGGCAGGTGTCACTATGCCAGGCTGAAGTGGAAACCCAGACTGAGTATTCTCAGATGGGAAGATTTAGAATCCTCAGGTCATGGGACTATTTTTGCTTTTATTAGTATTAAAATGGAAAATCAAGATATCAAAAGTCATTCCAGTGATCTATATCATAGGCTGTTTGCTGAAACGTAAGAATGAGCTCTATTAAAAATGGGTTGTTTAAAAAATAACAAATATTTATTCCCCAAAGACCACAGGCAGTGGAGCAAAAAGGTCAGTGTGAGCTCTTTTTTAATAATGCACTTTATTAAGAGTTGGTTTAAAACTCAAGTATGCACATGCATCCATGTATTCCTTTAGACACTGAGGATCTGATTGTGCAGCTAGTTCTCTGGTGTGGAGCCAGAGAGGCTGGGTGCAAATTTTGAGCTGCAGTGCTAGTGCTGGAAGACTCAGTTCCATGTACCTGCAAGGAACAGTCTCAGAATGTGTTGGGCATTTTACATAAAAGACATGTATAAATACACAAAGGAGGCCAAACATTACTTACTTCAGTCTCTGTAATTTGCAGGTTGGATGTATCAGTCCCTCACAAAGCAACTTCACGCCGTCATCTCTCAGATAATGATTAGAACTCAGATCTAGCTCTGTCAAGGTCTGGCTGGTTCTGAGAACAGCAGCCAGGTCCCTACAGCCATCATCTGTTACCTTGCAACTCTTCAAACTGCATCAAAGAGAAACACAGAAGTGAGTGACCCAGTATGAACAGGGCTTATCCTAGACGTTATAACAGGTGATTCTCCCCACTAGTCCCTGTCCCTGAAGAAGCAGAAATCTTGCCTTAGGTCCCCAACCTCTACCCCTAAAGCAAAGAGGAACCATTAGTGGGTGGGATTTCCTGCTTAAGTCCTGTCACTTGCTCTTCACCTTTGACTAATTAGCATTGAGAATGATCCAAACATTTCAAGCCTCAAACATCTGCCGGTGATCAATGGTGAGGAAGGAAGTTTGAGGTAAGAATGGCTGCCAGGGCAAAACCCCTAGTGTTTTCTACTGACCAGCCAGATGTCAGAATGGCCAGAAAGTTGTCCACCTACAGATTGTTATGATGTGGTGGGTTTATTTGAATGTTTTCATGTCCCAGTGAGCTAATCCAGAGGGAGTTTCATTCTCCTAGAAGAGTCACCCAAGCCTGACAGGCTGAAGGAGAGAGACAAGACAAAAAACAGTTTCTCAATCCTCTAAATTAGCATGAAATTGACAACCTAACCCCATAAAATACTTTTGTTACAGGAAACAGAACAACACATAAGACATAAAATACAGATCTCTGGATCAATGGTTAAGCTTGAAATGGACTCCACAATAGGGATCAGCCAAACATGCCACTAGTAAAAAGATATTGTAATGAAAAAGGCACACTCATTCATTTGTAATGTAGAATTTTTTTGAAAATGTGGATTATTCTACTGATTGGAAAGTTAGTTCAAGTCATCAAAGAAGTGAAAAAATTATAATACCAACAACTTTGGTATTACAGGTTGAACCTCTCTAGTCCAGAGCTCTCTAGTCCAGCAACATTTGTGGTTTGGTATGATTTTAGGTAGCCAGATGTCCACTTATCATGGGTGTGGCCAAGTTTCCTGTGCTCCCATAAAGTTTGTTTACAGCCACCAGTCCTGGCTCTCAGTGTTCTGTGCTGTTATTTAGCTCAAATTTACCCCTAAATGCTCCCAAAGGGTATGTCTACACTTGCTTCCTTTTTCAAGTGAGGTATGCAAATGTAGACATTTGAAATTGCAAATGAAGCTGGAATTTAAATATCCCGCTCTTCATTTGCATATTTGCAGATGGGCGCTATTTCAAAATACCTTATTTCGAAATACAAAATGCTGTTGATTAGAGCTGTGTTCAGGGTGAGGAGAATCCACTAAATAAGCCAGTTTACAAAACAAATTTCTGTCACAGAAGCCAAATGCCAGAACCAGAAGATGAACTAGATTTGGGAGCCAGAGGACAAACTAGGAACCAGTATCAGAGAATCAGAAGCCAAATACCAAAACAGGAAGATCAGCTAGAGTCATTAGCCAGAGGCAAAGCCAGGGACTGATGCCAAAAGCCCAAAGGGACCAGAGGCTGGAACAGAGAAAGAGCAGAAACTGTAACAAGTGCACATTTTAGTGGGGCACTATTTGAAAACCCAGGAGGTGGGTGGGCGTCCATTGACCCAGAGGCGGAGGAACCCCTCTGGGAGCCATTTTGGGCCAAACCAAGCCCCTCCCACTCACTTGACTAGAAGCCAAGGGGCGAGGCCAGGACTACAAGAACCCTCTCAGAGAGCTCAGTCTGGGCCCAGCCTCTGAGGGAGACAGAGGCCTGCCCAGAGCTCCCAGCTGATGAGGCTGAGACCTGGCTGGGGCTGCCCATGGCCTCGTACCTAGAGGCCGGCGAAGACCTCTCGGCCTGGGTCACCGAGGCCTGGCCAGGCCTGCCAGCAGAGATACCCTCTGACCTAGAGGAACCAGAGGCTCTGCTGGTGCCTGGAGATCCCGAGGGCTTGCCTGAGCGGGCGGTCCTGCTCGAGCCCTGATGCCTGCCCAAACCCTGCAAGCCGGAGGACCCGCCGGAGCCGGAGGACCCACTTGAACCCCGCTGCCTGCGTGAACCTGGAGACCTTAAGAACCCGCTAGACGCTGCAGAGCTCCAAGCCGCCAAAGCCTGGATTGGGCCGCCCCAACCCTGCTGGGACGAAACCGCACTCGACTCTGCGAGCGACCTGCTGGAGACCCATGTACCCACTGAGGGGGAGACGGGAAGTGGCCCGGGGGTAGCATGGGCTGAGAGCAGCCCTAGGCCAGCACGTTGCGGGCTGGAGCCCCAGCTGAGCCAGCAGCAGCTGCTCTGCTGCATCCAGGACCCTGGGCCGGGGCACAGTGGAGTGGGTGGGCCTGCGCCTCCCCTGCCATCTGCCTATTGGGTAGCAGTCTCCTCTCACCACTACTGCAGGTGACCAGCCTGCCTCCCTCCTGAACAAGGAGCATCCCAGACCTGTGTGCGTTTGTTGCCACGCCTTGAGCCAAGGCCTGGCCCTCTTACCTTTTAAACTGCTACAGTGGTTGTCACTACCCAGCCTGAAGCAAGGCCTGGGCTTAGAAACTGTTAAATGGTGTGGGTTGCTTTGTCACCTCGCCTGAACTAGGCTTGGCTTCTGTGAACTGATAAACTGGGATTGTTTGCGGCCCAGCCTGGGATCAGGTCTAGGCCTCTTAAAGCGGCAGAACTATTACTGCCTCCCAGCCCTGCATTCGGACTAGGGCCCTACTACTCAGGGACTATTGCCTCTCGCCCCGACTGAAGCAAGGCTGGATTATAGACTTATTGACTTGGACTATTTTAAGTAGCGGGTGTGTAGCGGGGCTGAGTGGCTGCCCACTGAGCCAGAGGAGGAGGAACCCCTCTGGAAAGGCTAACCGGCCTACAACATACAGCTGAAAGCAGACATCAGCAGCCACTATGTTGCTGCATGTAGTAGGCTTATAAGCAGGACTGCTAAATCAGCAGCCAGTAAGGGGTTGTGACCATTCAATCAGCTTCAAGGCAGTGCTCATTGGTTGCCTCTCAGGGTATGTCTACATTGCATTCCTCCTTCGAGAGAAGAATGCAAAGGCAGACAAATGAAATTGCAAATGAAGTGTGGATTTGCATAATTGCAGCCAGCCGCTTTTTCAAAATACCCTATTTTGAGATAAAAAATGCTGTTTAGATGCAATTTCAAGAAAAAACCCTTCTTTTGAAATAAACTTTAAACTTCATTTTATAAGGAATAAGGGTTATTTAGAAGGAAGGGTTTCTTTTCGAAATAACCCTGTTTTTTTTCTCAAAATACGCTTTTTTGGAAAAGCGATCAGCTGCCGTTATGCAAATGAAGGATGGGAAATTCAAATCCACACTTCATTTGCAATTTTGTGTGCATTCGCATTCCTCTCTCGAAGGAAGAATGCAATGTAGACATACCCTCAGTGAAGTTAGTCAGGGGCTGTTAGAGGATATTTAGGGGTAAATTAGAGCTAAATAACAGCACAGGAAACAAAGAACCAGGAACAGGTTGTAAACAAACTTTATCGGACTGTGGGAAACTTGGCCACACCCATGAAAAGTGGACACCCGGCTAACTAATGCCGGCTGATGGACGTTTCTGGACAAGAGAGCTCTGGATTAGAGAGATTCATCCTCTAGATGGGTCAGAGATGTCTTAGATTGTAGGTAATTTTGTGACTTACAGTAAGTATCCTTATGGGTAACAGCTCTTTCTAGCCCTCATGTGCTTAGGGTAGGCAGAAAGTATCACTGAAAGAGACTCAACTCTTAGCTTTACCATGTACCTGCAGGCAGCTCAGCATACCCTTTCCACACATGCTGCCAAGTTCTTTACAGAAAGGACCTCTATCAATACACACCTCAGTCTCTGCAGTTGGCAGTTTTCATGGCTCAGTCCTGCACACAGGAGCTGCACTCCCTTATCTCTCACTTCATTAGCAGTCAGGTCCAGGTCTGTCAGGAAGGGATTAGTGCTGAGAACAGAGGAGAGGTCCTCACAACAAGCAGCTGTGAGTTTGCAAGACCTCAAGCTGCAGGAGGCAGAGGCAAAGATTAGAAAGTGAGTAGTTCTGTCTGTCTAGTCCCTTCCCTGCTGCCAGGAGGGTTTGTAGAAACAGCGCTTTATCAAGATAGGAAATCCTGGTGCTAGGAATGTAAACACAGCAGAATCATTCAGCATATCGCTGTTATAAAAACACCCTAAAGACCAGGGGCGGGCAATAATTTTTGATGGTGGGGGGGGGCACTCCCAAGATTTTGGAAAGTGGTCAAGGGCCGCACTCTTCCATGCTATTAATGGAGGAGGTGCAGGATTTGGGATGGAGGTTGGGTGCAGAAGGGAGCTTGGGGGTAAGGAATTGAGGTGCAGGAGGGAGAATGCGTTCTGGGAGGGTGTTTGGGGAAAGGAGGCAGTTGTGACGTAGGGCAGGGAACTGGGTTGCAGGGTTTTGGGATGTGACCTAGGGCAGGAGGGGATTGTGATTTCAGGCAGGGGATTGGGGTGCCAGATCTGGGAGAGATATGGGTGCATGTGGAGTGGTGGGACAGAAGGTTGGGGAAGGGAGAGGCTGAGCTGCCAGAGACAGGTTCTTGCCAGGAGAATTACCGACCTGCCTGCAGAGCTCAAGGCTTGCAGAGCTTAAAATGTTTCTGCCTGTGCAGCCATGTGCTTGAGTGAGTGAGGAGAAGGGTTGTTCTTTGTGCCTGTCTGTTATTCAAACAGGCAGTTCCCATTGGCCAGTGTCTGTTCAGAAAATGGCCAATGAGATTGTCCTGGGCGTGGGAGCAGTGTCCCTCTCCAGACTCTAGTCACGTCTAGACTACTTTCACTTTGAAAAGAAGATATGCAAATTTGGCATAAATTTGCATATCTTCCAGTCACTTTTTCGAAAGAGGTTCTTTCGAAAATGAAAGTAGTCTAGATGTGGATCTTTCAAAAAAAACTTTTTTTGAAAGAACCACGTAAACCTCATTTTTTGAGGAAGAATGGTTCTTTTGGAAAAGGGGTTATTTTCAAAAGAACCGCGCCTAGACTACAGCCGCTCCCTGAGTTACGAACAAGTTACGGACCAACGCTTGCTCCATAACTCGTAGTGTTCCTAACTCGGATCCCATAGAGTTACATGGCAACCACACTGTTCGTAAGCACGGATCGCCATTCATAACTCAGATCCGCATTTACGACCACTTTGTCATAAGTGCGGATGGTCGTAAGTGGAGATGGTCGTAACTCAGGGAGCGGCTGTACTTTCATTTTCGAAAGAACCTTTTTCAAAAAAGCAATTGGAAGAAGATATGCAAATTTCAGCATGAATTTGCATATCTTCTTTTGAAAGAAGATCATAATCTAGACATAGCCTCACAGAGAAAGTGCCTTGAAGCTGCATTTCTGCGCAGCATGCGGGGCAAGCAGAGGAGCTTTTCTGAGGCTCCCAACTGCTTCTGCGGGCCAGATCTGGTAACTTGGCGGGCTGGATTAGGGCCCGTGGGCCAAATCCAGCCCGCCATTTTACCCAGGCCTGCTAAAGACTGTGGGTGGGTTTGGACCCACCTGCATCTCTCATTTATTCTGTATTGAAAATGCACTGTTCAGGTCACTGCATGCAGTGGCTCAGTCACAATCCCCTAAGCACAGCAACAGTTCAATCTCCCCTAAAAATAATCTTCACCACTTACAAGGAGTAAGAGGAGGTACATGCAGGGGAGGGGGGAGGGAAGAGGTGGCTACTGGGAAATATGAAAATGGTGCTTCATGGGGGAGGTATATTTTAATCACTTGGACAGGGCAGCTTGCTGCATCATGTCTATTTGGGATTCAAAACTGAAATGCAATGAAGTCAGACAGCAAAGAGGAACTGGGAGTAAACAGTGGTGTGGGATAAGAGGATAGGAACCAGGAGCAGATGGGGAAGTTGCTATCAGATAAGTAGGAGTCCATATTAGCAGCCAAACAGGGATTCCTCTAATTGCTCAGATGACTTCCTGTGTTGTTTTCCAGCTTTTATAAAGCTCCTCAGCAAGCTGGAGATGGATGGATGTTTCTCCCAATTGGGAGCTTCAAGGGAAGGGCCTCTGCAAGCTAACACTTCACTCATTCCCTTTGCTAATTACTCAGGTAAGCTAGTGGGTGGCGATTGTGTCCTAAGCATGACCTGTGGGCAGGGGTTCAAGGACTCCAATTTCTCACCAAAAAGAATTCCACCAGGTGTGGAATAGTTCCCATTAAATATCAATTATACAGGGCTATGCTCTGATATTGACACCTCCATTTATTAAAATACCCCAATTCCGTTCTACCCGCCCCCTGGGCATCTCATCATCTATAGCACTTTGAAGGTCTATCACAGGTCTGTAACAAGTCTTCCGCTTGAAGTCTAAGTGTTGTCTCTGTCAATAGGAGTTTGAGGCAATAGTCTTATTGTTTTTGTCTTTGGCTGGAAACTCTGACAAATGGGGCACTTGTCTGTTTGATGCCCTTCTCCTAAGCACTTTAAACGGGAGTTGTGTAGATAATTTCTGGACATAAGACTTCCCACAGTTTGTGCAGGATTTAAACCCCCTGCAGCCATGGCATCCCATCCAGGGAAAGAAATGTGGGGGAGAAAGCCTTTAGTCCAAACAGTAATTAAAACTACTTACTTTCTTTATTACTTATTAGTTAACAAGATAATTCATTCTAGATTTTGTGCACTTTCAAAGCAAAAGCAGATCTCTCCAACGACTGTCACTGGGGATAAGAAGGAACTGAGCAGGTGGCTGGTCGGCAGTGGCATGTAGACACCGCCATGCCGGCACCACTCTAGGGGGCTCCGCAGCTGACCAGACAGGTACCAGAAAGGAAAGCTTTCAGATGGTCGTGCACACACCTATTGGAATGGACATGAGCTAAGAATAGGATTTTTAAAAGAACAAAGTAATTTCTTACCATAGTTTCTTTAATTTACAGTTTGGATCCTTCAATGCTTCGCAGAGTAGGTAAATACGAGAATGGTTCTGCTCATCCTGATGTTGTTCCCTAGAAAGAGAGAAGAGGAATGTTCTATCTTCTGTTTTTAATTCAATTTCCTGCATATTAAAATAGCCTTTTGTGTGGTGTGGTCATACACTGCATATGAGTTATTCTAACATTCCAGTTCATTGTAAATCCCCATCCCCCAATATAGACCTAGTATTTTCAATAAATGCATGGACTGAACTAGAAAAGGTGCCATTCAGAGTAACTAATAGGCTATGTCTAGACTGCAGGCTTCTTTCAGGAAAAAGCTTTTCCAGAAGAGATCTTCCAAAAAAACTTCTTCCGAAAGAGAGAATCCACACTGCAAAAGCACATAGAAAAAGTGATCTGCTTTTTCGAAAGATAGCGTCCACACTGAATGGACACTCTCTTGCATGTAAGCTGTGATTACTATGGTCAGAGTGGCCACCAGGGCACCTGTGCTTTTTCCTATTTCCTCTTCTGTCCAAAGAACTCCCTCTTCCCTGTCCACACACCTTTTTCCGAAAGAGCTCTTTGGAAAAAGGCTTCTTCCTTGTACAAAGAGGCTTGCCAATGTCAGAAAAACCCTTCTGTTCTTTCAACTTACTTTCAGAAGATCACGATTGCAGTGTGGACATAATTGAAGTTTTTTCGGGAAAACTGCCATTTTTCTGAAACAACTCTGTAGTGCAGACATACCCTAATTCAGTTTTTGAAGTTGTACTCTGATCCCTGGTAAGTGCTTCAAGCACTCACACAAATGGGACTAACATCAGTGATAGTGTGACTATCTATAATTATTTCATCATTTCTGAGATTCAATAGAAGATAAGTTTGTTTGTTTTTTAAATCATAAATTGTTCAGGTACTTCATGGATAATAAGGCAACATTCATTCATTGAATTATTAATTGTAGGCACAGCTGTAATAAGCAGGAATTTCTGAATGATATTACAGATTGACATTTTAGCTGGCATGAAAATTTGGCCCATTGTCTGCCTCTGACCCCTCCATATATTCCAGTAACACAATCCCATCTGGGGTCATAACCTGCCATCTCTCTAATCTCCCTCCCTCCCTCACCACTTTCCTCAGAGTCTCCCGCTCCTCTGGTCTTTTCCCCTTTGTACTTTATTGTCCCCCTTAAAAAAAAAAAAAAAAAAAAAAAAAAAAAAAAAAAAAAAAAAAAAAAAAAAAAGCACTATCCAGGACCCTACTTGCCTCTCCAGCTATTGCTTGCCCTCCCTTCCATGGGCATCCAATGGCTTAGGCAGGGGAAGGCTCTGCCTTCCCAAACCACCAGCATGGCCTCACCAGCACTCCTTCCCCCGCTCCAGAGAGCCTGCGGTAGACGTACTGGGGGGTGAAGCATTGCTACCCTAGAGCATCTGCCCTCCCAGTGATCCAGGGCAGCTCCGACACACACCTTCCTTTCTCTCTGGTGCTCTGGGGCTGGGGAGGTTGGAGCCACATGGCCTCCTCCCTGCTGCTCCCAAGGGCTGGGGAGGCTTGGACTGGCTCAGGCCATGGCCACCTCCCTCCCCACTGCTCCTGGGGGAGGGGAGACTCAGGCTGCATGGTCTCTTCCCTCCCGGATGCTCTGGGGATGCTAGGGCACGTGCTTATCCCCTTCCCATGGGGAGATGGTGTCTCAGCAGAAGGGGAGTGGTTGTATTTGAGGCTGAGGGCCTGCCTCCCCAGGCTCAGCTGCACCAAGTGTCCATACTCCTTCATCACCCAGCTCATCAAACCTGCTACTTACAACTAATGTTTGGATTTCTTGCTTTCAATTCCATCTCTAATCTGGCATCCTCTCCACCGACATTTCTTTTACCAACACCTCTAATAACGTCTGTCTAGTCAGATCTCAGGGCTTGTATTCAGTCCTTCCCCTCTACAACAGTATGACAATGCTGGCCATTCTTCCTGAAATCTTTTATTCCCTCAGCTTTCATGGCTCTGTCCCTTCCTGCTTTTCTCTTCATCAGTGTTTCATTTGATGGATTTTCCTCATTCCTCTTCAACATTCTTTGGGGTTCCACAGGGTTCCATGCTTGCCCCCTCCTTCACTTACACTCTACCACTGTGCAATTTCATTCAAAATCATGGCTTTTTTTATACTGATAGCTCACAGATCTAGATCCCTTCCTTCATCCATCCAGGCAAAAATCTTGGCCTGTTTTTGGGACATCTCATCTAGGTCCAGCCATCATCTTAAGCTCAACATGACCAAAACGAAACTCTTGATCTTCCCTTCTAACACAATCTCTCCCTTTTTGCAGTCATTGTGGAATGCACCACCATCCTTCCAGTGTCACATGTTTCTAATGTGGGTATCATTTTTTACTCAGTCCTCTCTCAGGATTGAGACATGGCCTGGATATATGGGTCTAGCCACTTCTTTCTGAACAACATCCTAAAATCTGAGGGGGTTTCCTTTCAGGTCACTTTGCTATAGCTTTAATACAGTCTCTCATCTCCTTACATCTTGGCCTCTAAAATCTCCTCTTCTTTGGCTTTGACAGATTAAGTTTATCTTCTGAAGCCCATGCAAAATGTTGCGGCTAAGAGTCTCAGAGCAGTAGCCGTGTTAGTCTGTAACTTTAAAAAACAAGTAATCTTGTGGCACCTTAGAAAGTAACAAATTTATTCTCTCTTTCTCTCTCTCTCTCTCTCTCTCTCTAGTATCACAAGCTTACATGGGGCAAAACTCACTTCCTCAGATGAGTCTCTCATCTGAGGAAGTGGATTTTACGAAAGTTCATGATACTGTAATATATAACTTGTTGCTGCTAAGATAACCTTCTTGCCTTGCTCTTACTATGTTGGTCACCTCTTTGCATTCCTCCACTATTTAGTTACGTTACTGTCACTGCTGTGATATCTGAGGCCACAGCTACACTAACTGCTTTACCGGAAGAGGCAATACAAATGAAGCGTGGATTAGCATTTTCTCACACTTCATTTACATAATCTGTTCTGGTCTGTTTTTGCGCAAGAGGTTTTTGCACAAAAACAAACCCCTGGGAGGCCTAAGGATCTTGCACAAAAAGGGTTTTTTGCACAAAAAGGAAATGTTCACACTGCTTGTTTTTGCGCAAAAGCCTCTTGCGCAAAAATGGACTGGAAGAGATTATCCAAATGAAGCATGAGAAAATGCTAATCTGTGCTTCATTTGCATTACCTCTTCCAGCAAAGCATGTAGTGTAGCCCAAGTGTCTTCCACGAGTCTCTTTCAAACAAATCCTGAAATGTGCCCCATTCTTCAAGAGACCCTGTTCTTTAAAGGACAGCTTCAATCAATACAAACAATTAAAATACAGCTATAAGAAATAAGCTATAAACATATAGAAATATAACATAACGCCTTGCAATCTAAAACCTTTTAAAACAAATGTATGCGCTTGGACGGAGATTGAATTGGACATAGGAAAAAGACTTGTTGAGAGTCTCTGGGTAAGGATAAAATAGATAAACTAAGGGTGATGTCATGGTAGGGTTCTATTATAGACCACCTAACCAGAAAGCAGAGATGGATGAGGCTTTTTTTTAACTACTAACAAAATCATCCAAGGCACAGGACTTGGTGGTGATGGGAGACTTCAACTATCTAGACATCTGTTGGGAGAGGTAACACAACAAATCATAGATTATCCAAAAAGTTCTTGGAATGTATTGGAGACAATTTTTTATTTCAAAAGGTGTAGAAAGCTACTAGGGCAGAGGATTTTCTAAATCTGATTATAACAAATAGGAAGGAACTGGTTGAGAATTTGAAAGTGGAAGTCAACTTGGGTGAAAGTGATCATAAAATGATAGAGATTATATTTCTAAAATGGAATGGTAGGAAAGTAAACAGAAAAAAAGAGAATGGATGTCAAGAAGTGAGACTTTAACAAACTCAGGGAGTTGGTAAGTAAGGGTATGTCTAGATAGTGACGCTATTTTGGGATACATCCGGTATCTTGAAATAGCATTTCTGTGTCTTAACAACAAGCCCGTTATTTCAAAATGCAATTGAAATAATGGGCTCACCATTCCTACGTCCTGGTAAGCCTTGTTCCACAAGGATTAAGAGACTTGTTGGAATAGTGGTCTATCTCAAAATTTCGCACTGTGTAGACAGTGCTGAATTTTGAAATAGACTAGCTCAAAAATAAGCTCGAAATATGCCATGCAATTTTCATAGCTCAAGTCACGTAACTAATTTTGAGTTAGCTCTGCTGTATAGACATACCCTTAGGTCCCATGGAAAATGAGTGTAAGAGGAAAAATAATTGAATACAGTTGGCAGTTTTTTAAACAGACATTAATAAGAACAAACTATTCCACTACATAGAAAAGAAGGAAGTATGGCAAGAGATCACCCTGGCTTAACCATGAATTGTTGAATGATCGAAAAAAAAATCAAAGGAGTCCCACAAAAAATGGAAAATATGTCAGATTACAATGGATGACTATAAACAACACAAGTATGTAGGGACAAAAGGGACAATACAACTCAATCTAGATAGAGATGTAAAGGATAACAAGAACAATTTTCTACAAATATATTTGAAGCAAGAGAAAGACCAAGGACAGAGTAGGGAAAAATGGTAACAGAGAATGTAGAAATGGCAGAGAAGCTTAATGACTTCTTTGTTTTTGTTTTCACCAAGGAAGTTGGTTGTGATTGACTATCCAGCATACTGAATTCTGGAGAAAATAAAGTAGAGTCCGATGTTAAAATAGGAAAAAATAAATTAAAAATTATTTAGAAAAGTTAGATATCTTCAAGTGACCAGGGCTTGATAAATGCATCCTGGAATACTCAAGGAGCTGATTGAGGAGATACAAATCATTAGCTATTAGCTTTGAAAAGTCATGAAAGATGGGAGAAATTCCAAAATACTGGAAAAGGGCAAATATAGTGCCCATCTATAAAAAGGGAAATAAGAACAACCCAGAAAACTATAGACCTATCAGCTTAAATTATGTGCTAGGAAAGATGATAAAGCAAATAATTAAGGAATCCACCTGCAAACTTCTGGAAAATAATAAAGTGATAAGTAACTGTCAGCGTGGATTTGTAAAGAACAAATCATGTCAAAGCAACTTGACAGCTTTCTTCGATAGGATAACAAGCATTGTGGATAAGGAGGAAGTGGTAGATGTGGTATACCCATTTGGTATGGTCTTGTATGACCCTCACACTGACAAACTAGGGAAATACAATCTATATGAGGCTATTCTAAGGTTGGTGAATAGCGGGTCAGTTAACTGTTCCCAGAAATTATTTATCAATGGTTCCATCATGCTGGAATAGCATAACAAGTGGGATTCCACAGGGATCAGTTTCAGGACTGGTTCTGTTCAATATTTTCATCAGTGATTTAGATAATAGCATAGAAGGTACACTTATAAAGTTTGAAGATGATGCCAAGCTGGGAAGTGTTGCAAGTGCTCTGAAGGATAGGATCATAATTCAAAATGATCTGGACAAACTAAAGTGCTAATAGTCCTGCCTTTTTGTTTCAGCAAACCAGACTAACACGGCTACATCTCTATCACTGGAAAAATGGTCTGAGGTAAATAGGGTGAAATTCAGTAAATAGGATAAAATTCAGACAGATGAGGATGAAATGCAAAGTACTTCACTTAGGAAGGAACAATGAGTTTCACACATACAGAATGGGAAGTGACTGTCTAGGAAGGCGTACTGCAGAAAGGGATCTAAGAGTCATAGTGGACCACAAGCTAAATATGAGTCAGCACTGTGATACTGGTGCAAAGAAAGCAAACCTTATTCTGAGAAGTATTAACATCTGAAATATTTTTTAAATTGAATGTAACATTGGATAACCATATTTTACTGCACACAGATAAGAGTTGTCTAGCGAAAACACTTCCTCTATTATTTTTAAAAGATCCACATAGTGGGATTCTGTTGACACTGTGCATAAAGTTATGGTGGAGTTCTCACTGTAACAGGATCGTTAATCCTATGAAAAATTATAGGCACTGTGAAGTTGATACTCAGCATGTAGTTTTACTATGCTGCTGTTGTGAAGCTTGTTCTATTTTGCAAGAATGGCATTATTTTCCAGATGTTCCCTGAGATCAGATTGAACCTTCTGTTCTTTAAGGTGAGAAAGCATAGTGAAATTTAAATAAAAGAAAGCCCAAGAAATAAGAGAGCTTGAATTGCTGAAAAGAATCTTGAAAAGTCAATGATATTTTTCCTCTTTTTATTGACGAGAATATGATTGTATATGGGGGGCATAGAAATATGGGTCTTTCCTTATGATTTCCGTACTCTCTCATAAAGGATTTTTGCAAAGAGCACTTAAAAATCTACCTTCCTTGTACAATTGTTGTCACAAAGCATGCTTCTTCCCTTGCTCTTTGGTCTCACCTCATCGCCATTCATAACCCATATACCTAACACTATAGCAAACATTTTAGTCACTGAATAGATAGAGCAGACCAAACAATCATGTTAACAAAAAGTTAAACATCATTTTTTGGTAGCGTGACCCCCATGGAAATCTCCATAACTATATCATTAGCCTGCTGAAATAGAAGAATTATTTTGTGAAGAGTCATTCAGCCATTTATTAGATATTCAAGCAGAAGAATAATCATGTTTTGACAGTTATAGAACTTTCATCTAGTAGAGCTCCAAATATACTTACTCATCTAACTCTTTAAGTCTTTGTGGTACTTCTTCCTTACGGTCTTCAAATCTGAATGTGCAGGCATACAGCTCAAGTGACACTAGTCTGTGGCAATTTCTTACACAAAATGAAAGAATTATTTGATCCATTGGAGTAAGTTTACTTTGCCTTATCAGTATTTTATTGAAAGGCTCCAATGCATTTTTCATAAAATTTTTATCTTGAATCTCATACAAACAGCGAAACTCCTCAAGCTGACAAATCATTTTATCATACCGAGAAGGCACCGACAGTACTGTTTGTTTGTGTGTGTTTGAATCCACTTCAGTAAATCTGGCTTAATTTTAGGTGAAATTTTACACCCAAATTTTTCCTCCACATCCTTCATTGTTTTTTCATTTAAGAGCCCATACAGGAATCGCACTGTTAACATTAAATAATTTCTAGAGTTTCCATAGTTCTCCAACAGTGTTTTCACATCTTTCTTGAGAGTCCCTGAATCTTCCTTTGTTTCTTTATCTTCCTCCAAAACATAAAACAAAGCAGCAAAAAATTCCTGAAAGCTTAAGTGAATGAAGCTGTAGAGACATTCAGTGTCAATATCCTTTTGAAAAACGTTCTCATTCAAAAAGAGAGGGAGGGAGTCTGACTGTTCTAAGCCCAATATCTTGATTTCTTCTTCATTGAAAAGTATCTTTTGCTTCCAGATTCCATCAGCAGCCAAAGAGCAAAGTCCCCTCAAGCTAACTTTCTTTCGTTGCTTTGGATTGCTCTTGGGAGGGTTTACTAAACTAGAAAGATAGAGCACATACATTCTGGTGGTGGTTTTGGACTCTTGTGCAAGATCCTCACCTTTTTCAAGCTGTTGTTTCAAAATCGTGCAGACGATCCAACACACGATGGGTACAAAGCACATGGTGAAGAGAAATTCATTTTGTCTCACAAATCTAAAAGCTTGTATTGCTTCTTTCTCTTTTCCAAAAAACTTGTGGAAATATTCTTTCCTCTCAGCTTCAGAAAACCCCAGGATCTCTGCATAACGTGACCACTCCAAACAGGAGTCAAGTTTCTCCAGGGCTGCTGGTCTTGTAGTGATTATTAAATAGGATTCCGGAAGAAGTGTTTTCCTAAATAAACTGTTCAGTATGATTTTGACTGGCTGCTTCTTACAGGGATCAGAACACAGGTTATTTTCTGACCGATCAAAAGAAAATCTCAGTTCATCAAATCCATCAATTATGAACAGGAGTTTTTCTGGCTGTCTCAAAATATGATTAATTAATTCCTTATCATTAGGAAAATGTTTTAAAATCAGGCCAGCCATACTTTCTTCAGTAGAATAAAGGTTTAACTCCCTACAATTTATGTAGAAAACATAATCAAACTTTTCCTTATAGAGTTTCCCAGCTGCCCAGTCCAAAATGATCTTCTGTGAAGTAAACGTTTTTCCAATTCCTGCAGCTCCCACCAGCACAACAATTTGTGCTGATTGTCCATCTTCATCAGGTTTAAATAAGGTGCCCATGGTAACTGCAGAACTAGCTCGCTCAGTCATGGCTTCTGTATGTTTCCAACCCGTGGACATTATTTTATGTTCTCGGTTTTTTTCATGATCATGATCGTTAACAATAATCAGCTTTGTGTATCTGTTGTTTAGCTTCACATGCTCACCAAGACGAGCATTCCTGTCTTTTATCATGTTATACTTTTTTTGTACATGTTCTTTGTACTTCACCCTGAAATCTGTCAGTGACATGAAGTGTTAGAAATACTGAAGCACCGAAAGTTGAGAATATACATTAAACAGTTACAGATTTATAAAATGATAATGCCTTAAATTTATTTGATTGGACCTGACTCCACTGCCTCTACTGCAATTATTCATTTGAGTAAAATCTGTGATAATCACTCCAGCTACCACTGAAAGGCTGCCATCACTAGAGTGAAACTTTTTAACACTGCATGTAACACCACATAACAAATGAGGACATGAATTTCATGTTCTTTCTCCTTTGCATGACAATTGCTTGAAATAATCAATTTTTGTGTAATCTTTAGAATCATATTCTCACCAGTAAGTATGTTCATATTTGTTATGACTCTACTATGTTAATATCTTTATACTTCCCCCAATAATCTTGAAGGGTGTTGCAGCAGGACTGTCAGGTTCACCTTCTAGGTGGCATTCAGGATTTAGCCAAAGCCAATGCAGAAGGTGATATCATTTAGTTCCATCTCTCTGACTGTTGGCGTGGTCCAAATGTCCTTCAGAACCAGGATACTAAACACCCCCTTCTCTACTTTATGCTTCCTTTCTTCCTATCTCTAGCTTTCCATTTAATAAGTCTGATTTAGCCAGACAAAATAATTAGGGTTGTTGATTAATCACAGGTAACTCATGAGATTAATTGCAATTCATTTTGAATTAATTATGCTGTTAAATAATAGAATCTCAATTTAAATATTTTTTGTATTTACTACACTTTCAATATTATTTTCAATTACAACCCAGAATACAAACTGTACAGTGCTCACTTTATATTATTTTTATTTCATGCATTTGTATTGTATAACTGATAATAAATAGCATTTTCCATTCACCTCATACAAGTACTGAAGTGCAATCTCTAGCGTGAAAATTTAATTTAGAAATAAAGATTTTTTTTTTTGGTTACATAACTGCATTCAACAAGAACACAACATAAAACTTAGACTACTAGTCCACACAGTCCTAGTTCTTGTTCTGCCAATCACAGAGACAAAAAAGTTTGCTTAAAATTTGCAAGAGATAATGCTGCCTGCTTCTTGCTTACAATGTCCCCTTAAAGTGAGATCAGGGGTTCACATGACCCTTTTGTAGACAGTGTTGCAAGATATTTATGTCCTAGATATGCTAAACATTTATATGCCCCTTTATGCTTCACCCACCATTCTAGAGAACGTGCTTTCATGCTGATGATTATTTTTAAAAAATGTGTTAATTAAATTTGTGACTGAATTCCTGGTGGGAGAGAATTGAATGTGTCCTGCTCTATTTCACCTGCATTCTGCCATATCAGCAATCTTGGATGATGACCCAACACATGTTCGTTTTAAGAACACTTTCACTGCAGATTTGACAAAATGCAAAGAAAGTACCAATGTGAATTTTCTGAAAGTCATTAGTGCTCAACCCAAAGTTTAAAAATCTGAAGTGCCTGTCTAAAAAGGATGAGGTGTGGAGCATGCTTTTAAAAGAGCAACACTGATGCGGAAATCTCAAACTTGAACCACCAAAAAGAAAAATCAGCCTTCTGCTGGTGGCATCTGACTCAGATGATGAAAATGAACATGCATCTGTCCAGTCAGCTTTGGATCGTTCTCAAGCAGAACCTATCCTCAGCAATCATTTTTGATGTGGGGCCACTCCAAGATTTTGGTAAGTGGTCAAGGCTGCACTTTCCTATGTAGGGGATGTGGGATCTGGGATAGAGGGATGAGTGCAGCAGGGAGCCAGGGGAAGGGGACTGAGATGCAGGAGGAGATGTGGAATCTGAAAAGGCGTTTGGGTGAAGGAGGGGTTGTGACCTGGGGCAAGAGGTTGGGGTGCGGGGTGCAGGAAAGGGTATGGGTGCAGTAGAGGATTCTGGCCTGGTGGAAGGATGTAGGTGCAGATGCAGGGTCTGAGAGGAAGTTGTGACCTGGAGTGGAAAGGAGGAGGGTGCAGAGGGTTTAGGTCGTGACCTGGAGCAAGGGATTGGTATGCAAGGGTCTGGGAGGGGATATAGGTGCAGGAGAGGATGGGGTGCCAAAGGCAAGCTTTTTCAGGGAAGCGCCTACCTAAGCCATTCCCAGCCAGCAGCCAAGCAGGACCCTCAGGCGGGATTCCCTGCCCACCAGCAGCCCCAGGTTGTTCAAAGCTGCTGGCTGTTCCATGTTGCTCTCTGCAGTGTGCAGGGCCGGGTCTACGTTTTTTGCCGCCCGAAGCAAAAAAAAATTTGGCCGCCCCCTGTCCTCCCACATTTTTTTGTTGTTGGCTTTTATACATGTTTGCACTTTGCAATTTTTTTTGTTTGTTTTTTTTTTTTTACTGTTTAAAATTTAAAAAAAAATGAAAACAGAAAATTTGTAGTTAGTGAAATAAAATAATTTCCTACTAGTGTACTCATTTAATTTTAACAAAATCACAATTACAATCAATTTGGTTCAACTATACACTGTAATGAAAAATATTAGTGTCTTCTGCTCACTGTTTCTAATAAATTAAAAGAATTTATATGAACTGAATTTTTCTGGTTTTTATATTTGTGTAGTCTTTTAATAATTCAGTAATATCTAAATTGTTTGCAGTGGTACTTTCAAGTGAAATTAATGCAAGTCCTGACAAATGATTTTGAGACATGGTGGACCTCAAATAATTTTTTAGTAATTTCAGTTTTGAGAAACTGCGCTCACCAGAAGCCACTGATACTGGTAATGTTAAAAGAATGCATAATGCTACAGCAGTGTTTGGAGTGAAAAAATCATTTCTTGCTATAAATTTTAATACTTTTTAGCCCTATAAATTGAAAATATAATTTTAATAATTTCCATTCCATTTGCCTTTATGGAAAAAAATAATCTCGCTTATCTTGAGAGATAGGTATAGGGATGTCTTCAGCAAAGTTGTACAGTGTAAAAATCTGCAGTGCTGGTGTTATTGGAAGTGCAATATCATTTCCGGTTGAAGAAGTAACTGAAAAATGCTAGATTTGACCTCGAACCACAATTTTAATTGGTCATATGTCAATTGTCTTATATCCCTCACTCTGCACACCCCCAAACAACAGAATGAAACCAGCCGTAACTTGTAACACTAAACCAATGCAATGGCACAGATGCAACTCAGAAATTCATGCCGAGAGGGTGGCACAGTACACACAAGTAATCATGATTCCTGATTTAATTAATTAATAACATTAACACATTTACGCACGTTCACATTATCAGTGACCGTCTCACGATGCGACACAATATTTTTCACGTCATGTTCCTATCGCACTACTGGTGAATTTTTCCGAAAGAAAAGGATGGCCGGAATACCACCCCTGGAAATGTGCCACCCCAAGCACTTGCTTGCTTTGCTGGTGCTTAGAGCTGGCCCTGGCGGTGCGTGGGGGGGCAGGGGGAAGAGGAGGAGGGAAGAGGGCTTTGCATGCTGTTCCCACCCCCGCACAATCTCTCAGCTCTCATTGGCCAGTTTCTTCAGGCAGTGCAGAGAGCCACAGAGAGCAGCTAGCTGCTTTGAGAAGTATGAAGCTGCCCAATGACACAGGGGTGGCTGTGGGCCAAATTAAAAGACTTAGCAGGCCAGATTCAGCCCACCCCTAGCATAGAAGCATGTCCTCTGGAATGTGATTAAAGTATGAAGGGACATATGAATCTTTAGCACATCTGGTACATAAATATCTTGTAATGCCAGCTACAACAGTGCCACACAAATGCCAGTTCTTACTTTTAGGTCACATTTTAAACAAGAAGTATGCAGTATTAGCTCCTGCAAAATGTAACCAAATTTGTTTTGTCTATGTGACCAGGTGAACAAGAAGTAAGACTGAGTGGACTTGTAAGCTCTAAAGTTTTATATTTTATTGTTTTACTGCATTCACAATTTTTTGTACATAATTCTACATTTCTAAGTTCAGCTTTCACAATAAAGAAATTGCACTACAGTACTTGTATGAAGTGAATTCAAAATACTATTTCTTTTGTTTACAGTGCAAATAGTTGTAATAAAAATATAAACTGAGCACTGCACACTTTGTATTCTGTGTTGTAATTGAAATAAACATATCTAACAATGTAGAAAACATTCAAAAATATTTTAAATGAATGGCATTCTATTATTGTTTAACAGCACCATTAATCTCACAATTAATTTTTTTAACTCTCTTGACAGCTCTAAAAGCAATTTATCCTTCACAACGCTACAATGCGTTTATGGCTAGACAAGCAGCTAAAAGAAACGCCTTAAACAGCTTGCCATTGGTACAAGTTTGCCTCAGAGCAACTGAAATTGCTGAACCTGAGATTCTCCTGCATTGGGGCTGCCAGTGAAAGTCAGCACCAGGAGCAGCAAGCATGCTAGGCAAGGGAAGGCATTACCTTCCCAAACACTGAGCCTGGTCTCACCCTTTCTCTGCCCTGAGAACACCTGCTGGAGGTTTACTGGGGCAGAGTGTTGCTGCCCTCAGGCACCCACCACCTTCCCCATGGTCTGGGTCCAGTGAGGCTGGGGCCACATGCCACCTATCCTCCCCATGCTCCGGGACCATGTGCTGCCTGCCTTCCCTGTGCTCCAGGGCCAAAAAGGCTCAGACTGTGCACCCTCTGCCCTCCCCACTCTCTGGGGCTGGGGCGGCTGTGGTCACCTCCTTGTAGCATTGAGGGAGGGGCTTGGATCCTGAAGTGGTAGGAGCTGGGAAAAATGTGCAGGGCCTGGAGGTGGGGTTGGGACTTACCTTCCCAAACCCTGCCTTCACCCACCACTCATGGTCAGCACCAAGGTCAAAGGCTGTTTTTTTTCCCTCTATTATTCTTTCTTCTCCCCTTTATATAAATTTGTCTGGTTTCTTCTTAAAGAAGAAGACTATGCAACTTCATCTACAACAACAGTGGCTGCAACACGGGGCATTTCCTGGAGACTGATGCCAGCTGCTACCCGTTAATCTCTAGGAAATGCTCTGTACTTCCAGTACCATTTTCACAGTAGCCATTAATATTGTTACAATATTGCCCTTTTAGGCAGCAATTGCAGCTAGATGTATGATATACTCCTTGTCTGGGACACAGCGAGAGAATCTAATCCTAGTGCTATCTTCCAGAGAGACATTTGTACAGATTTTGTTAACATGTCTGTGCGTGTGTCAAAGGTATAGTTCCAGGAAAGCATCCAGTTGAGTAAAAAAGCAACCACTGGGCTGGGGTCACGTCCCATGTAGCGATTGCTTACCTTGCACTGCAGCCTCTGACTGTTTTTGATTCAGACGCAAACCTGAAAGATAAATTATATTCAATAAATGGCATTGTAAGGTTTTAGGCTGCATTTTGATGCAAGGGTATCTATTGTCAGCATAGAGATGGAATGCTGTGATTGCAACTTGCGTCTCAAAGGGATGCACTGAAGACAAGTCATTTTACCAGCACTCATGTTATGAAGTGCCCTTTGTGAAGCACTGTAAAGGAAGTTCTGTTGGTACAGCTGCTTGACACTTACGTTTTCCATAATGAGCGGGCTACATAGTCAGAGAAATACAGAACAACTTGAACTGGGGCAGAGTGTCAATTTAGGAGTGTTTGTAGGGAATGGGGATCCCATACCTCAGAAGCACTCATGTGCCAAAGCAGATCAAGTGAAACAACTGAAAGGTCCATATAGATGACAATTAGGCCCGAGAGCAGGACTTAGACTAAATGGCTAGAGCCTTACCAAACCCAGAGATCTAAGACAGACATGGGGGCAGATAGAGAGATGTTTGTTTTGTTCAAACAATCAAGATGCCACCAGTGGGAGTAAGTCTCCAAAAAGGGAACCTTTTCTTGCCTCTCCCCACAGCCTTTCCCCATATTTAACTATTGACATAGATCAGTTATTGCCTCAACAACTAGATGCTATTGTATGGGCAGCCAACAATAGGTTTCATTTAAAAAAGTGTTGTAACAGATGTTGGGGCTCAGTTAAAGGGACAGAGTACCCGCTCCCTCATTCCTCAGAAACCTAACGATCCAAATTAATTGGTAATCAGGGCCCCAGTGTGCTAGGTGCTGAGCAGAGGGCTTAATTTGTGCCAGAGTTTGTCAGGACTGACTCCCGGCACCTCTCAGCTGGTTGCAGCAGTTATGAAAGAAAAAAAATTGTTTGAGCCCTGGAACTCTTTCAATGCCAGGAAAGCACTGGCTGTGCCCATGGACAGCAAGACCTTTACTGCCCAACAGAGCTCACAATCTAATGCCCCCTTTCATGGTGATCTGATAGCCGCTACACTAACTCATAGGAGTGAATTCCCAAATCCACTAAGGAGAGCCCCACTGCCAGCCCTAGAGTGTTCCATCCCGGGAACCCCGGCTGAGCTCCACTGTCCCCATGGATGGGAGGAACGAAAATGGCTGTAAGGTTTGAGTTCAGCTCCGTCACAGAGTGCATGGATTCTAACACCGCTCTGAAGAGTCAGTCCTTACTCGCGCCAGCTCTTTCACTTTTGTGGGGCTCTGCAAAGTGGCCGACAGCCTTTGGAACTGTCGCTTTCTTGATTGGCTGGGTCCTTGGTTGTTTGTAGGGCCCTGAATTTGGAGAGGGGAGTATGATGGGTTTTATTTTTGTTTTGGGGGCATTTTGTTTGCTTTTGGCTGTAATGAAAAATAACCTCGAAGACAAAGTTCCTGCCTGGAAACCCAGAAAAAAGTCACCTGGGGCCAATCAGCTGCTTGATGATAATACACGGGGTCAGATTCTCTGCTGCGATCATTTTCCAGTGACATGTCCTCAGTTCTCTGTTCCAGCGTGGCGGAGGGCCATTCTAACTTGCAACAGCCACCAGTGTTCCCCAAAGGACAGTCCTGCAGCTGTGGATGCTCTGCAGTTGCTCATCCTCCCCACTTCTCTCTGTGCAAGACAATTCTTCTGCCCTGCTCTGTTGGCTTGACACCCACTAAGACTGACCCACACTGGGGATTTCCTCACATGGAGAGTTACAAGCTGTCTCTGCTCCCCTTGTACCAGCTGAGTGGAGCAAAGGGAGTGAAACAGATCTGCTATAGGCATCTCTGCCCTGCCTCTGCCTTTCTGCTGGGTTTCAGAATTGTCATTCCTGCCATCAGCCCATGTCTCCTTCCCGGGGGCACGCTCCCAGGTTTTATAGCAATTTTAGGTTTACCTTTCTCTCTTTCTTCTCTGAGTTTAGCAGCAGAATTTCTCAGACTGATCTGAATGAGAACATCTATGGTTACATCTACTGCAGCATCTCCACCATAGAATTCCATCAGGAGGTTCTTAGTATCTATCCTGTCAGCGTTCTCCAGCCGACCTCGGGGAATGTTACATTTCCCCTTGAAGGCAGAGTGTGATAGTTTGTCTTTAAACCTTTTGAAGTCTTCCTGAGAAATGTCATCAAGGGTCTGTATGAGCAGATCACTGGTTCCACTTGGGTCTTCCATCATCAGGTATCAGAAAACAAAACTAAAATACAATGTAAAACCCCATTATTATTCATTAATATGGAATAACAACTGTAATCCCCCAAGCAGAGGAAATAATTGTAACCTGCAGGTGAAAGTAGAACATTGGGGTTTATGACTCACTGCTTTTCCTCACAAATGATTCACTGGACAGCTTGATTTGTCTCTGTGCCGCAGTTTGCCTATTTGTAAAATGAGGGCAATTGTGTTATTTTAAGTCATGCTGTTTAGTTGCTCCTTGCAAAAGTTGAAGATTTAGGATGAAAGATGAACATAAGAACAGCCATACTGGCTCAGACCAGAGGTCTAGCTATCCCAGGATACTACTTTCTGATAGTGGCCAGTGCCAGATGCCCCAGAGGGAATGAACAGAACAGGGAATCATCAACTGAATGTGTATTGCCCATTCCTTTTCCTGACAAATGGAGGCTAGGGACACCATTCCTGCCCATTGATGGACCTAACCTCCATGAATTTATTTAGCTCTTTTTTGGACCCTGTTATAGTCTTGGCCTTCACAACATCCTCTTCCAAGGAGTTCCATAGGTTGACTGTGTGTTGCATAGAGAAATATTTCCTTCTACTTGTTTGAAACCTGCTGCCTGCTAATTTCATTTGGTGATCCCTAGTTCTTGTGTGTTTTCATTATTCACTTTCTGCATACCTGTCATGATTTTGTAGATCTCTATCATACTCCCCCCTTTGTTTCCCCTTTTCTAAGATGAAAAGTCCCAGTCTTATTAATGTCTCCTCATATGGGACATGTTCCAAACCCCTAATCATTTTTGTTGCTCTTTTCTGAACCTTTTCCAATTCCTATATATCTTTTTTGAGACAGGGCAACCACACCTGAACATAGTATTCAAGATGTGGGTATACCATAGAAGCAATAAGATATTCTCTGTTTTATTGTGTATCCCTTTCTTAAAGATTCCCAACATTCTGGTTGCTTTTTTGACTGACTGAATATTGAATGGATGTTTTCAGAGAATGATCCACAATGACTGCAAGATCTCCCCATGCTAATTTAGACCCCATTGTTTTATTTGTAAAATTTGGATTGTGTTTTCCAATGTGCACTATTTTTCATTTATGAACTGAATTTCATCCGCCATTTTGTTGCCCTGATACCCAGTTTTGTGAGAAACTTTTGAAGCTCTTCACAGTCTGCTTTGGACTTAATTATTCTGAGTAATTTTGTATCCTCTGCAAATTTTGCCACATCACTGTTTACCCCTTTCTCCAGATCATTTATGAATATGTTGAATAGGATTGGTCCCAGTACAGATTCCCAGGGAACACCATTAGTTACCTCTCTGCATTCTGAGAACTATTTATTCCTACTCTTTGCTTCCTATCTTTTAGTCAGCTACCAAACTATGAGATGGTCTTCATCTTATCCCATGACAGCTTCCTTTGCTTAAGAGTCTTTGCTGAGGTACCTTGTCAAAGGCTTTCTGGAAATCTAACTACACTATATCCACTGGATCCCCTTGTCCACATGCTTCTTGAACCCACCAAAACATTCTAGCACATTGGTGATGCATGATTTCCCTTTACAAAAAAACAAGTTGACTCCCCCCTCCTCAAATCACATTCATTTATGTGTCCGACAATTCTGGTTTTTACTATAATGTCAACTATTTTGCCCAGGACTGAAATTAGACTTAGCAGTCTGTAATTGCCAGGACCACCTCTGGAGTCCTTTTTAAAAATCTGCTTCACAGTAGCTATCCTCCAGTCCAGGGGTGGCTAAACCAGTGGCTCTTAAGCCATGTGGCTCTTTGCTCACAGAAATGCGGCTCTCAGGGATACGGCTCGTTTGGAGCTGCAAGCCCGCTTTGTGCACACATCCCAGTTCCTGGAGGGAGAAGTGCGTGGCTGTGGCGATGGCAGCTCCGGTGAGATCCAGGCATTGGGTTAGAATAAGAGGGACCTGGGGGTGCTTGGCTCTGGGGGTGGGAGAGGGCATTGGGTTAGAGTGGGAGGAGCTAGAGGGACCTGGGTCTGGGGGAGGGCATTGGGTTGGGGGGCTGGGTGTGCCTGGCTCTGGAGGAGGCATGTGTGGCTCTTTGCTCTATTATCCACAGCTCTTTTGGATCTTCATGCCTAACTGGTTGGCCACCCCTGCTCCAGTCATTTGGTACAGAAGCTGATTGAAAAGATAGGTTACAAACCCCAGTTAGTAGTTCTACAATTTCACATATGAGTTCCTTCACAAGTTTTGGGTGAATGCCATCTGGTCCTGGTGACTTGTTACTGTTTAGTTAATCAATTTGTTCCAAAACCTCCTCTAATGACACTTCAATCTGAGATAGTTCCTCATATTTGTCAATGGCTCTGGTTTGGGAATCTCCCTCACATCGTCAGCCACAACAACTGCTGTAAGGAATTGATTTCATTTCTCTACAATGGTCTTATCATGCTTAAATGCTCCTTTAGCATCTCTATTGCCAGTGGTGCCACTGGTTGTTTAGCAGGTGCTATAATAATAGTATTTATCATTCCAATGCATTTTCTGACACAGGGGTGGGATACCTAATTTAGACAAGAACCTAGTACAATCTGGAATCTGTTTATTACAGCACTGGAATATCGAGATCTTGGTACTCAGAATCAGTGATAGCACGGAAAGCCTCCAGAACATTTTAATTGTCAGTGCAGAAGGTAAAGAGCAGCAGTGGCCATTTCTGTGACAGCGATCAGGCCCCATACAATGACTGTATCAACTCTAACTATTTCAGATTAAAATTGGTCCAGCCCAAGAGACAACTGCAGAATGTTATGTGCTTACCATTGGCCAGAAACTACAAACAAGAGCTGAAGGCCTTTATTTGATTGGTTTCTCTGGGTATGTCTAGACTACATGCCTCTGCTGACAGAGGCATGTAAATGAGACATACCAACATAGTCAATGAAGCGGGGATTTAAATATCCCCAGCTTCATTAAAATAAA